>CAXIEJ010000094.1:1200000-1800000 GCA_964023215.1 Eledona agricola | reverse complement strand
CTTACCACAACAAACTAAACCCAATCACTTTTAAATTACAAAAAAATGCTACTAACCATAGCAAACTACGCCAAACTCACCTAAATTACTTCGGCTATCAAAAATCACCCCGAACTACACTTTACAGCAACAAACTCAGCCCAGTCACTTTCAAATTGAAAAAAATGCTAAAAATCATAACAAACTATACCAGAATCACCTAAATTACTTTGGCTACCGTAAATCACCCCCAACTATCCCTTTCCACAACAAACCAAACTATATCATCTTAAAATTACAAAAAAAGGTGTACAAATCATAACAAACTATGCCAGACTCACCTAAATTACTTCGGCTACTCTAAATCATCACCAACTAACCCTTACCACAACAAACTAAACCCAATCACTTTTAAATTACAAAAAATGCTACTAACCATAGCAAACTATGCCAAACTCACCTAAATTACTTCGGCTATCAAAAATTACCCCCAACTACACTTTACAGCAACAAACTAAGCCCAATCGTTTTAAAATTACAAAAAAATGCTAAAAATCATAACAAACTATACCAGAATCACCTAAATCACTTCGGCTACCGTAAATCAACCCCAACTATCCTTTACCACAACAAACCAAACTATATCATCTTAAAATTACAAAAAAAGTGTACAAATCATAACAAACTATGCCAGACTCACCTAAATTACTTCGGCTACTCTAAATCATCACCAACTAACCCTTACCACAACAAACTAAACCCAATCACTTTTAAATTACAAAAAAATGCTACTAACCATAGCAAACTAAGCCAAACTCACCTATATTACTTCGGCTATTAAAAATCACCCCCAACTACACTTTACAGCAACAAACTAAGCCCAATCACTTTAAAATTTGAAAAACATGCTAAAAATCATAACAAACTATGCCAAACTTACCTAAATTACTTCGGCTATCAAAAATCACTCCCAACTACACTTTACAGCAACAAACTAAGCCCAATCACTTTAAAATTACAAAAAAATGCTAAAAATCATAACAAACTATACCAGAATCACCTAAATTACTTCGGCTACCGTAAATCACCCCCAACTATCCCTTACCACAACAAACCAAACTATATCATCTTAAAATTACAAAAAAAAGTGTACAAATCATAACAAACTATGCCAGACTCACCTAAATTACTTCGGCTACTCTAAATCATCACCAACTAACCCTTACCACAACAAACTAAACCCAATCACTTATAAATTACAAAAAAAATGCTACTAACCATAGCAAACTATGCCAAACTCACCTAAATTACTTCGGCTATCAAAAATCACCCCCAACTACACTTTACAGCAACAAACTAAGCCCAATCACTTTAAAATTACAAAAAAATGCTAAAAATCATAACAAACTATACCAGAATCACCTAAATTACTTCGGCTACCGTAAATCACCCCCAACTATCCCTTACCACAACAAACCAAACTATATCATCTTAAAATTACAAAAAAAAGTGTACAAATCATAACAAACTATGCCAGACTCACCTAAATTACTTCGGCTACTCTAAATCATCACCAACTAACCCTTACAACAACAAACTAAACCCAATCATTTTTAAATTACAAAAAAATGCTACTAACCATAGCAAACTATGCCAAACACACCTAAATTACTTCGGCTATCAAAAATCACCCCCAACTGCACTTTACAGCAACAAACTAAGCCCAATCACTTTAAAATTACAAAAAAGTGCTAAAAATCATAACAAACCATACCAGAATCACCTAAATTACTTCGGCTACCGTAAATCACCCCCAACTATCCCTTACCACAACAAACCAAACCATATCATCTTAAAATTACAAAAAAAGGTGTACAAATCATAACAAACAATGCTAGACTCACCTAAATTACTTCGGCTACTCTAAATCATCACCAAATAACCCTTACCACAACAAACTAAACCCAATCACTTTTAAATTACAAAAAAATGCTAGTAACCATAGCAAACTATGCCAAACTCACCTAAATTACTTCGGCTACCATAAATCATCACCAACTAACCCTTACCACAACAAACTAAACCCAATCACTTTTAAATTACAAAAAATGCTACTAACCATAGCAAACTATGCCAAACTCACCAAAATTACTTCGGCTATCAAAAATCACCCCCAACTACACTTTACAGCAACAAACTAAGCTCAATCACTTTAAAATTACAAAAAATGCTAAAAATCATAACAAACTATACCAGAATCACCTAAATTACTTCGGCTACCGTAAATCACCCCCAACTATCCCTTACCACAACAAACCAAACCATATCATCTTAAAATTACAAAAAAAGATGTACAAATCATAACAAGCTATGCCAGACTCACCTAAATTACTTCGGCTACTCTAAATCATCACCAACTAACCCTTACCACAACAAACTAAACCCAATCACTTTTAAATTACAAAAAATGCTAGTAACCATAGCAAACTATGCCAAACTCACCTAAATTTCTTCGGCTACCATAAATCATCACAAACTAACCCTTACCACAACAAACTAAACCCAATCACTTTTAAATTACAAAAAAATGCTACTAACCATAGCAAACTATGCCAAACTCACCTAAATTACTTCGGCTATCAAAAATCACCCCCAACTACACTTTACAGCAACAAACTAAGCCCAATCACTTTAAAATTACAAAAAAATGCTAAAAATCATAACAAACTATACCAGAATCACCTAAATTACTTCGGCTACCGTAAATCACCCCCAACTATCCATTACCACAATAAACCAAACCATACCATCTTAAAAATACACAAAAAGGTGTACAAATCATAACAAACTATGCCAGACTCACCTAAATTACTTCGGCTACTCTAAATCATCACCAACTCACCCTTACCACAACAAACTAAACCCAATCACTTTTAAATTACAAAAAAATGCTAGTAACCATAGCAAACTATGCCAAACTCACCTAAATTACTTCGGCTACCATAAATCATCACCAACTAACCCTTACCACAACAAACTAAACCCAATCACTTTTAAATTACAAAAAAATGCTACTAACTTTTGCAAAATATGCCAAACTCACCTAAATTACTTCGGCTATCAAAAATCACCCCCAACTACACTTTACAGCAACAAACTAAGCCCAATCACTATAAAATTACAAAAAAATGCTACAAATCATAACAAACTATACCAGAATCACCTAAATTACTTCGGCTACCGTAAATCACCCCCAACTATCCCTTACCACAACAAACCAAACCATATCATCTTAAAATTACAAAAAAAGTTGTACAAATCATAACAAACTATGCCAGACTCACCTAAATTACTTCGGCTACCATAAATCATCACCAACTAACCCTTACCACAACAAACTAAACCCAATCACTTTTAAATTACAAAAAAATGCTACTAACCATAGCAAACTATGCCAAACTCACCTAAATTACTTCGGCTATCAAAAATCACCCCCACCCACACTTTACAGCAACAAACTAAGCCCAATCACTTTAAAATTACAAAAAAATGCTAAAAATCATAACAAACTATAACAGAATCACCTAAATTACTTCGGCTACCGTAAATCACCCCAACTATCCCTTACCACAACAAACCAAACCATATCATCTTAAAATTACAAAAAAGGTTTACAAATCATAACAAACTATGCCAGACTCACCTAGATTACTTCGGCTTCTCTAAATCATCACCAACTAACCCTTACCACAACAAGCTAAAGCCAATCACTTTTAAATTACAAAAAAATGCTACTAACCATAGCAAACTATGCCAAACTCACCTAAATTATTTCGGCTATCAAAAATCACCCCCAACTACACTTTACAGCAACAAACTAAGCCCAATCACTTTAAAATTACAAAAAAATGCTAAAAATCATAACAAACTATACCAGAATCACCTAAATTACTTCGGCTACCGTAAATCACCCCCAACTATCCCTTACCACAACTAACCAAACCATATCACCTTAAAATTACAAAAAAAGATGTACAAATCATAACAAACTATGCCAGACTCACCTAAATTACTTCGGCTACTCTAAATCATCACCAACTAACCCTTACCACAACAAACTAAAACCAATCACTTTTAAATTACAAAAAAATGCTACTAACCATAGCAAACTATGCCAAACTCACCTAAATTACTTCGGCTATCAAAAATCACCCCCAACTACACTTTACAGCAACAAACTAAGGCCAATCACTTTAAAATTACAAAAAAATGCTAAAAATCATAACAAACTTCTCCAGAATCACCTAAATTACTTCGGCTACCGTAAATCACCCCCAACTATCCCTTACCACAACAAACCAAACCATATCATTTTAAAATTACAAAAAAAGGTGTACAAATCATAACAAACTATGCCAGACTCACCTAAATTACTTCGGCTACTCTAAATCATCACCAACTAACCCTTACCACAACAAACTAAACCCAATCACTTTTAAATTACAAAAAAATACTACTAACCATAGCAAACTATGCCAAACTCACCTAAATTACTTCGGCTATCAAAAATCACCCCCAACTACACTTTACAGCAACAAACTAAGCCGAATCACTTTAAAATTACAAAAAAATGCTAAAAATCATAACAAACTATACCAGAATCACCTAAACTACTCCGGCTACCGTAAATCACCATCAACTATCACTTACCACAACAAACTAAACCATATCATCTTAAAATTACAAAAAAAGGTGTACAAATCATAACAAACTATGCCAGACTCACCTAAATTACTTCGGCTACTCTAAATCATCACCAACTAACCCTTACCACAACAAACTAAACCCAAACACTTTTAAATTACAAAAAAATGCTACTAACCATAGCAAACTATGCCAAACTCACCTAAATTACTTCGGCTATCAAAAATCACCCCCATCTACACTTTACAGCAACAAACTAAGCCCAATCATTTTAAAATTACAAAAAAATGCTATAAATCATAACAAACTATACCAGAATCACCTAAATTACTTCGGCTACCTTAAATCACCCCCAACTATCCCTTACCACTACAAACCAAACCATATCATCTTAAAATTACAAAAAAAGGTGTACAAATCATAACAAACTATGCCAGACTCACCTAAATTACTTCGGCTACTCTAAATCATCACCAACTAACCCTTATCACAACAAACTAAACCCAAACACTTTTAAATTACAAAAAAATGCTACTAACCATAGCAAACTATGCCAAACTCACCTAAATTACTTCGGCTATCAAAAATCACCCCCAACTACACTTTACAGCAACAAACTAAGCCCAATCACTTTAAAATTACAAAAAAATGCTAAAAATCATAACAAACTATACCAGAATCACCTAAATTACTTCGGCTACCTTAAATCACCCCCAACTATCCCTTACCACTACAAACCAAACAATATCATCTTAAAATTACAAAAAAGGTGTACAAATCATTACAAACTATGCCAGACTCTCCTAAATTACTTCGGCTACTCTAAATCATCACCAACTAACCCTTACCACAACAAACTAAACCCAATCACTTTTAAATTACAAAAAAATGCTACTAACCATAGCAAACTATGCCAAACGCACCTAAATTACTTCGGCTATCAAAAATCACCCCCAGCTACACTTTACAGCAACAAGCTAAGCCCAATCACTTTAAAATTACAAAAAAATTCTAAAAATCATAACAAACTATACCAGAATCACCTAAATTACTTCGGCTACCGTAAATCACCCCCAACTATCCCTTACCACAACAAACCAAACAATATCATCTTAAAATTACAAAAAAAGGTGTACAAATCATAACAAACTATGCCAGACTCACCTAAATTACTTCGGCTACCATAAATCATCACCAACTAACCCTTACCACAACAAACTAAACCCAATCACTTTTACATTACAAAAAAATGCTATTAACCATAGCAAACTATGCCAAACTCACCTAAATTACTTCAGCTATCAAAAATCTCCCCCAACTACACTTTACAGCAACAAACTAAGCCCAATCACTTTAAAATTACAAAAAAATGCTAAAAATCATAACAGACTATACCAGAATCACCTAAATTACTTCGGCTACCGTAAATCACACCCAACTATCCCCTACCACAACAAACCAAAGCATATCATCTTAAAATTACAAAAAAGGTGTACAAATCATAACAAATTATGCCAGACTCACCTAAATTACTTCGGCTACTCTAAATCATCACCAACTAACCCTTACCACAACAAACTAAACCCAATCACTTTTAAATTACAAAAAAATGCTACTAACCATAGCAAACTATGCCAAACTCACCTAAATTACTTCGGCTATCAAAAATCACCCCCAACTACACTTTACAGCAACAAACTAAGGCCAATCACTTTAAAATTACAAAAAAATGCTAAAAATCATAACAAACTTCTCCAGAATCATCTAAATTACTTCGGCTACCGTAAATCACCCCCAACTATCCCTTACCACAACAAACCAAACCATATCATTTTAAAATTACAAAAAAAGGTGTACAAATCATAACAAACTATGCCAGACTCACCTAAATTACTTCGGCTACTCTAAATCATCACCAACTAACCCTTACCACAACAAACTAAACCCAATCACTTTTAAATTACAAAAAAATGCTACTAACCCTAGCAAACTATGCCAAACTCACCTAAATTACTTCGGATATCAAAAATCACCCCCAACTACACTTTACAGCAACAAACTAAGCCGAATCACTTTAAAATTACAAAAAAATGCTAAAAATCATAACAAACTATATCAGAATCACCTAAACTACTCCGGCTACCGTAAATCACCCCCAACTATCACTTACCACAACAAACTAAACCATATCATCTTAAAATTACAAAAAAAGGTGTACAAATCATAACAAACTATGCCAGACTCACCTAAATTACTTTGGCTACTCTAAATCATCACCAACTAATCCTTACCACAACAAACTAAACCCAAACACTTTTAAATTACAAAAAGATGCTACTAACCATAGCAAACTATGCCAAACTCACCTAAATTACTTCGGCTATCAAAAATCACCCCCAACTACACTTTACAGCAACAAACTAAGCCCAATCACTTTAAAATTACAAAAAAATGCTAAAAATCATAACAAACTATACCAGAAACACCTAAATTACTTCGGCTACCTTAAATCACCCCCAACTATCCCTTTCCACTACAAACCAAACCATATCATCTTAAAATTACAAAAAAAGGTGTACAAATCATAACAAACTATGCCAGACTCACCTAAATTACTTCGGCTACTCTAAATCATCACCAACTAACCCTTACCACAACAAACTACACCCAAACACTTTTAAATTATAAAAAAATGCTACTAACCATAGCAAACTATGCCAAACTCACCTAAATTATTTCGGCTATCAAAAATCACCCCCAACTACACTTTACAGCAACAAACTAAGCCCAATCACTTTAAAATTACAAAAAAATGCTAAAAATCATAACAAACTATACCAGGATCACCTAAATTACTTCGGCTACCTTATATCACCCCCAACTATCCCTTACCACTACAAACCAAACCATATCATCTTAAAATTACAAAAAAAGGTGTACAAATCATAACAAACTATGCCAGACTCACCTAAATTACTTCGGCTACTCTAAATCATCACCAACTAACCCTTACCACAACAAACTAAACCCAAACACTTTTAAATTACAAAAAAATGCTACTAACCATAGCAAACTATGCAAAACTCACCTAAATTACTTCGGCTATCAAAAATCACCCCCAACTACACTTTTCAGCAACAAACTAAGCCCAATCACTTTAAAATTACAAAAAAATGCTAAAAATCATAACAAACTATACCAGAATCACCTAAATTACTTCGGCTACCTTAAATCACCCCCAACTATCCCTTACCACTACAAACCAAACCATATCATCTTAAAATTACAAAAAAAGGTGTACAAATCATAACAAACTATGCCAGACTCACCTAAATTACTTCGGCTACTCTAAATCATCACCAACTAACCCTTACCACAACAAACTAAACCCAATCACTTTTAAATTACAAAAAAATGCTACTAACCATAGCAAACTATGCCAAACGCACCTAAATTACTGCGGCTATCAAAAATCACCCCCAGCTACACTTTACAGCAACAAACTAAGCCCAATCACTTTAAAATTACAAAAAAATGCTAAAAATCATAACAAACTATACCAGAATCACCTAAATTACTTCGGCTACCGTAAATCACCCCCAACTATCCCTTACCACAACAAACCAAACCATATCATCTTAAAATTACAAAAAAAGGTGTACAAATCATAACAAACTATGCCAGACTCACTTAATTTACTTCGGCTACTCTAAATCATCACCAACTAACCCTTACCACAACAAACTAAACCCAAACACTTTTAAATTACAAAAAAATGCTACTAACCATAGCAAACTATGCCAAACTCACCTAAATTACTTCGGGTATCAAAAATCACCCCCAACTACACTTTACAGCAACAAACTAAGCCCAATCACTTTAAAATTACAAAAAAATGCTAAAAATCATAACAAACTATACCAGAATCACCTAAATTACTTCGGCTTCCTTAAATCACCCCCAACTATCCCTTACCACAACAAACCAAACCATATCATCTTAAAATTACAAAAAAAGGTGTACAAATCATAACCAACTATGCCAGACTCAGCTAAATTACTTCGGATACTCTAAATCATCACCAACTAACCCTTACCACAACAAACTAAACCCAATCACTTTTAAATTACAAAAAAATGCTACTAACCATAGCAAGCTATGCCAAACTCACCTAAATTACTTCGGCTACCATAAATCATCACCAACTAACCCTTACCACAACAAACTAAACCCAATCACTTTTAAATTACAAAAAAATGCTACTAACCATAGCAAACTATGCCAAACTCAACTCACCTAAATTACTTCGGCTATCAAAGATCACCCCCAACTACACTTTATAGCAACAAACTAAGCCCAATAACTTTAAAATTACAAAAAAATGCTAAAAATCATAACAAATTATACCAGAATCACTTAAATTACTTCGGCTACCGTAAATCACACCCAACTATCCCTTACCACAACAAACCAAACCATATCATCTTAAAATTACAAAAAAAGGTGTACAAATCATAACAAACTATGCCAGACTCACCTAAATTACTTCGGCTATTCTAAATCATCACCAACTAACCCTTACCACAACAAACTAAACCCAATCACTTTTAAATTACAAAAAAATGCTACTAACCATAGCAAACTATGCCAAACTCACCTAAATTACTTCGGCTACCATAAATCATCACCAACTAACCCTTACCACAACAAACTAAACGCAATCAATTTTAAATTACAAAAAAATGCTACTAACCATAGCAAACTGTGCCAAACACACCTAAATTTCTTCGGCTATCAAAAATCTCCCCCAACTACACTTTACAGCAACAAACTAAGCCCAATCACTTTAAAATTACAAAAAAATGCTAAAAATCATAACAAACTATACCAGAATCACCTAAATTACTTCGGCTACCGTAAATCACCCCCAACTATCCCTTACCACAACAAACCAAACCATATCATCTTAATATTACAAAAAAAGGTGTACAAATCATAACAAACTATGCCAGACTTACCTAAATTACTTCGGCTACTCTAAATCATCACCAACTAACCCTTACCACAACAAACTAAACCCAATCATTTTTAAATTACAAAAAATGCTTCTAATCATAGCAAACTATGCCAAACTCACCTAAATTACTTCGGCTATCAAAAATCACCCCCAACTACACTTTACAGCAACAAACTAAGCCCAATCACTTTAAAATTACAAAAAAATGCTAAAAATCATAACAAACAATACCAGAATCACCTAAATTACTTCGGCTACCGTAAATCACCCCCAACTATCCCTTACCACAACAAACCAAACCATATCATCTTAAAATTACAAAAAAAGTTGTACAAATCATAAGAGACTAAGCCAGACTCACTTAAATTACTTCGGCTACTCTAAATCATCACCAATTAACCCTTACCACAACAAACTAAACCCAATCACTTTTAAATAACAAAAAAATGCTACTAACCATAGCAAACTATGCCAAACTCACCTAAATTACTTCGGCTATCAAAAATCACCCCCAACTACAATTTACAGCAACAAACTAAGCCCAATCACTTTAAAATTACAAAAAAATGCTAAAAATCATAACAAACTATACCAGAATCACCTAAATTACTTCGGCTACCGTAAATCACCCCCAACTATCCCTTACCTTAACAAACCAAACCATATCATCTTAAAATTTAAAAAAAAGTGTACAAATCATAACAAACTATGCCAGACTTACCTAAATTACTTCGGCTACTCTAAATCATCACCAACTAACCCTTACCACAACAAACTAAACCCAATCACTTTTAAATTTTAAAAAAATAAAGACTAACCATAACAAACTATGCCAAACTCACCTAAATTACTTCGGCTATCAAAAATCATCCCCAAATACACTTTACAGCAACAAACTAAGCCCAGTCACTTTAAAATTACAAAAAAATGCTAAAAATCATAACATACTATACCAGAATCACCTAAATTACTTCGCCTACCGTAAATCACCCCCAACTATCCCTTACCACAACAAACCAAACCATATCATCTCAAAATTACAAAAAAAGGTGTATAAATCATAACAAACTATGCCTGACTCACCTAGATTACTTCGGCTACTCTAAATCATCACCAACTAACCCTTACCACAACAAACTGAACCCAATTACTTTAAAATTACAAAAAAATGCTACAAACCATAGCAAACTATGCCAAACTCACCTAAATTACTTCGGCTATCAAAAATCATCCCCAACTACACTTTACAGCAACAAACTAAGCCCAGTCACTTTAAAATTACAAAAAAATGCTAAAAATCATAACAAACTATACCAGAATCACCTAAATTACTTCGGCTACCGTAAATCACCCCCAACTATCCCTTACCTTAACAAACCAAACCATATCATCTTAAAATTAAAAAAAAAAGTGTACAAATCATAACAAACTAAGCCAGACTCACTTAAATTACTTCGGCTACTCTAAATCATCACCAACTAACCCTTACCACAACAAACTAAACCGAACCACTTTTAAATTACAAAAAAATGCTACTAACCATAGCAAACTATGCCAGACTCACCTAAATTACTTCGGCTACTCTAAATCATCACCAACTAACCCTTACCACAACAAACTAAACCCAATCACTTTTAATTACAAAAAAATGCTACTAACCATAGCAAACTATGCCAAACTTACCTAAATTACTTCGGCTATCAAAAATCACCCCCAACTACACTTTACAGCAACAAACTAAGCCCAATCACTTTAAAATTACAAAAAAATGCTAAAAATCATAACAAACTATACCAGAATCACCTAAATTACTTTGGCTACCGTAAATCACCACCAACTATCTCTTATCACAACAAAAACCAAACCATGTGATCTTAAAATTCCAAAAAAAGGTGTACAAATCATAACAAACTAGGCCAGACTCACCAAAATTACTTCGGCTACTCTAAATCATCACCAACTAACCCTTACCACAACAAACTAAACCCAATCACATTTAAATTACAAAAAAATGCTACTAACCATAGCAAACTATGCCAAACTCACCTAAATTACTTCGGCTATCAAAAATCACTCCCAACTACATTTTACAGCAACAAACTAAGCCCAATCACTTTTAAATTACAAAAAATTCTAAAAATCATAACAAACTATACCAGAATCACCTAAATTACTTCGCCTACCGTAAATCACCCCCAACTATCCCTTACCACAACAAACCAAACCATATCATCTTAGAATTACAAAAAAAGGTGTACAAATCATAACAAACTATGCCAGATTCACCTAAATTACTTGGGCTACTCTAAATCATCACCAACTAACCCTTACCACAACAAACTAAACCCAATCACATTTAAATTACAAAAAAATGCTACTAACCATAGCAAACTATGCCAAACTCACCTTTATTTTTTCGGCTATCAAAAATCACCCCCAACTACACTTTACAGCAACAAACTAAGCCCAATCACTTTTAAATTACAAAAAATTCTAAAAATCATTACAAACTATACCAGAATCACCTAAATTACTTCGCCTAACGTAAATCACCCCCAACTATCCCTTACCACAACAAACCAAACCATATTATCTTAGAATTACAAAAAAAGGTGTACAAATCATAACAAACTAGGTCAGACTCACCTAAATTACTTGGGCTACTCTAAATCATCACCAACTAACCCTTACCACAACAAACTAAACCCAATCACTTTTAAATTACAAAAAAATGCTACTAACCATAGCAAACTATGCCAAACTCACCTAAATTACTTCGGCTATCAAAAATCACCCCCAACTACACTTTACAGCAACAAACTAAGCCCAATCACTTTTAAATTACAAAAAATTCTAAAAATCATAACAAACTATACCAGAATCACCTAAATTACTTTGCCTACCGTAAATCACCCCCAACTATCCCTTACCACAACAAACCAAACCATATCATTTTAGAATTACAAAAAAAGGTGTACAAATCATAACAAACTATGCCAGACTCACCTAAATTACTTCGGCTACTCTAAATCATCACCAACTAACCCTTACCACAACAAACTAAACCCAATCACTTTTAAATTTTAAAAAAATAAAGACTAACCATAACAAACTATGCCAAACTCACCTAAATTACTTCGGCTATCAAAAATCATCCCCAACTACACTTTACAGCAACAAACTAAGCCCAGTCACTTTAAAATTACAAAAAAATGCTAAAAATCATAACATACTATACCAGAATCACCTAAATAACTTCGCCTACCGTAAATCACCCCCAACTATCCCTTACCACAACAAACCAAACCATATCATCTTAAAATTACAAAAAAAGGTGTATAAATCATAACAAACTATGCCAGATTCACCTAGATTACTTCGGCTACTCTACATCATCACCAACTAACCCTTACCACAACAAACTGAACCCAATTACTTTTAAATTACAAAAAAATGCTACAAACCATAGCAAACTATGCCAAACTCACCTAAATTACTTCGGCTATCAAAAATCACCCCCAACTACACTTTACAGCAACAAACTAAGCCTAATCACTTTAAAATTACAAAAAAATGCTAAAAATCATAACAAACTATACCAGAATCACCTAAATTACTTCGGCTACCGTAAATCACCCCCAACTATCCCTTACCTTAACAAACCAAACCATATCATCTTAAAATTAAAAAAAAAGTGTACAAATCATAACAAACTAAGCCAGACTCACTTAAATTACTTCGGCTACTCTAAATCATCACCAACTAACCCTTACCACAACAAACTAAACCGAACCACTTTTAAATTACAAAAAAATGCTACTAACCATAGCAAACTATGCCAGACTCACCTAAATTACTTCGGCTACTCTAAATCATCACCAACTAACCCTTACCACAACAAACTAAACCCAATCACTTTTAATTACAAAAAAATGCTACTAACCATAGCAAACTATGCCAAACTTACCTAAATTACTTCGGCTATCAAAAATCACCCCCAACTACACTTTACAGCAACAAACTAAGCCCAATCATTTTAAAATTACAAAAAAATGCTAAAAATCATAACAAACTATACCAGAATTACCTAAATTACTTCGGCTACCGTAAATCACCTCCAACTATCCCTTATCACAACAAAAACCAAACCATGTGATTTTAAAATTACAAAAAAAGGTGTACAAATCATAACAAACTAGGCCAAACTCACCAAAATTTCTTCGGCTACTCTAAATCATCACCAACTAACCCTTACCACAACAAACTAAACCCAATCACTTTTAAATTACAAAAAAATGCTACTAACCATAGCAAACTATGCCAAACTGACTTAAATTACTTCGGCCTTCAAAAATCACCCCCAACTACACTTTACAGCAACAAACTAAGCCCAATCACTTTAAAATTACAAAAAAATGCTAAAAATCATAACAAACTATACCAGAATCACCTAAATTACTTCGGCTACCGTAAATCACCCCCAACTATCGCTTACCACAACAAACCAAACCATATCATCTTAAAATTACAAAAAAAGGTGTACAAATCATAACAAACTATGCCAGACTCACCTAAATTACTTCGGCTACTCTAAATCATGACCAACTAACCCTTACCACAACAAACTAAACCCAATCACTTTTAAATTTAAAAAAAATAAAGACTAACCATAACAAACTATGCCAAACTCACCTAAATTACTTCGGCTATCAAAAATCACCCCCAACTACACTTTACAGCAACAAACTAAGCCCAATCACTTTAAAATTACAAAAAAATGCTACTAAACATAACAAACTATGCCAGACTCACCTAAATTACTTCGGCTACTCTAAATCATCACCAACTAACCCTACCACAACAAACTAAACCCAATCACTTTTAAATTACAAAAAAATGCTACTAACCATAGCAAACTATGCCAAACTCACCTAAATTACTTCGGCTATCAAAAATCACCCCCAACTACACTTTACAGCAACAAACTAAGCCCAATAACTTTAAAATTAAAAAAAAATGGTAAAAATCATAACAAACTATACCAGAATCACCTAAATTACTTCGGCTACCGTAAATCACCCCCAACTATCCCTTACCACAACAAACCAAACCATATCATCTTAAAATTACAAAAAAAGGTGTACAAATCATAACAAATTATACCAGACTCACCTAAATTACTTCGGCTACTCTAAATCATCACCAACTAACCCTTACCACAACAAACTAAACCCAATCATTTTTAAATTACAAAAAAATGCTACTAACCATAGCAAACTATGCCAAACTCACCTAAATCACTTCGGCTATCAAAAATCACCCCCAAATACACTTTACAGCAACAAACTAAGCCCAATCACGTTAAAATTACAAAAAAATGCTAAAAATCATAACAAGCTATACCAGAATCACCTAAATTACTTCGGCTACCGTAAATCACTCCCAACTATCCCTTACCACATCAAACCATACCATATCATCTTAAAATTACAATAAAAGGTGTACAAATCATAACAAACTATGCCAGACTCACTTAAATTACTTCGCTACTCTAAATCATCACCAACTAACCCTTACCACAACAAACTAAACCCAATCATTTTTAAATTACAAAAAAATGCTACTAACCATAGCAAACTATGCCAAACTCACCTAAATTACTTCGGCTATCAAAAATCACCCCCAACTACACTTTACAGCAACAAACTAAGCCCAATCACTTTAAAATTACAAAAAAATGCTAAAAATCATAACAAACTATAACAGAATCACCTAAATTACTTCGGCTACCGTAAATCACGCCCAACTATCCCTTACCACAACAAACCAAACCATATCATCTTAAAATTACAAAAAAGGTGTACAAATCATAACAAACTATGCCAGACTCACCTAAATTACTTCGGCTACTCTGAATCATCACCAACTAACCCTTACCACAACAAACTAAACCCCATCACTTTTAAATTACAAAAAAATGCTACTAACCATAGCAAACTATGCCAAACTCACCTAAATTACTTCGGCTATCAAAAATCATCCCCAAATACACTTTACAGCAACAAACTAAGCCCAGTCACTTTAAAATTACAAAAAAATGCTAAAAATCATAACATACTATACCAGAATCACCTAAATTACTTCGCCTACCGTAAATCACCCCCAACTATCCCTTACCACAACAAACCAAACCATATCATCTCAAAATTACAAAAAAAGGTGTATAAATCATAACAAACTATGCCTGACTCACCTAGATTACTTCGGCTACTCTAAATCATCACCAACTAACCCTTACCACAACAAACTGAACCCAATTACTTTAAAATTACAAAAAAATGCTACAAACCATAGCAAACTATGCCAAACTCACCTAAATTACTTCGGCTATCAAAAATCATCCCCAACTACACTTTACAGCAACAAACTAAGCCCAGTCACTTTAAAATTACAAAAAAATGCTAAAAATCATAACAAACTATACCAGAATCACCTAAATTACTTCGGCTACCGTAAATCACCCCCAACTATCCCTTACCTTAACAAACCAAACCATATCATCTTAAAATTAAAAAAAAAAGTGTACAAATCATAACAAACTAAGCCAGACTCACTTAAATTACTTCGGCTACTCTAAATCATCACCAACTAACCCTTACCACAACAAACTAAACCGAACCACTTTTAAATTACAAAAAAATGCTACTAACCATAGCAAACTATGCCAGACTCACCTAAATTACTTCGGCTACTCTAAATCATCACCAACTAACCCTTACCACAACAAACTAAACCCAATCACTTTTAATTACAAAAAAATGCTACTAACCATAGCAAACTATGCCAAACTTACCTAAATTACTTCGGCTATCAAAAATCACCCCCAACTACACTTTACAGCAACAAACTAAGCCCAATCACTTTAAAATTACAAAAAAATGCTAAAAATCATAACAAACTATACCAGAATCACCTAAATTACTTTGGCTACCGAAAATCACCACCAACTATCTCTTATCACAACAAAAACCAAACCATGTGATCTTAAAATTCCAAAAAAAGGTGTACAAATCATAACAAACTAGGCCAGACTCACCAAAATTACTTCGGCTACTCTAAATCATCACCAACTAACCCTTACCACAACAAACTAAACCCAATCACATTTAAATTACAAAAAAATGCTACTAACCATAGCAAACTATGCCAAACTCACCTAAATTACTTCGGCTATCAAAAATCACTCCCAACTACATTTTACAGCAACAAACTAAGCCCAATCACTTTTAAATTACAAAAAATTCTAAAAATCATAACAAACTATACCAGAATCACCTAAATTACTTCGCCTACCGTAAATCACCCCCAACTATCCCTTACCACAACAAACCAAACCATATCATCTTAGAATTACAAAAAAAGGTGTACAAATCATAACAAACTATGCCAGATTCACCTAAATTACTTGGGCTACTCTAAATCATCACCAACTAACCCTTACCACAACAAACTAAACCCAATCACATTTAAATTACAAAAAAATGCTACTAACCATAGCAAACTATGCCAAACTCACCTTTATTTTTTCGGCTATCAAAAATCACCCCCAACTACACTTTACAGCAACAAACTAAGCCCAATCACTTTTAAATTACAAAAAATTCTAAAAATCATTACAAACTATACCAGAATCACCTAAATTACTTCGCCTAACGTAAATCACCCCCAACTATCCCTTACCACAACAAACCAAACCATATTATCTTAGAATTACAAAAAAAGGTGTACAAATCATAACAAACTAGGTCAGACTCACCTAAATTACTTGGGCTACTCTAAATCATCACCAACTAACCCTTACCACAACAAACTAAACCCAATCACTTTTAAATTACAAAAAAATGCTACTAACCATAGCAAACTATGCCAAACTCACCTAAATTACTTCGGCTATCAAAAATCACCCCCAACTACACTTTACAGCAACAAACTAAGCCCAATCACTTTTAAATTACAAAAAATTCTAAAAATCATAACAAACTATACCAGAATCACCTAAATTACTTTGCCTACCGTAAATCACCCCCAACTATCCCTTACCACAACAAACCAAACCATATCATTTTAGAATTACAAAAAAAGGTGTACAAATCATAACAAACTATGCCAGACTCACCTAAATTACTTCGGCTACTCTAAATCATCACCAACTAACCCTTACCACAACAAACTAAACCCAATCACTTTTAAATTTTAAAAAAATAAAGACTAACCATAACAAACTATGCCAAACTCACCTAAATTACTTCGGCTATCAAAAATCATCCCCAACTACACTTTACAGCAACAAACTAAGCCCAGTCACTTTAAAATTACAAAAAAATGCTAAAAATCATAACATACTATACCAGAATCACCTAAATAACTTCGCCTACCGTAAATCACCCCCAACTATCCCTTACCACAACAAACCAAACCATATCATCTTAAAATTACAAAAAAAGGTGTATAAATCATAACAAACTATGCCAGATTCACCTAGATTACTTCGGCTACTCTACATCATCACCAACTAACCCTTACCACAACAAACTGAACCCAATTACTTTTAAATTACAAAAAAATGCTACAAACCATAGCAAACTATGCCAAACTCACCTAAATTACTTCGGCTATCAAAAATCACCCCCAACTACACTTTACAGCAACAAACTAAGCCTAATCACTTTAAAATTACAAAAAAATGCTAAAAATCATAACAAACTATACCAGAATCACCTAAATTACTTCGGCTACCGTAAATCACCCCCAACTATCCCTTACCTTAACAAACCAAACCATATCATCTTAAAATTACAAAAAAAGGTGTATAAATCATAACAAACTATGCCTGACTCACCTAGATTACTTCGGCTACTCTAAATCATCACCAACTAACCCTTACCACAACAAACTGAACCCAATTACTTTAAAATTACAAAAAAATGCTACAAACCATAGCAAACTATGCCAAACTCACCTAAATTACTTCGGCTATCAAAAATCATCCCCAACTACACTTTACAGCAACAAACTAAGCCCAGTCACTTTAAAATTACAAAAAAATGCTAAAAATCATAACAAACTATACCAGAATCACCTAAATTACTTCGGCTACCGTAAATCACCCCCAACTATCCCTTACCTTAACAAACCAAACCATATCATCTTAAAATTAAAAAAAAAGTGTACAAATCATAACAAACTAAGCCAGACTCACTTAAATTACTTCGGCTACTCTAAATCATCACCAACTAACCCTTACCACAACAAACTAAACCGAACCACTTTTAAATTACAAAAAAATGCTACTAACCATAGCAAACTATGCCAGACTCACCTAAATTACTTCGGCTACTCTAAATCATCACCAACTAACCCTTACCACAACAAACTAAACCCAATCACTTTTAATTACAAAAAAATGCTACTAACCATAGCAAACTATGCCAAACTTACCTAAATTACTTCGGCTATCAAAAATCACCCCCAACTACACTTTACAGCAACAAACTAAGCCCAATCACTTTAAAATTACAAAAAAATGCTAAAAATCATAACAAACTATACCAGAATTACCTAAATTACTTCGGCTACCGTAAATCACCTCCAACTATCCCTTATCACAACAAAAACCAAACCATGTGATTTTAAAATTACAAACAAAGGTGTACAAATCATAACAAACTAGGCCAAACTCACCAAAATTTCTTCGGCTACTCTAAATCATCACCAACTAACCCTTACCACAACAAACTAAACCCAATCACTTTTAAATTACAAAAAAATGCTACTAACCATAGCAAACTATGCCAAACTCACTTAAATTACTTCGGCCTTCAAAAATCACCCCCAACTACACTTTACAGCAACAAACTAAGCCCAATCACTTTAAAATTACAAAAAAATGCTAAAAATCATAACAAACTATACCAGAATCACCTAAATTACTTCGGCTACCGTAAATCACCCCCAACTATCCCTTACCACAACAAACCAAACCATATCATCTTAAAATTACAAAAAAAGGTGTACAAATCATAACAAACTATGCCAGACTCACCTAAATTACTTCGGCTACTCTAAATCATGACCAACTAACCCTTACCACAACAAACTAAACCCAATCACTTTTAAATTTAAAAAAAATAAAGACTAACCATAACAAACTATGCCAAACTTACCTAAATTACTTCGGCTATCAAAAATCACCCCCAACTACACTTTACAGCAACAAACTAAGCCCAATCACTTTAAAATTACATAAAAATGCTACTAAACATAACAAACTATGCCAGACTCACCTAAATTACTTCGGCTACTCTAAATCATCACCAACTAACCCTACCACAACAAACTAAACCCAATCACTTTTAAATTACAAAAAAATGCTACTAACCATAGCAAACTATGCCAAACTCACCTAAATTACTTCGGCTATCAAAAATCACCCCCAACTACACTTTACAGCAACAAACTAAGCCCAATAACTTTAAAATTAAAAAAAAATGGTAAAAATCATAACAAACTATACCAGAATCACCTAAATTACTTCGGCTACCGTAAATCACCCCCAACTATCCCTTACCACAACAAACCAAACCATATCATCTTAAAATTACAAAAAAAGGTGTACAAATCATAACAAATTATACCAGACTCACCTAAATTACTTCGGCTACTCTAAATCATGACCAACTAACCCTTACCACAACAAACTAAACCCAATCACTTTTAAATTTAAAAAAAATAAAGACTAACCATAACAAACTATGCCAAACTCACCTAAATTACTTCGGCTATCAAAAATCACCCCCAACTACACTTTACAGCAACAAACTAAGCCCAATCACTTTAAAATTACATAAAAATGCTACTAAACATAACAAACTATGCCAGACTCACCTAAATTACTTCGGCTACTCTAAATCATCACCAACTAACCCTACCACAACAAACTAAACCCAATCACTTTTAAATTACAAAAAAATGCTACTAACCATAGCAAACTATGCCAAACTCACCTAAATTACTTCGGCTATCAAAAATCACCCCCAAATACACTTTACAGCAACAAACTAAGCCCAATCACTTTAAAATTACAAAAAAATGCTAAAAATCATAACAAGCTATACCAGAATCACCTAAATTACTTCGGCTACCGTAAATCACTCCCAACTATCCCTTACCACATCAAACCATACCATATCATCTTAAAATTACAATAAAAGGTGTACAAATCATAACAAACTATGCCAGACTCACTTAAATTACTTCGCTACTCTAAATCATCACCAACTAACCCTTACCACAACAAACTAAACCCAATCATTTTTAAATTACAAAAAAATGCTACTAACCATAGCAAACTATGCCAAACTCACCTAAATTACTTCGGCTATCAAAAATCACCCCCAACTACACTTTACAGCAACAAACTAAGCCCAATCACTTTAAAATTACAAAAAAATGCTAAAAATCATAACAAACTATAACAGAATCACCTAAATTACTTCGGCTACCGTAAATCACGCCCAACTATCCCTTACCACAACAAACCAAACCATATCATCTTAAAATTACAAAAAAGGTGTACAAATCATAACAAACTATGCCAGACTCACCTAAATTACTTCGGCTACTCTGAATCATCACCAACTAACCCTTACCACAACAAACTAAACCCCATCACTTTTAAATTACAAAAAAATGCTACTAACCATAGCAAACTATGCCAAACTCACCTAAATTATTTCGGCTATCAAAAATCACCCCCAACTACACTTTACAGCAATAAACTAAGCCCAATCACTTTAAAATTACAAAAAAATGCTTAAAATCATAACAAACTATAACAGAATCACCTAAATTACTTCGGCTATCGTAAATCACCCCCAACTATCCCTTACCACAACAAACCAAACCATATCATCTTAAAATTACAAAAAAAGGTGTACAAATCATAACAAACTATGCCAGACTCACCTAAATTACTTCGGCTACTCTAAATCATCACCAACTAACCCTTACCACAACAAACTAAACCCAATCACTTTTAAATTACAAAAAATGCCACTAACCATAGCAAACTATGCCAAACTCACCTAAATTACTTCGGCTATTAAAAATCACCCGCAACTACACTTTACAGCAACAAACTAAGCCCAATCACTTTAAAATTACAAAAAAATGCTAAAAATCATAACAAACTATAACAGAATCACCTAAATTACTTCGGCTACCGTAAATCACCCCCAACTATCCCTTACCACAACAAACCAAACCATATCATCTTAAAATTACAAAAAAAGGTGTACAAATCATAACAAACCATGCCAGACTCACCTAAATTACTTCGGCTACTCTAAATCATCACCAACTAACCCTTACCACAACAAACTAAACCCAATCACTTTTAAATTACAAAAAAATGCTACTAACCATAGCAAACTATGCCAAACTTACCTAAATTACTTCGGCTATCAAAAATCACCCCCAACTACACTTTACAGCAACAAACTAAGCCCAATCACTTTAAAATTACAAAAAAATGCTAAAAATCATAACAAATAATACCAGAATCACTTAAATTACTTCGGCTACCGTAAATCACCCCCAACTATCCCTTGCCACAACAAACCAAAACATATCATTTTAAAATTTCAAAAAAAGGTGTACAAATCATAACAAACTATGCCAGACTCACCTAAATTACTTCGGCTACTTTAAATCGTCACCAACTAACCCTTACCACAACAAACTAAACCCAATCACTTTTAAATTACAAAAAAATGCTACTAACCATAGCAAACTATGCCAAACTCACCTAAATTACTTCGGCTATTAATAATTAACCCCAACTACACTTTACAGCAACAAACTAAGCCCAATCACTTTCAAATTACAAAAAAATGCTAAAAATCATAACAAACTATAACAGAATCACCTAAATTACTTCGGCTACCGTAAATCACCCCCAATTATCCCTTACCACAACAAACCAAACCATATTATCTTAAAATTACAAAAAAAGGTGTACAAATCATAACAAACTATGCCAGACTCACCTAAATTACTTCGGCTACTCTAAATCATCACCAACTAACCCTTACCACAACAAACTAAACCCAATCACTTTTAAATTACAAAAAAATGCTACTAACCATATCAAACTATGCCAAACTCACCTAAATTACTTCTGCTATCAAAAATCACTCCCAACTACACTTTACAGCAACAAACTAAGCCCAATCACATTAAAATTACAAAAAAATGCTAAAAATCATAACAAACTATACCAGAATCTCCTAAATTACTTCGGCTACCGTAAATCACCCCCAACTATCCCTTACCACAACAAACCAAACCATATCATCTTAAAATTACAAAAAAAGGTGTACAAATCATAACAAACTATGCCAGACTCACCTAACTTATTTCGGCTACTCTAAATCATCACCAACTAACCCTTACCACATCAAACTAATCCCAATAACTTTTAAATTACAAAAAAATGCTACTAATCATAGCAAACTATGCCCAACTCACCTAAATTACTTCGGCTATCAAAAATTACCCACAACTACACTTTACAGCAACAAACTAAGCCCAATCACTTTAAAATTACAAAAAAATGCTAAAAATCATAACAAACTATACCAGAATCACCTAAATTACTTCGGCTACCGTAAATCACCCCTAACTATCCCTTACCACAACAAACCAAACCATATCATCTTAAAATTACAAAAAAGGTGTACAAATCATAACAAACTATGCCAGACTCACCTAAATTACTTCGGCTACTCTAAATCATCACCAACTAACCCTTACCACAACAAACTAAACCCAATCACTTTTAAATTACAAAAAAATGCTACTAACCATAGCAAACTATGCCAAACTCCTAAATTACTTCGGCTATCAAAAATCACCCCCAACTACACTTTACAGCAACAAACTAAGCCCAATCACTTTTAAATTACAAAAAAATGCTAAAAATCATAACAAACTATACCAGAATCACCTAAATTACTTCGGCTACCGTAAATCACCCCCAACTATCCCTTACCACAACAAACCAAACCATATCATCTTAAAATTACAAAAAAAGATGTACAAATCATAACAAACTATGCCAGACTCACCTAAATTACTTCGGTTACTCTAAATCATCACCAACTAACCCTTACCACAACAAACTAAACCCAATCATTTTTAAATTACAAAAAAATGCTACTAACCATAGCAAACTATGCCAAACTCACCTAAATCACTTCGGATATCAAAAATCACCCCCAAATACACTTTACAGCAACAAACTAAGCCCAATCACTTTAAAATTACAAAAAAATGCTAAAAATCATAACAAGCTATACCAGAATCACCTAAATTACTTCGGCTACCGTAAATCACTCCCAACTATCCCTTACCACATCAAACCATACCATATCATCTTAAAATTACAATAAAAGGTGTACAAATCATAACAAACTATGCCAGACTCACTTAAATTACTTCGCTACTCTAAATCATCACCAACTAACCCTTACCACAACAAACTAAACCCAATCATTTTTAAATTACAAAAAAATGCTACTAACCATAGCAAACTATGCCAAACTCACCTAAATTACTTCGGCTATCAAAAATCACCCCCAACTACACTTTACAGCAACAAACTAAGCCCAATCACTTTAAAATTACAAAAAAATGCTAAAAATCATAACAAACTATAACAGAATCACCTAAATTACTTCGGCTACCGTAAATCACGCCCAACTATTCCTTACCACAACAAACCAAACCATATCATCTTAAAATTACAAAAAAGGTGTACAAATCATAACAAACTATGCCAGACTCACCTAAATTACTTCGGCTACTCTGAATCATCACCAACTAACCCTTACCACAACAAACTAAACCCCATCACTTTTAAATTACAAAAAAATGCTACTAACCATAGCAAACTATGCCAAACTCACCTAAATTATTTCGGCTATCAAAAATCACCCCCAACTACACTTTACAGCAATAAACTAAGCCCAATCACTTTAAAATTACAAAAAAATGCTTAAAATCATAACAAACTATAACAGAATCACCTAAATTACTTCGGCTACCGTAAATCACCCCCAACTATCCCTTACCACAACAAACCAAACCATATCATCTTAAAATTACAAAAAAAGGTGTACAAATCATAACAAACTATGCCAGACTCACCTAAATTACTTCGGCTACTCTAAATCATCACCAACTAACCCTTACCACAACAAACTAAACCCAATCACTTTTAAATTACAAAAAAATGCCACTAACCATAGCAAACTATGCCAAACTCACCTAAATTACTTCGGCTATTAAAAATCACCCGCAACTACACTTTACAGCAACAAACTAAGCCCAATCACTTTAAAATTACAAAAAAATGCTAAAAATCATAACAAACTATACCAGAATCACTTAAATTACTTCGGCTACCGTAAATCACCCCCAACTATCCCTTGCCACAACAAACCAAAACATATCATTTTAAAATTTCAAAAAAAGGTGTACAAATCATAACAAACTATGCCAGACTCACCTAAATTACTTCGGCTACTTTAAATCGTCACCAACTAACCCTTACCACAACAAACTAAACCCAATCACTTTTAAATTACAAAAAAATGCTACTAACCATAGCAAACTATGCCAAACTCACCTAAATTACTTCGGCTATTAATAATTAACCCCAACTACACTTTACAGCAACAAACTAAGCCCAATCACTTTCAAATTACAAAAAAATGCTAAAAATCATAACAAACTATAACAGAATCACCTAAATTACTTCGGCTACCGTAAATCACCCCCAATTATCCCTTACCACAACAAACCAAACCATATTATCTTAAAATTACAAAAAAAGGTGTACAAATCATAACAAACTATGCCAGACTCACCTAAATTACTTCGGCTACTCTAAATCATCACCAACTAACCCTTACCACAACAAACTAAACCCAATCACTTTTAAATTACAAAAAAATGCTACTAACCATATCAAACTATGCCAAACTCACCTAAATTACTTCTGCTATCAAAAATCACTCCCAACTACACTTTACAGCAACAAACTAAGCCCAATCACATTAAAATTACAAAAAAATGCTAAAAATCATAACAAACTATACCAGAATCTCCTAAATTACTTCGGCTACCGTAAATCACCCCCAACTATCCCTTACCACAACAAACCAAACCATATCATCTTAAAATTACAAAAAAAGGTGTACAAATCATAACAAACTATGCCAGACTCACCTAACTTATTTCGGCTACTCTAAATCATCACCAACTAACCCTTACCACATCAAACTAATCCCAATAACTTTTAAATTACAAAAAAATGCTACTAATCATAGCAAACTATGCCAAACTCACCTAAATTACTTCGGCTATCAAAAATTACCCACAACTACACTTTACAGCAACAAACTAAGCCCAATCACTTTAAAATTACAAAAAAATGCTAAAAATCATAACAAACTATACCAGAATCACCTAAATTACTTCGGCTACCGTAAATCACCCCTAACTATCCCTTACCACAACAAACCAAACCATATCATCTTAAAATTACAAAAAAGGTGTACAAATCATAACAAACTATGCCAGACTCACCTAAATTACTTCGGCTACTCTAAATCATCACCAACTAACCCTTACCACAACAAACTAAACCCAATCACTTTTAAATTACAAAAAAATGCTACTAACCATAGCAAACTATGCCAAACTCCTAAATTACTTCGGCTATCAAAAATCACCCCCAACTACACTTTACAGCAACAAACTAAGCCCAATCACTTTAAAATTACAAAAAAATGCTAAAAATCATAACAAACTATACCAGAATCACCTAAATTACTTCGGCTACCGTAAATCACCCCCAACTATCCCTTACCACAACAAACCAAACCATATCATCTTAAAATTACAAAAAAAGATGTACAAATCATAACAAACTATGCCAGACTCACCTAAATTACTTCGGTTACTCTAAATCATCACCAACTAACCCTTACCACAACAAACTAAACCCAATCATTTTTAAATTACAAAAAAATGCTACTAACCATAGCAAACTATGCCAAACTCACCTAAATCACTTCGGCTATCAAAAATCACCCCCAAATACACTTTACAGCAACAAACTAAGCCCAATCACTTTAAAATTACAAAAAAATGCTAAAAATCATAACAAGCTATACCAGAATCACCTAAATTACTTCGGCTACCGTAAATCACTCCCAACTATCCCTTACCACATCAAACCATACCATATCATCTTAAAATTACAATAAAAGGTGTACAAATCATAACAAACTATGCCAGACCCACTTAAATTACTTCGCTACTCTAAATCATCACCAACTAACCCTTACCACAACAAACTAAACCCAATCATTTTTAAATTACAAAAAAATGCTACTAACCATAGCAAACTATGCCAAACTCACCTAAATTACTTCGGCTATCAAAAATCACCCCCAACTACACTTTACAGCAACAAACTAAGCCCAATCACTTTAAAATTACAAAAAAATGCTAAAAATCATAACAAACTATAACAGAATCACCTAAATTACTTCGGCTACCGTAAATCACGCCCAACTATCCCTTACCACAACAAACCAAACCATATCATCTTAAAATTACAAAAAAGGTGTACAAATCATAACAAACTATGCCAGACTCACCTAAATTACTTCGGCTACTCTGAATCATCACCAACTAACCCTTACCACAACAAACTAAACCCCATCACTTTTAAATTACAAAAAAATGCTACTAACCATAGCAAACTATGCCAAACTCACCTAAATTATTTCGGCTATCAAAAATCACCCCCAACTACACTTTACAGCAATAAACTAAGCCCAATCACTTTAAAATTACAAAAAAATGCTTAAAATCATAACAAACTATAACAGAATCACCTAAATTACTTCGGCTACCGTAAATCACCCCCAACTATCCCTTACCACAACAAACCAAACCATATCATCTTAAAATTACAAAAAAAGGTGTACAAATCATAACAAACTATGCCAGACTTACCTAAATTACTTCGGCTACTCTAAATCATCACCAACTAACCCTTACCACAACAAACTAAACCCAATCACTTTTAAATTACAAAAAAATGCCACTAACCATAGCAAACTATGCCAAACTCACCTAAATTACTTCGGCTATTAAAAATCACCCGCAACTACACTTTACAGCAACAAACTAAGCCCAATCACTTTAAAATTACAAAAAAATGCTAAAAATCATAACAAACTATAACAGAATCACCTAAATTACTTCGGCTACCGTAAATCACCCCCAACTATCCCTTACCACAACAAACCAAACCATATCATCTTAAAATTACAAAAAAAGGTGTACAAATCATAACAAACCATGCCAGACTCACCTAAATTACTTCGGCTACTCTAAATCATCACCAACTAACCCTTACCACAACAAACTAAACCCAATCACTTTTAAATTACAAAAAAATGCTACTAACCATAGCAAACTATGCCAAACTTACCTAAATTACTTCGGCTATCAAAAATCACCCCCAACTACACTTTACAGCAACAAACTAAGCCCAATCACTTTAAAATTACAAAAAAATGCTAAAAATCATAACAAACTATACCAGAATCACTTAAATTACTTCGGCTACCGTAAATCACCCCCAACTATCCCTTGCCACAACAAACCAAAACATATCATTTTAAAATTTCAAAAAAAGGTGTACAAATCATAACAAACTATGCCAGACTCACCTAAATTACTTCGGCTACTTTAAATCGTCACCAACTAACCCTTACCACAACAAACTAAACCCAATCACTTTTAAATTACAAAAAAATGCTACTAACCATAGCAAACTATGCCAAACTCACCTAAATTACTTCGGCTATTAATAATTAACCCCAACTACACTTTACAGCAACAAACTAAGCCCAATCACTTTCAAATTACAAAAAAATGCTAAAAATCATAACAAACTATAACAGAATCACCTAAATTACTTCGGCTACCGTAAATCACCCCCAATTATCCCTTACCACAACAAACCAAACCATATTATCTTAAAATTACAAAAAAAGGTGTACAAATCATAACAAACTATGCCAGACTCACCTAAATTACTTCGGCTACTCTAAATCATCACCAACTAACCCTTACCACAACAAACTAAACCCAATCACTTTTAAATTACAAAAAAATGCTACTAACCATATCAAACTATGCCAAACTCACCTAAATTACTTCTGCTATCAAAAATCACTCCCAACTACACTTTACAGCAACAAACTAAGCCCAATCACATTAAAATTACAAAAAAATGCTAAAAATCATAACAAACTATACCAGAATCTCCTAAATTACTTCGGCTACCGTAAATCACCCCCAACTATCCCTTACCACAACAAACCAAACCATATCATCTTAAAATTACAAAAAAAGGTGTACAAATCATAACAAACTATGCCAGACTCACCTAACTTATTTCGGCTACTCTAAATCATCACCAACTAACCCTTACCACATCAAACTAATCCCAATAACTTTTAAATTACAAAAAAATGCTACTAATCATAGCAAACTATGCCAAACTCACCTAAATTACTTCGGCTATCAAAAATTACCCACAACTACACTTTACAGCAACAAACTAAGCCCAATCACTTTAAAATTACAAAAAATGCTAAAAATCATAACAAGCTATACCAGAATCACCTAAATTACTTCGGCTACCGTAAATCACCCCTAACTATCCCTTACCACAACAAACCAAACCATATCATCTTAAAATTACAAAAAAGGTGTACAAATCATAACAAACTATGCCAGACTCACCTAAATTACTTCGGCTACTCTAAATCATCACCAACTAACCCTTACCACAACAAACTAAACCCAATCACTTTTAAATTACAAAAAAATGCTACTAACCATAGCAAACTATGCCAAACTCCTAAATTACTTCGGCTATCAAAAATCACCCCCAACTACACTTTACAGCAACAAACTAAGCCCAATCACTTTAAAATTACAAAAAAATGCTAAAAATCATAACAAACTATACCAGAATCACCTAAATTACTTCGGCTACCGTAAATCACCCCCAACTATCCCTTACCACAACAAACCAAACCATATCATCTTAAAATTACAAAAAAAGATGTACATATCATAACAATCTATGCCCGACCCAAATAAATTACTTCGGCTACTCTAAATCATCACCAACTAACCCTTACCACAACAAATTAAACCCAATCACTTTTAAATTTCAAAAAATGCTACAAACCATAGCAAACTTGCCAAAATTACCTAAATTACTTCGGCTATCAAAAATCACCCCCAACTACACTTTACAGCAACAAACTAAGCCCAATCACTTTAAAATTACAAAAAAATTCTAAAAATCATAACAAACTATACAAGAATCACCTAAATTACTTCAACTATCATAAATCACCCCCAACTATCCCTTACCACAACAAACCAAACCATATCATCTTAAAATTACAAAAAAAGATGTACATATCATAACAATCTATGCCCGACCCAAATAAATTACTTCGGCTACTCTAAATCATCACCAACTAACCCTTACCACAACAAACTAAACCCAATCACTTTTAAATTACAAAAAAATGCTACTAACCATAGCAAACTATGCCAAACTCACCTAAATTACTTCGGCTATAAAAAATCACCCCCAACTACACTTTACAGCAACAAACTAAGCCCAATCACTTTAAAATTACAAAAAATGCTAAAAATCATAACAAACTATACCAGAATCACCTAAATTACTTCGGCTACCGTAAATCACCCCCAACTATTCCTCCACAACAAACCAAACCATATCATCTTAAAATTACAAAAAAAGTTGTACAAATCATAACAAACAATGCCAGACTCACCTACATTACTTCGGCTACTCTAATTCATCACCAACTAACCCCTACCACAACAAACTAAACCCAATCAATTTTAAATTACAAAAAAATGCTACTAACCATAGCAAACTATGCCAAACACACCTAAATTACTTCGTATATCAAAAATCACCCCCAACTACACTTTACAGCAACCAACTAAGCCCAATCACTTTAAAATTACAAAAAAATGCTAAAAATCATAACAAACTATACCAGAATCACCTAAATTACTTCGGCTACCGTAAATCACCCCCAACTATCCCTTACCACAACAAACCAAACCATATCATCTTAAAATTACAAAAAAAGTTGTACAAATCATAACAAACTATGCCAGACTCACCTAAATTACTTCGGCTACTCTAAATCATCACCAACTAACCCTTACCACAACAAACTAAACCCAATCACTTTTAAATTACAAAAAAATGCTACTGACTATAGCAAACTATGCCAAACTCGCCTAAATTACTTCGGCTATCAAAAATCACCCCCAACTACACTTTACAGCAACAAACTAAGTCCAATCACTTTAAAATTACAAAAAAATGCTAAAAATCATAACAAACTATACCAGAATCACCTAAATTACTTCGGCTACCGTAAATCACCCCCAACTAACCCTTACCACAACAAACCAAACCATATCATCTTAAAATTACAAAAAAAGGTGTACAAATCATAACAAACTATGCCAGACTCACCTAAATTACTTCGGCTACTCTAAATCATCACCAACTAACCCTTACCACAACAAACTAAACCCAATCACTTTTAAATTACAAAAAAATGCTACTAACCATAGCAAACTATGCTAAACTCACCTAAATTACTTCGGCTATCAAAAATCACCCCCAACTACACTTTACAGCAACAAACTAAGCCCAATCACTTTAAAATTACAAAAAAATGCTAAAAATCATAACAAACTATACCAGAATCACCTGAATTACATCGGCTACCGTAAATCACCCACAACTATCCCTTGCCACAACAAACCAAACCATATCATCTTAAAATTACAAAAAAAGGTGTACAAATCATAACAAACTATGCCAGACTCACCTAAATTACTTCGGCTACTCTAAATCATCACCAACTAACCCTTACCACAACAAACTAAACCCAATCACTTTTAAATTACAAAAAAATGCTACTAACCATAGCAAACTATGCCAAACTCACCTAAATTACTTCGGCTATCGAAAATTACCCCCAACTACACTTTACAGCAACAAACTAAGCCCAATCACTTTAAAATTACAAAAAAATGCTAAAAATCATAACAAACTATACCAGAATCACCTAAATTACTTCGGCTACCGTAAATCACCCCCAACTATCCCTTACCACAACAAACCAAACCATATCATCTTAAAATTACAAAAAAAGTTGTACAAATCATAACAAACTCTGCCAGACTCACCTAAATTACTTCGGCTACTCTAAATCATCACCAACTAACCCTTACCACAACAAACTAAACCCAATCACTTTTAAATTACAAAAAAATGCTACTGACTATAGCAAACTATGCCAAACTTACCTAAATTACTTCGGCTACTCTAAATCATCAACAACTAACCCTTACCACAACAAGCTAAACCCAATCACTTTTAAATTACTAAAAAATGCTACTAACCATAGCAAACTATGCCAAACTCACCTAAATTACTTCGGCTAACATAAATCACCACCAACTAACCCTTACCACAACAAACTAAACCTAATCACTTTTAAATTACAAAAAAATGCTACTAACCATAGCAAACTATGCCAAACTCACCTAAATTACTTCGGCTATCAAAAATCGCCCCTAACTACACTTTACAGCAACAAACTAAGCCCAATTACTTTAAAATTACAAAAAAATGCTAAAAATCATAACAAACTATACCAGAATCATCTAAATTACTTCGGCTACCGTAAATCACCTCCAACTATCCCTTACCACAACAAACCAAACCATATCATCTTAAAATTACAAAAAAAGGTGTACAAATCATAACAAACTATGCCAGACTCACCTAAATTACTGCGGCTACTCTAAATCATGACCAACTAACCCTTACCACAACAAACTAAACCCAATCAATTTAAATTACAAAAAAATGCTAGTAACCATAGCAAACTATGCCAAACTCACCTAAATTACGTCGGCTACCATAAATACCATAAATCATCACCAACTAACCCTTACCACAACAAACTAAACCCAATCACTTTTAAATTACAAAAAATGCTACTAACCATAGCAAACTATCCCAAACTTACCTAAATTACTTCGGCTATCAAAATCACCCCCAACTACATTTTACAGCAACAAACTAAGCCCAATCATTTTAAAATTACAACATAATGCTAAAAATCATAACAAACTATACCAGAATCACTTAAATTACTTCGGCTACCGTAAATCACCCCCAACTATCCCTTACCACAACAAACCAAACCATATCATCTTATAATTACAAAAAAAGGTGTACAAATCATAACAAACTATGCCAGACTCACCTAAATAACTTCGGCTACTCTAAATCATCACCAACTAACCCTTACCACAACAAACTAAACCCAATCACTATTAAATTACAAAAAAATGCTAGTAACCATAGCAAACTATGCCAAACTTACCTAAATTACTTCGGCTACCATAAATCATCACCTACTAACCCTTACCACAACAAACTAAACCCAATCACTTTTAAATTACTAAAAAATGCTACTAACCATATCAAACTATGCCAAACTCACCTAAATTACTTCGGCTATCAAAAATCACCCCCAACTACACTTTACAGCAACAAACTAAGCCCAATCACTTTAAAATTACAAAAAAATGCTAAAAATCATTACAAACTATACCAGAATCACCTAAATTACTTCGGCCACCGGAAATCACCCCCAACTATCCCTTACCACAACAAACCAAACCATATCATCTTAAAATTACAAAAAAAGGTGTACAAATCATAACACACTATGCCAGACTTACCTAAATTACTTCGGCTACTCTAAATCATCACCAACTAACCCTTACCACATCAAACTAAACCCAATCAATTTAAATTACAAAAAAATGTTAGTAACCATAGCAAACTATGCCAAACTCACCTAAATTACTTCGGTTACCATAAATCATCACCAACTAACCCTTACCACAACAAATTAAACCCAATCACTTTTAAATTACAAAAAAATGCTACTAACTATAGCAAACTAAGCCAAACTCACCTAAATTACTTTGGCTATCAAAAATCACCAACAACTACACTTTACAGCAACAAACTAAGCCCAATCACTTTAAAATTACAAAAAAATCCTAAAAATTATAACAAACTATACCAGAATCACCGAAATTACTTCGGCTACCGTAAATCACCCCCAACTGTCCCTTACCACAACAAACCAAACCATATCATCTTAAAATTACAAAAAAGGTGTACAAATCATAACAAACTATGCCAGACTCACCTAAATTTCTTCGGCTACTCTAAATCATCACCAACTAACCCTTACCACAACAAACTAAACCCAATCACTTTTAAATTACAAAAAAATGCTAGTAACCATAGTAAACTATGCCAAACTCACCTAAATTACTTCGGCTACCATAAATCATCACCAACTAACCCTTACCATAACAAACTAAAACCAATCACTTTTAAATTACAAAAAAATGCTACTGACCATAGCAAGCTATGCCAAACTCACCTAAATTACTTCAACTATCAAAAATCACCCCAACTACACTTTACAGCAACAAACTAAGCCCAATCACTTTAAAATTACAAAAAAATGCTAAAAATCATAACAAACTATAACAGAATCACCTAAATTATTTCGGCTACAGTAAATCACCCCCAACTATCCCTTACTACAACAAACCAAACCATATCATCTTAAAATTACAAAAAAAGGTATACAAATCATAACAAACTATGCCAGACTCACCTAACTTACAAAAAAATGCTAAAAATCATAACAAACTATACCAGAATCACCTAAATTACTTCGGCTAGCGTAAATCACCCCCAACTATCCCTTAACAAGTGTACAAATCATAACAAACTATGCCAGACTCACCTAAATTACTTCGGCTACTCTAAATCATCACCAACTAACCCTTACCACAACAAACTAAACCCAATCACTTTTAAATTACAAAAAAATGCTAGTAACCATAGCAAACTATGCCAAACTCACCTAAATTACTTCGGCTACAGTAAATCATCACCACCTTACCACAAAAATCTAAACCCAATCACTTTTAAATTACAAAAAAATGCTACAAACCATAGCAAACTATGGCAAACTCACCTGAATTACTTCGGCTATCAAAAATCACCCCCAACTACACTTTACAGCAACAAACTAAGCCCAATCACTTTAAGATTACAAAAAAATGTTAAAAATCATAACAAACTATACCAGAATCACCTAAATTATTTCGGCTACCGTAAATCACCCCCAACTATCCCTTACCACAACAAACCAAACCATATCATCTTAAAATTACAAAAAAAGGTGTACAAATCATAACAAACTATGCCAGACTCACCTAAATTACTTCGGCTACTCTAAATCATCACCAACTAACCCTTACCACAACAAATTAAACCCAATCACTTTTAAATTACAAAAAAATGCTACTAACCATAGCAAACTATGCTAAACTCACCTAAATTACTTCGGCTATCAAAAATCACCCCCAACTACACTTTACAGCAACAAACTAAGCCCAATCACTTTAAAATTACAAAAAAATGCTAAAAATCATAACAAACTATACCAGAATCACCTGAATTACATCGGCTACCGTAAATCACCCACAACTATCCCTTGCCACAACAAACCAAACCATATCATCTTAAAATTACAAAAAAAGGTGTACAAATCATAACAAACTATGCCAGACTCACCTAAATTACTTCGGCTACTCTAAATCATCACCAACTAACCCTTACCACAACAAACTAAACCCAATCACTTTTAAATTACAAAAAAATGCTACTGACTATAGCAAACTATGCCAAACTTACCTAAATTACTTCGGCTACTCTAAATCATCACCAACTAACCCTTACCACAACAAGCTAAACCCAATCACTTTTAAATTACTAAAAAATGCTACTAACCATAGCAAACTATGCCAAACTCACCTAAATTACTTCGGCTAACATAAATCACCACCAACTAACCCTTACCACAACAAACTAAACCCAATCACTTTTAAATTACAAAAAAATGCTACTAACCATAGCAAACTATGCCAAACTCACCTAAATTACTTCGGCTATCAAAAATCGCCCCTAACTACACTTTACAGCAACAAACTAAGCCCAATTACTTTAAAATTACAAAAAAATGCTAAAAATCATAACAAACTATACCAGAATCATCTAAATTACTTCGGCTACCGTAAATCACCTCCAACTATCCCTTACCACAACAAACCAAACCATATCATCTTAAAATTACAAAAAAAGGTGTACAAATCATAACAAACTATGCCAGACTCACCTAAATTACTGCGGCTACTCTAAATCATGACCAACTAACCCTTACCACAACAAACTAAACCCAATCAATTTAAATTACAAAAAAATGCTAGTAACCATAGCAAACTATGCCAAACTCACCTAAATTACGTCGGCTACCATAAATACCATAAATCATCACCAACTAACCCTTACCACAACAAACTAAACCCAATCACTTTTAAATTACAAAAAATGCTACTAACCATAGCAAACTATCCCAAACTTACCTAAATTACTTCGGCTATCAAAATCACCCCCAACTACACTTTACAGCAACAAACTAAGCCCAATCATTTTAAAATTACAACAAAATGCTAAAAATCATAACAAACTATATCAGAATCACTTAAATTACTTCGGCTACCGTAAATCACCCCCAACTATCCCTTACCACAACAAACCAAACCATATCATCTTATAATTACAAAAAAAGGTGTACAAATCATAACACACTATGCCAGACTTACCTAAATTACTTCGGCTACTCTAAATCATCACCAACTATCCCTTACCACATCAAACTAAACCCAATCAATTTAAATTACAAAAAAATGCTAGTAACCATAGCAAACTATGCCAAACTCACCTAAATTACTTCGGCTACCATAAATCATCACCAACTAACCCTTACCACAACAAATTAAACCCAATCACTTTTAAATTACAAAAAAATGCTACTAACTATAGCAAACTATGCCAAACTCACCTAAATTACTTTGGCTATCAAAAATCACCAACAACTACACTTTACAGCAACAAACTAAGCCCAATCACTTTAAAATTACAAAAAAATCCTAAAAATTATAACAAACTATACCAGAATCACCGAAATTACTTCGGCTACCGTAAATCACCCCCAACTGTCCCTTACCACAACAAACCAAACCATATCATCTTAAAATTACAAAAAAGGTGTACAAATCATAACAAACTATGCCAGACTCACCTAAATTTCTTCGGCTACTCTAAATCATCACCAACTAACCCTTACCACAACAAACTAAACCCAATCACTTTTAAATTACAAAAAAATGCTAGTAACCATAGTAAACTATGCCAAACTCACCTAAATTACTTCGGCTACCATAAATCATCACCAACTAACCCTTACCATAACAAACTAAAACCAATCACTTTTAAATTACAAAAAAATGCTACTGACCATAGCAAGCTATGCCAAACTCACCTAAATTACTTCAACTATCAAAAATCACCCCAACTACACTTTACAGCAACAAACTAAGCCCAATCACTTTAAAATTACAAAAAAATGCTAAAAATCATAACAAACTATAACAGAATCACCTAACTTATTTCGGCTACAGTAAATCACCCCCAACTATCCCTTACTACAACAAACCAAACCATATCATCTTAAAATTACAAAAAAAGGTATACAAATCATAACAAACTATGCCAGACTCACCTAACTTACAAAAAAATGCTAAAAATCATAACAAACTATACCAGAATCACCTAAATTACTTCGGCTAGCGTAAATCACCCCCAACTATCCCTTAACAGGTGTACAAATCATAACAAACTATGCCAGACTCACCTAAATTACTTCGGCTACTCTAAATCATCACCAACTAACCCTTACCACAACAAACTAAACCCAATCACTTTTAAATTACAAAAAAATGCTAGTAACCATAGCAAACTATGCCAAACTCACCTAAATTACTTCGGCTACAGTAAATCATCACCACCTTACCACAACAATCTAAACCCAATCACTTTTAAATTACAAAAAAATGCTACAAACCATAGCAAACTATGGCAAACTCACCTGAATTACTTCGGCTATCAAAAATCACCCTCAACTACACTTTACAGCAACAAACTAAGCCCAATCACTTTAAGATTACAAAAAAATGTTAAAAATCATAACAAACTATACCAGAATCACCTAAATTATTTCGGCTACCGTAAATCACCCCCAACTATCCCTTACCACAACAAACCAAACCATATCATCTTAAAATTACAAAAAAAGGTGTACAAATCATAACAAACTATGCCAGACTCACCTAAATTACTTCGGCTACTCTAAATCATCACCAACTAACCCTTACCACAACAAACTAAACCCAATCACTTTTAAATTACAAAAAAATGCTAGTAACCATAGCAAACTATGCCAAACTCACCTAAATTACTTCGGCTACCATAAATCATCACCAACTAACCCTTACCACAACAAACTAAACTCAATCACTTTTAAATTACAAAAAAATGCTACTAACCAAAGCAAACTATGCCAAATTCACCTAAATTACTTCGGCTATCAAAAATCACACCCAACTACACTTTACAGCAACAAACTAAGCCCAATCACGTTAAAATTACAAAAAAATGCTAAAAATCATAACAAACTACACCAGAATCACCTAAATTACTTCGGCTAGAGTAAATCACCCCCAACTATCCCTTACCAGGTGTACAAATCATAACAAACTATGCCAGACTCACCTAAATTACTTTGGCTACTCTAAATCATCACCAACTAACCCTTACCACAACAAACTAAACCCAATCACTTTTAAATTTCAAAAAAATGCTAGTAACCTTAGCAAACTATGCCAAACTCACCTAAATTACTTCGGCTACCATAAATCATCACCAGGTAACCCTTACCACAACAAATTAAACCCAATCACTTTTAAATTACAAAAAAATGCTACTAACTATAGCAAACTATTCCAAACCCACCTAAATTACTTCGGCAAACATAAATCACCACCAACTAACCCTTACCACAACAAACTAAGCCCAATCACTTTAAAATTACAAAAAAATGCTAAAAATTATAACAAACTATACCAGAATCACCGAAATTACTTCGGCTACCGTAAATCACCCCCAACTGTCCCTTACCACAACAAACCAAACCATATCATCTTAAAATTACAAAAAAAGGTGTACAAATCATAACAAACTATGCCAGACTCACCTAAATTTCTTCGGCTACTCTAAATCATCACCAACTAACCCTTACCACAACAAACTAAACCCAATCACTTTTAAATTACAAAAAAATGCTAGTAACCATAGTAAACTATGCCAAACTCACCTAAATTACTTCGGCTACCATAAATCATCACCAACTAACCCTTACCACAACAAACTAAAACCAATCACTTTTAAATTACAAAAAAATGCTACTGACCATAGCAAGCTATGCCAAACTCACCTAAATTACTTCAACTATCAAAAATCATCCCAACTACACTTTACAGCAACAAACTAAGCCCAATCACTTTAAAATTACAAAAAAATGCTAAAAATCATAACAAACTATAACAGAATCACCTAAATTATTTCGGCTACAGTAAATCACCCCCAACTATCCCTTACTACAACAAACCAAACCATATCATCTTAAAATTACAAAAAAAGGTATACAAATCATAACAAACTATGCCAGACTCACCTAACTTACAAAAAAATGCTAAAAATCATAACAAACTATACCAGAATCACCTAAATTACTTCGGCTAGCGTAAATCACCCCCAACTACCCCTTAACAGGTGTACAAATCATAACAAACTATGCCAGACTCACCTAAATTACTTCGGCTACTCTAAATCATCACCAACTAACCCTTACCACAACAAACTAAACCCAATCACTTTTAAATTACAAAAAAATGCTAGTAACCATAGCAAACTATGCCAAACTCACCTAAATTACTTCGGCTACAGTAAATCATCACCACCTTACCACAACAATCTAAACCCAATCACTTTTAAATTACAAAAAAATGCTACTAACCATAGCAAACTATGGCAAACTCACCTGAATTACTTCGGCTATCAAAAATCACCCCCAACTACACTTTACAGCAACAAACTAAGCCCAATCACTTTAAGATTACAAAAAAATGTTAAAAATCATAACAAACTATACCAGAATCACCTAAATTATTTCGGCTACCGTAAATCAACCCAACTATCCCTTACCACAACAAACCAAACCATATCATCTTAAAATTACAAAAAAAGGTGTACAAATCATAACAAACTATGCCAGACTCACCTAAATTACTTCGGCTACTCTAAATCATCACCAACTAACCCTTACCACAACAAACTAAACCCAATCACTTTTAAATTACAAAAAAATGCTAGTAACCATAGCAAACTATGCCAAACTTACCTAAATTACTTCGGCTACCATAAATCATCACCAACTAACCCTTACCACAACAAACTAAACCCAATCACTTTTAAATTACAAAAAAATGCTACTAACCAAAGCAAACTATGCCAAATTCACCTAAATTACTTCGGCTATCAAAAATCACACCCAACTACACTTTACAGCAACAAACTAAGCCCAATCACGTTAAAATTACAAAAAAATGCTAAAAATCATAACAAACTACACCAGAATCACCTAAATTACTTCGGCTAGAGTAAATCACCCCCAACTATCCCTTACTAGGTGTACAAATCATAACAAACTATGCCAGACTCACCTAAATTACTTTGGCTACTCTAAATCATCACCAACTAACCCTTACCACAACAAACTAAACCCAATCACTTTTAAATTTCAAAAAAATGCTAGTAACCTTAGCAAACTATGCCAAACTCACCTAAATTACTTCGGCTACCATAAATCATCACCAACTAACCCTTACCACAACAAATTAAACCCAATCACTTTTAAATTACAAAAAAATGCTACTAACTATAGCAAACTATTCCAAACTCACCTAAATTACTTCGGCAAACATAAATCACCACCAACTAACCCTTACCACAACAAACTAAACCCAATAACTTTTAAATTACAAAAAAATGCTACTAACCATAGCAAACTATGCCAAACTCTTTACAGCAACAAACTAAGCACAATTACTTTAAAATTACAAAAAAATTCTAAAAATCATAACAAACTATACCAGAATCACCTAAATTACTTCGGCTACCGGAAATCACCCCCAACTATCTCTTACCACAACAAACCAAACCATATCATCTTAAAATTACAAAAAAAGGTGTACAAATCATAACAAACTATGCCAGACTCACCTAAATTACTTCGGCTACTCTAAAGCATCACCAACTAACCCTTACCACAACAAACTAAACCCAATCACTTTTAAATTACAAAAAAATGCTAGTAACCATAGCAAACTATGCCAAACTCACCTAAATTACTTCGGCTACGATAAATCATCACCAACTAACTCTTACCACAACAAACTAAACCCAATCACTTTTAAATTACAAAAAAATGCTACTTATCATAGCAAACTATGCCAAACTCACCTAAATTACTTCGGCTATCAAAAATCACCCCCAACTACACTATACAGCAACAAACTAAGCCCAATCACTTTAAAATTACAAAAAAATGCTAAAAATCATAACAAACTATACCAGAATCACCTAAATTACTTCGGTTACCGTAAATCACCCCCAACTATTTCTTACCACAACAAACCATATCATCTTAAAATTACAAAAAAAGGTGTACAAATTATAACAAACTATGCCAGACTCACCTAAATTACTTCGGCTACTCTAAATCATCACCAACTAACCCTTACCACAACAAACTAAACCCAATCACTTTTAAATTTCAAAAAAATGCTAGTAACTTTAGCAAACTATGCCAAACTCACCTAAATTACTTCGGCTACGATAAATCATCACCAACTAACTCTTACCACAACAAACTAAACCCAATCACTTTTAAATTACAAAAAAATGCTACTAATCATAGCAAACTATGCCAAACTCACCTAAATTACTTCGGCTATCAAAAATCACCCCCAACTACACTATACAGCAACAAACTAAGCCCAATCACTTTAAAATTACAAAAAAATGCTAAAAATCATAACAAACTATACCAGAATCACCTAAATTACTTCGGTTACCGTAAATCACCCCCAACTATTTCTTACCACAACAAACCATATCATCTTAAAATTACAAAAAAAGGTGTACAAATTATAACAAACTATGCCAGACTCACCTAAATTACTTCGGCTACTCTAAATCATCACCAACTAACCCTTACCACAACAAACTAAACCCAATCACTTTTAAATTTCAAAAAAATGCTAGTAACTTTAGCAAACTATGCCAAACTCACCTAAATTACTTCGGCTACCATAAATCATCACCAACTAACCCTTACCACAACAAATTAAACCCAATCACTTTTAAATTACAAAAAAATGCTACTAACTATAGCAAACTATTCCAAACTCACCTAAATTACTTCGGCAAACATAAATCACCACCAACTAACCCTTACCACAACAAACTAAACCCAATAACTTTTAAATTACAAAAAAATGCTACTAACCATAGCAAACTATGCCAAACTCTTTACAGCAACAAACTAAGCACAATTACTTTAAAATTACAAAAAAATGCTAAAAATCATAACAAACCATACCAGAATCACCTAAATTACTTCGGCTACCGTAAATCACCCCCAACTATCCCTTACCACAACAAAACAAACCATATCATCTTAAAATTACAAAAAAAGGTGTACAAATCATAACAAACTATGCCAGACTCACCTAAATTACTTCGGCTACTCTAAATCATCACCAACTAACCCTTACCACAACAAACTAAACCCAATCACTTTTAAATTACAAAAAAATGCTAGTAACCATAGCAAACTATGCCAAACTCACCTAAATTACTTCGGCTACCATAAATCATCACCAACTAACCCTTACCACAACAAACTAAACCCAATCACTTTTAAATTACAAAAAAATGCTACTAACCATAGCAAACTATGCCAAACTCACCTAAATTACTTCGGCTATCAAAAATCACCCCCAACTACACTTTACAGCAACAAACTAAGCCTAATCACTTTAAAATTACAAAAAAATGCTAAAAATCATAACAAACTATACCAGAATCACCTAAATTACTTCGGCTACCGTAAATCACCCCCAACTATCCGTTACCACAACAAACCTAACCATATCATCTTAAAATTACAAAAAAAGGTGTACAAATCATAACAAACTATGCCAAACTCACCTAAATTACTTCGGCTACTCTAAATCATCACCAATTAACCCTTAACACAACAAACTATACCCAATCACTTTTAATTACAAAAAAATGCTACTAACCATAGCAAACTATGCCAAACTCACTTAAATTACTTCGGCTCTCAAAAATCACCCCCAACTACACTTTACAGCAACAAACTAAGCCCAATCATTTTAAAATTACAAAAAAATGCTAAAAATCATAACAAACTATACCAGAATCACCTAAATTACTTCGGCTACCGTAAATCACCCCCAACTATCCCTTACCACAACAAACCAAACCATATGATCTTAAAATAACAAAAAAAGGTGTACAAATTATAACAAACTATGCCAGACTCACCTAAATTACTTCGGCTACTCTAAATCATCACCAACTAACCCTTAGCACAACAAACTAAACCCAATCACTTTTAAATTACAAAAAAATGCTAGTAACCATAGAAAACTATGCCAAACTCACCTAAATTACTTCGGCTACCATAAATCATCACCAACTAACCCTTACCACAACAAACTAAACCCAATCACATTTAAATTACAAAAAAATGCTACTAATCATAGCAAACTATGCCAAACTCACCTAAATTACTTCGGCTATCAAAAAGTACCCCCAACTACACTTTACAGCAACAAACTAAGCCCAATCACTTTAAAATTACAAAAAAATGCTAAAAATCATAACAAACTATACCAGAATCACCTAAATTACTTCGGCTACCGTAAATCACCCCCAACTATCCGCTACCACAACAAACCTAACCATATCATCTTAAAATTACAAAAAAAGGTGTACAAATCATAACAAACTATGCCAAACTCACCTAAATTACTTCGGCTACTCTAAATCATCACCAACTAACCCTTAGCACAACAAACTAAACCCAATCACTTTTAAATTACAAAAAAATGCTAGTAACCATAGCAAACTATGCCAAACTCACCTAAATTTCTTCGGCTACCATAAATCATCACTAACTAAGCCTTACCACAACAAACTAAACCCAATCACTTTTAAATTACAAAAAAATGCTACTAACCATAGCAAACTAGGCCAAACTCACCTGAATTACTTCGGCTATCAAAAGTCACCCCCAACTACACTTTACAGCAACAAACTAAGCCCAATAACTTTAAAATTACAAAAAAATGCTAAAAATTATAACAAATTATACCAGAATCACCTAAATTACTTCGGCTACCGTAAATCACACCCAACTATCCCTTACCACAACAAACCAAACCATATCATCTTAAAATTACAAAAAAAAGGTGTACAAATCATAACAAACTATGCCAGACTCACCTAAATTACTTTGGCTATTCTAAATCATCACCAACTAACCCTTACCATAACAAACTAAACCCAATCACTTTTAAATTACAAAAAAATGCTAGTAACCATAGCAAACTATGCCAAACTCACCTAAATTACTTCGGCTACCATAAATCATCACCAACTAACCCTTACCACAACAAACTAAACCTAATCACTTTTAAATTACAAAAAAATGCTAGTAACCATAGCAAACTATGCCAAACTCACCTAAATTACTTCGGCTACCATAAATCATCACCAACTAACCCTTACCACAACAAACTAAACCCAATCAATTTTAAATTACAAAAAAATGCTACTAACCATAGCAAACTATGCCAAACTCACCTAAATTACTTCAGCTATCAAAAATCACCCCCAACTACACTATACAGCAACAAACTAAGCCCAATCACTTTAAAATTACAAAAAAATGCTAAAAATCATAACAAACTATACCAGAATCACCTAAATTACATCGGCTACCGTAAATGACCCCCAACTATCCGTTACCACAACAAACCTAACCATATCATCTTAAAATTACAAAAAAAGGTGTACAAATAATAACAAACTATGCCAAACTCACCTAAATTACTTCGGCTACTCTAAATCATCACCAATTAACCCTTAACACAACAAACTAAACCCAATCACTTTTAAATTACAAAAAAATGCTACTAACCATAGCAAACTATGCCAAACTCACCTAAATTACTTCGGCTCTCAAAAATCACCCCCAACTACACTTTACAGCAACAAACTAAGCCCAATCATTTTAAAATTACAAAAAAATGCTAAAAATCATAACAAACTATACCAGAATCATCTAAATTACTTCGGCTACCGTAAATCACCCCCAAATATCCCTTACCACAACAAACCAAACCATATCATCTTAAAATTACAAAAAAAGGTGTACAAATCATAACAAACTATGCCAGACTCACCTAAATTACTTTGGCTATTCTAAATCATCACCAACTAACCCTTACCACAACAAACTAAACCCAATCACTTTTAAATTACAAAAAAATGCTAGTAACCATAGCAAGCTATGCCAAACTCACCTAAATTACTTCGGCTACCATAAATCATCACCAACTAACCCTTACCACGACAAACTAAACCCAATCACTTTTAAATTACAAAAAAATGCTACTAACCATAGCAAGCTATGCCAAACTCACCTAAATTACTTCGGCTACCATAAATCATCACCAACTAACCCTTACCACAACAAACTAAACCCAATCACCTTTAAATTACAAAAAAATGCTATTAACCATAGCAAACTATGCCAAACTCAACTCACCTAAATTACTTCGGCTATCAAAAATCACCCCCAACTACACTTTACAGCAACAAACTAAGCCCAATCATTTTAAAATTACAAAAAAATGCTAAAAATCATAACAAACTATACCAGAATCACCTAAATTATTTCGGCTACCGTAAATCACCCCCAACTATCCCTTACCACAACAAACCAAACCATATGATCTTAAAATTACAAAAAAAGGTGTACAAATTATAACAAACTATGCCAGACTCACCTAAATTACTTCGGCTACTCTAAATCATCACCAACTAACCCTTAGCACAACAAACTATACCCAATCACTTTTAAATTACAAAAAAATGCTAGTAACCATAGAAAACTATGCCAAACTCACCTAAATTACTTCGGCTACCATAAATCATCACCAACTAACCCTTACCACAACAAACTAAACCCAATCACATTTAAATTACAAAAAAATGCTACTAATCATAGCAAATTATGCCAAACTCACCTAAATTACTTCGGCTATCAAAAAGTACCCCCAACTACACTTAACAGCAACAAACTAAGCCCAATAACTTTAAAATTACAAAAAAATGCTAAAAATCATAACAAACTATACCAGAATCACCTAAATTACTTCGGCTACGGTAAATCACCCCCAACTATCCCTTACCACAACAAACCAAACCATATCATCTTAAAATTACAAAAAAAGGTGTACAAATCATAACAAACTATGCCAGACTCACCTAAATTACTTCGTCTACTCTAAATCATCACCAACTAACCCTTACCACAACAAACTAAACCCAATCACTTTTAAATTACAAAAAAATGCTAGTAACCATAGCAAACTATGCCAAACTCACCATAATTACTTCGGCTACCATAAATCATCACCAACTAACCCTTACCATAACAAACTAAACCCAATCACTTTTAAATTACAAAAAAATGCTAGTAACCATAGCAAACTATGCCAAACTCACCTAAATTTCTTCGGCTACCATATATCATCACCAACTAACCCTTACCACAACAAACTAAACCCAATCACTTTTAAATTACAAAAAAATGCTACTAACCATAGCAAACTATGCCAAACTCACCTAGATTACTTCGGCTATCAAAAATCACACCCAACTACACTTTACAGTAACAAACTAAGCCCAATCACTTTAAAATTACAAAAAATGCTAAAAATCATAACAAACTATACCAGAATCACCTAAATTACTTCGGCTACCGTAAATCACCCCCAAATATCCCTTACCACAACAAACCAAACCATATCATCTTAAAATTACAAAAAAAGGTGTACAAATCATAACAAACTCTGCCAGACTCACCTAAATTACTTTGGCTATTCTAAATCATCACCAACTAACCCTTACCACAACAAACTAAACCCAATCTCTTTTAAATTACAAAAAAATGCTAGTAACCATAGCAAGCTATGCCAAACTCACCTAAATTACTTTGGCTACCATAAATCATCACCAACTAACCCTTACCACGACAAACTAAACCCAATCACTTTTAAATTACAAAAAAATGCTACTAACTATAGCAAGCTATGCCAAACTCACCTAAATTACTTCGGTTACCATAAATCATCACCAACTAACCCTTACCACAACAAACTAAACCCAATCACTTTTAAATTACAAAAAAATGCTATTAACCATAGCAAACTATGCCAAACTCAACTCACCAAAATTACTTCGGCTATCAAAAATGACCCCCAACTACACTTTACAGCAACAAACTAAGCCCAATCACTTTAAAATTACAAAAAAATGCTAAAAATCATAACAAATTATACCAGAATCACCTAAATTACTTCGGCTACCGTAAATCACACCCAACTATCCCTTACCACAACAAACCAAACCATATCATCTTAAAATTACAAAAAAAGGTGTACAAATCATAACAAACTATGCCAGACTCACCTAAATTACTTTGGCTATTCTAAATCATCACCAACTAACCCTTACCATAACAAACTAAACCCAATCACTTTTAAATTACAAAAAAATGCTAGTAACCATAGCAAACTATGCCAAACTCACCTAAATTACTTCGGCTACCATAAATCATCACCAACTAACCCTTACCACAACAAACTAAACCCAATCAATTTTAAATTACAAAAAAATGCTACTAACCATAGCAAACTATGCCAAACTCACCTAAATTACTTCAGCTATCAAAAATCACCCCCAACTACACTATACAGCAACAAACTAAGCCCAATCACTTTAAAATTACAAAAAAATGCTAAAAATCATAACAAACTATACCAGAATCACCTAAATTACATCGGCTACCGTAAATGACCCCCAACTATCCGTTACCACAACAAACCTAACCATATCATCTTAAAATTACAAAAAAAGGTGTACAAATAATAACAAACTATGCCAAACTCACCTAAATTACTTCGGCTACTCTAAATCATCACCAATTAACCCTTAACACAACAAACTAAACCCAATCACTTTTAAATTACAAAAAAATGCTACTAACCATAGCAAACTATGCCAAACTCACCTAAATTACTTCGGCTCTCAAAAATCACCCCCAACTACACTTTACAGCAACAAACTAAGCCCAATCATTTTAAAATTACAAAAAAATGCTAAAAATCATAACAAACTATACCAGAATCACCTAAATTACTTCGGCTACCGTAAATCACCCCCAAATATACCTTACCACAACAAACCAAACCATATCATCTTAAAATTACAAAAAAAGGTGTACAAATCATAACAAACTATGCCAGACTCACCTAAATTACTTCGGCTACTCTAAATCATCACCAACTAACCCTTATCACAACAAACTAAACCCAATCACTTTTAAATTACAAAAAAATGCTTCTAGCCATAGCAAACTATGCCAAACTCACCTAAATTACTTCGGCTATCAAAAATCACCCCCAATTACACTATACAGCAACAAACTAAGCCCAATCACTTTAAAATTACAAAAAAATGCTAAAAATCATAACAAACTATACCAGAATCACCTAAATTACTTCGGCTACCGTAAATCACCCCCAACTATCCCTTACCACAACAAACCAAACCATATCATTTTAAAATTACAAAAAAAGGTGTACAAATCATAACAAACTATGCCAGACTCACCTAAATTACTTCGGCTACTCTAGATCATCACCAACTAACCCTTACCACAACAAACTAAACCCAATCACTTTTAAATTACAAAAAAATGCTAGTAACCATAGCAAACTATGCCAAACTCACCTAAATTACTTCGGCTACGATAAATCATCACCAACTAACTCTTACCACAACAAACTAAACCCAATCACTTTTAAATTACAAAAAAATGCTACTAATCATAGCAAACTATGCCAAACTCACCTAAATTACTTCGGCTATCAAAAATCACCCCCAACTACACTATACAGCAACAAACTAAACCCAATCACTTTAAAATTACAAAAAAATGCTAAAAATCATAACAAACTATACCAGAATCACCAAAATTACTTCGGCTACCGTAAATCACCCCCAACTATCCCTTACCACAACAAACCAAACCATATCATCTTAAAATTACAAAAAAAGGTGTACAAATCATAACAAACTATGCCAGACTCACCTAAATTACTTCGTCTACTCTAAATCATCACCAACTAACCCTTACCACAACAAACTAAACCCAATCACTTTTAAATTACAAAAAAATGCTAGTAACCATAGCAAACTATGCCAAACTCACCATAATTACTTCGGCTACCATAAATCATCACCAACTAACCCTTACCATAACAAACTAAACCCAATCACTTTTAAATTACAAAAAAATGCTAGTAACCATAGCAAACTATGCCAAACTCACCTAAATTTCTTCGGCTACCATATATCATCACCAACTAACCCTTACCACAACAAACTAAACCCAATCACTTTTAAATTACAAAAAAATGCTACTAACCATAGCAAACTATGCCAAACTCACCTAGATTACTTCGGCTATCAAAAATCACACCCAACTACACTTTACAGTAACAAACTAAGCCCAATCACTTTAAAATTACAAAAAATGCTAAAAATCATAACAAACTATACCAGAATCACCTAAATTACTTCGGCTACCGTAAATCACCCCCAAATATCCCTTACCACAACAAACCAAACCATATCATCTTAAAATTACAAAAAAAGGTGTACAAATCATAACAAACTCTGCCAGACTCACCTAAATTACTTTGGCTATTCTAAATCATCACCAACTAACCCTTACCACAACAAACTAAACCCAATCACTTTTAAATTACAAAAAAATGCTAGTAACCATAGCAAGCTATGCCAAACTCACCTAAATTACTTTGGCTACCATAAATCATCACCAACTAACCCTTACCACGACAAACTAAACCCAATCACTTTTAAATTACAAAAAAATGCTACTAACTATAGCAAGCTATGCCAAACTCACCTAAATTACTTCGGTTACCATAAATCATCACCAACTAACCCTTACCACAACAAACTAAACCCAATCACTTTTAAATTACAAAAAAATGCTATTAACCATAGCAAACTATGCCAAACTCAACTCACCAAAATTACTTCGGCTATCAAAAATGACCCCCAACTACACTTTACAGCAACAAACTAAGCCCAATCACTTTAAAATTACAAAAAAATGCTAAAAATCATAACAAATTATACCAGAATCACCTAAATTACTTCGGCTACCGTAAATCACACCCAACTATCCCTTACCACAACAAACCAAACCATATCATCTTAAAATTACAAAAAAAGGTGTACAAATCATAACAAACTATGCCAGACTCACCTAAATTACTTTGGCTATTCTAAATCATCACCAACTAACCCTTACCATAACAAACTAAACCCAATCACTTTTAAATTACAAAAAAATGCTAGTAACCATAGCAAACTATGCCAAACTCACCTAAATTACTTCGGCTACCATAAATCATCACCAACTAACCCTTACCACAACAAACTAAACCTAATCACTTTTAAATTACAAAAAAATGCTAGTAACCATAGCAAACTATGCCAAACTCACCTAAATTACTTCGGCTACCATAAATCATCACCAACTAACCCTTACCACAACAAACTAAACCCAATCAATTTTAAATTACAAAAAAATGCTACTAACCATAGCAAACTATGCCAAACTCACCTAAATTACTTCAGCTATCAAAAATCACCCCCAACTACACTATACAGCAACAAACTAAGCCCAATCACTTTAAAATTACAAAAAAATGCTAAAAATCATAACAAACTATACCAGAATCACCTAAATTACATCGGCTACCGTAAATGACCCCCAACTATCCGTTACCACAACAAACCTAACCATATCATCTTAAAATTACAAAAAAAGGTGTACAAATAATAACAAACTATGCCAAACTCACCTAAATTACTTCGGCTACTCTAAATCATCACCAATTAACCCTTAACACAACAAACTAAACCCAATCACTTTTAAATTACAAAAAAATGCTACTAACCATAGCAAACTATGCCAAACTCACCTAAATTACTTCGGCTCTCAAAAATCACCCCCAACTACACTTTACAGCAACAAACTAAGCCCAATCATTTTAAAATTACAAAAAAATGCTAAAAATCATAACAAACTATACCAGAATCACCTAAATTACTTCGGCTACCGTAAATCACCCCCAAATATACCTTACCACAACAAACCAAACCATATCATCTTAAAATTACAAAAAAAGGTGTACAAATCATAACAAACTATGCCAGACTCACCTAAATTACTTCGGCTACTCTAAATCATCACCAACTAACCCTTATCACAACAAACTAAACCCAATCACTTTTAAATTACAAAAAAATGCTTCTAGCCATAGCAAACTATGCCAAACTCACCTAAATTACTTCGGCTATCAAAAATCACCCCCAATTACACTATACAGCAACAAACTAAGCCCAATCACTTTAAAATTACAAAAAAATGCTAAAAATCATAACAAACTATACCAGAATCACCTAAATTACTTCGGCTACCGTAAATCACCCCCAACTATCCCTTACCACAACAAACCAAACCATATCATTTTAAAATTACAAAAAAAGGTGTACAAATCATAACAAACTATGCCAGACTCACCTAAATTACTTCGGCTACTCTAGATCATCACCAACTAACCCTTACCACAACAAACTAAACCCAATCACTTTTAAATTACAAAAAAATGCTAGTAACCATAGCAAACTATGCCAAACTCACCTAAATTACTTCGGCTACGATAAATCATCACCAACTAACTCTTACCACAACAAACTAAACCCAATCACTTTTAAATTACAAAAAAATGCTACTAATCATAGCAAACTATGCCAAACTCACCTAAATTACTTCGGCTATCAAAAATCACCCCCAACTACACTATACAGCAACAAACTAAACCCAATCACTTTAAAATTACAAAAAAATGCTAAAAATCATAACAAACTATACCAGAATCACCAAAATTACTTCGGCTACCGTAAATCACCCCCAACTATCCCTTACCACAACAAACCATATCATCTTAAAATTACAAAAAAAGGTGTACAAATTATAACAAACTATGCCAGACTCACCTAAATTACTTCGGCTACTCTAAATCATCAACAACTAACCCTTACCACAACAAACTAAACCCAATCACTTTTAAATTACAAAAAAATGCTACTAACCATAGCAAACTATGCCAAACTGACCTAAATTACTTTGGCTATCAAAAATCACCCCCAACTACACTTTACAGCAACAAACTAAGCCCAATCACTTTAAAATTACAAAAAAATGCTAAAAATCATAACAAACTATACCAGAATCACCTAAATTACATCGGCTACCGTAAATCACCCCCAACTATCCCTTACCACAACAAACCAAACCATATCATCTTAAAATTAAAAAAAAAATGTGTACAAATCATAACAAACTATGCCAGACTCACATAAATTACTTCGGCTACCATAAATCATCACCAACTAACCCTTACCACAACAAACTAAACCCAATCACTTTTAAATTACAAAAAAATGCTACTAACAATAGCAAACTATGCCAAACTCACCTAAATTACTTCGGCTATCAAAAATCACCCCCAACTACACTTTACAGCAACAAACTAAACCCAATCACTATACAAAAAAATGCTAGTAACCATAGCAAGCTATGCCTAACTCACCTAAATTACTTCGGCTACCATAAATCATCACCAACTAACCCTTACCTCGACAAACTAAACCCAATCAATTTTAAATTACAAAAAAATGCTACTAACCATAGCAAGCTAAGCCAAACTCACCTAAATTACTTTGGCTACCATAAATCATCACCAACTAACCCTTACCACAACAAACTAAACCCAATCACTTTTAAATTACAAAAAAATGCTATTAACCATAGCAAACTATGCCAAACTCAACTCACCGAAATTACTTCGGCTATCAAAAATCACCCCCAACTACACTTTACAGCAACAAACTAAGCCCAATCACTTTAAAATTACAAAAAAATGCTAAAAATCATAACAAATTATACCAGAATCACCTAAATTACTTCGGCTACCGTAAATCACACATAACTATCCCTTACCACAACAAACCAAACCATATCATCTTAAAATTACAAAAAAAGGTGTACAAATCATAACAAACTATGCCAGACTCACCTAAATTACTTTGGCTATTCTAAATCATCACCAACTAACCCTTACCACAACAAACTAAACCCAATCACTTTTAAATTACAAAAAAATGCTAGTAACCATAGCAAACTATGCCAAACTCACCTAAATTACTTCGGCTACCATAAATCATCACCAACTAACCCTTACCACAACAAACTAAACCCAATCACTTTTAAATTACAAAAAATGCTAGTAACCATAGCAAACTATGCCAAACTCACCTAAATTACTTCGGCTACCATAAATCATCACCAACTAACCCTTACCACAACAAACTAAACCTAATCACTTTTAAATTACAAAAAAATGCTAGTAACCATAGCAAACTATGCCAAACTCACCTAAATTACTTCGGCTACCATAAATCACCCCCAACTACATTTTACAGCAACAAACTAAGCCCAATCACTTTAAAATTACAAAAAATGCAAAAAATCATAACAAACTATACCAGAATCACCTAAATAACTTCGGCTACCGTAAATCACCCCCAACTATCCCTTACCACAACAAACCAAACCATATCATCTTAAAATTACAAAAAAAGGTGTACAAATCATAACAAACTATGCCAGACTCACCTAAATTACTTCGGCTACTCTAAATCATCACCAACTAACCCTTACCACAACAAACTAAACCCAATCACATTTAAATAACAAAAAAATGCTACTAACCATAGCAAACTATGCCAAATTCACCTAAATTACTTCGGCTATCAAAAATCACCCCCAACTACACTATACAGCAACAAACTAAGCCCAATCACTTTAAAATTACAAAAAAATGCTAAAAATCATAACAAACTATACCAGAATAACCTAAATTACTTCGGCTACCGTAAATCACCCCCAACTATCCCTTACCACAACAAACCAAACCATATCATTTTAAAATTACAAAAAAAGGTGTACAAATCATAACAAACTAGGCCAGACTCACCTAAATTACTTCGGCTACTCTAAATCATCACCAACTAACCCTTACCACAACAAACTAAACCCAATCACTTTTAAATTACAAAAAAATGCTAGTAACCATAGCAAACTATGCCAAACTCACCTAAATTACTTCGGCTACGATAAATCATCACCAACTAACTCTTACCACAACAAACTAAACCCAATCACTTTTAAATTACAAAAAAATGCTACTAATCATAGCAAACTATGCCAAACTCACCTAAATTACTTCGGCTATCAAAAATCACCCCCAACTACACTATACAGCAACAAACTAAGCCCAATCACTTTAAAATTACAAAAAAATGCTAAAAATCATAACAAACTATACCAGAATCACCTAAATTACTTCGGCTACCGTAAATCACCCCCAACTATCCCTTACCACAACAAACCATATCATCTTAAAATTACAAAAAAAGGTGTACAAATTTTAACAAACTATGCCAGACTCACCTAAATTACTTCGGCTACTCTAAATCATCACCAACTAACCCTTACCACAACAAACTAAACCCAATCACTTTTAAATTACAAAAAAATGCTACTAACCATAGCAAACTATGCCAAACTGACCTAAATTACTTTGGCTATCAAAAATCACCCCCAACTACACATTACAGCAACAAACTAAGCCCAATCACTTTAAAATTACAAAAAAATGCTAAAAATCATAACAAACTATACCAGAATCACCTAAATTACATCGGCTACCGTAAATCACCCCCAACTATCCCTTACCACAACAAACCAAACCATATCATCTTAAAATTAAAAAAAAAAGGTGTACAAATCATAACAAACTATGCCAGACTCACATAAATTACTTCGGCTACCATAAATCATCACCAACTAACCCTTACCACAACAAACTAAACCCAATCACTTTTAAATTACAAAAAAATGCTACTAACAATAGCAAACTATGCCAAACTCACCTAAATTACTTCGGCTATCAAAAATCACCCCCAACTACACTTTACAGCAACAAACTAAACCCAATCACTATACAAAAAAATGCTAGTAACCATAGCAAGCTATGCCTAACTCACCTAAATTACTTCGGCTACCATAAATCATCACCAACTAACCCTTACCACGACAAACTAAACCCAATCAATTTTAAATTACAAAAAAATGCTACTAACCATAGCAAACTAAGCCAAACTCACCTAAATTACTTTGGCTACCATAAATCATCACCAACTAACCCTTACCACAACAAACTAAACCCAATCACTTTTACATTACAAAAAAATGCTATTAACCATAGCAAACTATGCCAAACTCAACTCACCTAAATTACTTCGGCTATCAAAAATCACCCCCAACTACACTTTACAGCAACAAACTAAGCCCCATCACTTTAAAATTACAAAAAAATGCTAAAAATCATAACAAATTATACCAGAATCACCTAAATTACTTCGGCTACCGTAAATCACACCCAACTATCCCTTACAACAACAAACCAAACCATATCATCTTAAAATTACAAAAAAAGGTGTACAAATCATAACAAACTATGCCAGACTCACCTAAATTACTTTGGCTATTCTAAATCATCACCAACTAACCCTTACCAAAACAAACTAAACCCAATCACTTTTAAATTACAAAAAAATGCTAGTAACCATAGCAAACTATGCCAAACTCACCTAAATTACTTCGGCTACCATAAATCATCACCAACTAACCCTTACCACAACAAACTAAACCTAATCACTTTTAAATTACAAAAAAATGCTAGTAACCATAGCAAACTATGCCAAACTCACCTAAATTACTTCGGCTACCATAAATCACCCCCAACTACATTTTTCAGCAACAAACTAAGCCCAATCACTTTAAAATTACAAAAAATGCAAAAAATCATAACAAACTATACCAGAATCACCTAAATAACTTCGGCTACCGTAAATCACCCCCAACTATCCCTTACCACAACAAACCAAACCATATCATCTTAAAATTACAAAAAAAGGTGTACAAATCATAACAAACTATGCCAGGCTCACCTAAATTACTTCGGCTACTCTAAATCATCACCAACTAACCCTTACCACAACAAACTAAACCCAATCACTTTTAAATAACAAAAAAATGCTACTAACCATAGCAAACTATGCCAAACTCACCTAAATTACTTCGGCTATCAAAAATCTCCCCCAACTACACTTTACTGCAACAAACTAAGCCCAATCACTTTAAAATTACAAAAAAATGCTAAAAATCATAACAAACTATACCAGAATCACCTAAATTACTTCGGCTACCGTAAATCACCTCCAACTATCCCTTACCACAACAAACCAAACCATATCATCTTAAAATTACAAAAAAAGGTGTACAAATCTTAACAAACTATGCCAGACTCACCTAAATTACTTCGGCTACTCTAAGTCATCACCAACTAACCTTTACCACAACAAACTAAACCCAAAAACTTTTAGATAACAAAAAAATGCTACTAACCATAGCAAACTATGCCAAACTCACCTAAATTACTTCGGCTATCAAAAATCACCCCCAACTACACTTTACAGCAACAAACTAAACCCAATCACTTTTAAATTACAAAAAAATGCCAGTAACCATAGCAAGCTATGCCAAACTCACCTAAATTACTTCGGTTACCATAAATCATCACCAACTAACCCTTACCACGACAAACTAAACCCAATCACTTTTAAATTACAAAAAAATGCTACTAACCATAGCAAGCTATGCCAAACTCACCTAAATTACTTCGGCTACCATAAATCATCACCAACTAACCCTTACCACAACAAACTAAACCCAATCACTTTTAAATTACAAAAAAATGCTACTAACCATAGCAAACTATGCCAAACTCATCTCACCTAAATTACTTCGGCTATCAAAAATCACCCCCAACTACACTTTACAGCAACAAACTAAGCCCAATTACTTTAAAATTACAAAAAAATGCTAAAAATCATAACAAATTATACCAGAATCACTTAAATTACTTCGGCTACCGTAAATCACACCCAACTATCCCTTACCACAACAAACCAAACCATATCATCTTAAAATTACAAAAAAAGGTGTACAAATCATAACAAACTATGCCAGACTCACCTAAATTACTTCGGCTATTCTAAATCATCACCAACTAACCCTTACCACAACAAACTAAACCCAATCACTTTTAAATTACAAAAAAATGCTACTAACCATAGCAAACTATGCCAAACTCACCTAAATTACTTCGGCTACCATAAATCATCACCAACTAACCCTTACCACAACAAACTAAACGCAATCACTTTTAAATTACAAAAAAATGCTACTAACCATAGCAAACTGTGCCAAACACACCTAAATTTCTTCGGCTATCAAAAATCTCCCCCAACTACACTTTACAGCAACAAACTAAGCCCAATCACTTTAAAATTACAAAAAAATGCTGAAAATCATAACAAACTATACCAGAATCACCTAAATTACTTCGGCTACCGTAAATCACCCCCAACTATCCCTTACCACAACAAACCAAACCATATCTATATATATAAAGCGAAGTGTCCTCACTGACACACTCATCTACACATCTACACATTCACTGATTCACCGACAACCTACAGCCCAAACCGTGAGGGCTGGCGACTTGAAATTTTAGACACGGGTGTATCATGTGCCGAAACTGAACACTAAGAAGGGATTTTGCGAAATTCGGCCCGGTTCCTTTGTAATTCAATAAAAACCGGCTAAAATAAACAAAAAATGATCCGATCGCGGAGACCGTGTTTATGTTAGAAGCACGTATCTAGCCAAAACAACTTCGACGACGGGCGACCGGTTTACATTAAAAGCACTTATTTAACCTAAACAATTTCAACGTCGAGTTTCTGCTTTCGTGATCATACTTTTGCCGTACCTAGCGAGGCCGCCGATATTTTAATTATAATTTTGATTTCAATTATAATGTCGATCCGTGACTCAATTAAAAATTACCAAATCACTCCAAATTTAATCCGTCAACATTAAACATCCTCAAATATCTCTTACCACTGCAAACTTTACCAAATCAACCCCAAAAAATTCCCGAACTAAGCCAAACTGACATAAATTAGATCAGTTATCTTAAATCATCCCTTACCACCCTTTAGCAACCCCAAGTAACTCCAATCACTTTAAAATAAAACAAAATGACACAAATCATAGCAAACTATCCCTAACTCACCTAAATTACTTCGGCTACCATAAATCACCCCCAACTACCCCTTACCGCCCCAAACTCAGCCCAATCACTTTAAAATTACAAAAAATGTTACAAGCAATATCAAACTATGCCAAACTCATCTAAATTACTTCGGCTTCCATTAATCACCCCCAACTACCCCTTACCTCCCCAAAATAGGCTCAATCACTTTAAAATTACAAAAAAATTCTACAAACCGTAGCAAACTGTGCCAAACTCCCCTAAATTACTTCGGCTACCATAAATCACCCCCAACTACCCCTTACAACCCCAAAATAAGCCCAATCACTTTAAAATTACAAAAAATTCTACAAACCATACCAAACTATGCCAAACTCACTTAAATTACTTCGGCTATCATAAATCACCCCCAACTACCCCTTGCCACCCCTAACTCATCCCAATCACTTTAAAATTACAAAAAATGCTACAAACCATAGCAAACTATGCCTAACTCACCTAAATTACTTCGGCTAACATAAATCACCCCCAACAACCCCTTACTACCCCAAAATAAGCCCAATCACTTTAAAATTACAAAAAATGCTACAGACCATAGCAAACTATGCCAAACTCACTTAAATTACTTCGGCTATCATAAATCACCCCCAGCTACCCCTTACCACCCCTAACTCATCCCAATCACTTTAAAATTACAAAAAATGCTACAAACCGTAGCAAACTATGCCAAACTCACCTAAATTACTTCGGCTAACATAAATCACCCCCAACAACCCCTTACTACCCCAAAATAAGCCCAATCACTTTAAAATTACAAAAAAATGCTACAAACCATAGCAAACTATGCCTAACTCACCTAAATTACTTCGGCTACCATAAATCACCCCCAACTACCCCTTACCGCCCCAAAATAAGCCCAATCACTTTAAAATTACAAAAAATGCTACAAACCATAGCAAACTATGCCAAACTCACTTAAATTACTTTGGCTTCTATAAATCACCCCCAACAACCCCTTACTACCCCAAAAAAAGCCCAATCACTTTAAAATAACAAAAAAATTCTACAAACCGTAGCAAACTATGCCAAACTCCCCTAAATTACTTCGGCTACCATAAATCACCCCGAACTACCCCTTACCACCCCCAAAATAAACCCAATCACTTTAAAATTACAAAATATTCAACAAATTATAGCAAACTATGCCTAACTCACCTAAGTTACTTCGGCTACCATAAATCACCCCCAACTACCCCTTACCATCCCAAAATAAGCCCAATCACTTTAAAATTACAAAAAATGCTACAAACCATAGCAAACTATGCCAAACTCACTTAAATTACTTTGGCTTCTATAAATCACCCCCAACAACCCCTTACTACCCCAAAAAAATCCCAATCACTTTAAAATAACAAAAAAATTCTACAAACCGTAGCAAACTATGCCAAACTCCCCTAAATTACTTCGGCTACCATAAATCACCCCGAACTACCCCTTACCACCCCCAAAATAAACCCAATCACTTTAAAATTACAAAATATTCAACAAATTATAGCAAACTATGCCTAACTCACCTAAGTTACTTCGGCTACCATAAATCACCCCCAACTACCCCTTACCATCCCAAAATAAGCCCAATCACTTTAAAATTACAAAAAATGCTACAAACCATAGCAAACTATGCCAAACTCACTTAAATTACTTTGGCTTCTATAAATCACCCCCAACAACCCCTTACTACCCCAAAAAAAGCCCAATCACTTTAAAATTACAAAATATTCAACAAATCATAGCAAACAATGCCTAACTCACCTAAATTACTTCGGCTACCATAAATCACCCCCAACTACCCCTTACAACCCCAAAATAAGCCCAATCACTTTAAAATTACAAAAAATTCTACAAACCATACCAAACTATGCCAAACTCACTTAAATTACTTCGGCTATCATAAATCACCCCCAACTACCCCTTGCCACCCCTAACTCATCCCAATCACTTTAAAATTACAAAAAATGCTACAAACCATAGCAAACTATGCCTAACTCACCTAAATTACTTCGGCTAACATAAATCACCCCCAACAACCCCTTACTACCCCAAAATAAGCCCAATCACTTTAAAATTACAAAAAATGCTACAGACCATAGCAAACTATGCCAAACTCACTTAAATTACTTCGGCTATCATAAATCACCCCCAACTACCCCTTACCACCCCTAACTCATCCCAATCACTTTAAAATTACAAAAAATGCTACAAACCGTAGCAAACTATGCCAAACTCACCTAAATTACTTCGGCTAACATAAATCACCCCCAACAACCCCTTACTACCCCAAAATAAGCCCAATCACTATAAAATTACAAAAAAATGCTACAAACCATAGCAAACTATGCCTAACTCACCTAAATTACTTCGGCTACCATAAATCACCCCCAACTACCCCTTACCGCCCCAAAATAAGCCCAATCACTTTAAAATTACAAAAAATGCTACAAACCATAGCAAACTATGCCAAACTCACTTAAATTACTTTGGCTTCTATAAATCACCCCCAACAACCCCTTACTACCCCAAAAAAAGCCCAATCACTTTAAAATAACAAAAAAATTCTACAAACCGTAGCAAACTATGCCAAACTCCCCTAAATTACTTCGGCTACCATAAATCACCCCGAACTACCCCTTACCACCCCCAAAATAAACCCAATCACTTTAAAATTACAAAATATTCAACAAATTATAGCAAACTATGCCTAACTCACCTAAGTTACTTCGGCTACCATAAATCACCCCCAACTACCCCTTACCATCCCAAAATAAGCCCAATCACTTTAAAATTACAAAAAATGCTACAAACCATAGCAAACTATGCCAAACTCACTTAAATTACTTTGGCTTCTATAAATCACCCCCAACAACCCCTTACTACCCCAAAAAAATCCCAATCACTTTAAAATAACAAAAAAATTCTACAAACCGTAGCAAACTATGCCAAACTCCCCTAAATTACTTCGGCTACCATAAATCACCCCGAACTACCCCTTACCACCCCCAAAATAAACCCAATCACTTTAAAATTACAAAATATTCAACAAATTATAGCAAACTATGCCTAACTCACCTAAGTTACTTCGGCTACCATAAATCACCCCCAACTACCCCTTACCATCCCAAAATAAGCCCAATCACTTTAAAATTACAAAAAATGCTACAAACCATAGCAAACTATGCCAAACTCACTTAAATTACTTTGGCTTCTATAAATCACCCCCAACAACCCCTTACTACCCCAAAAAAAGCCCAATCACTTTAAAATTACAAAATATTCAACAAATCATAGCAAACAATGCCTAACTCACCTAAATTACTTCGGCTACCATAAATCACCCCCAACTACCCCTTACCACCCCCAAAATAAGCCCAATCACTTTAAAATTACAAAAAAATGCTACAAACCATAGCAAACTATGCCTAACTCACCTAAATTACTTCGGCTAACATAAATCACCCCCAACAACCCCTTACTACCCCAAAATAAGCCCAATCACTTTAAAATTACAAAAAATGCTACAAACCATAGCAAACTATGCCTAACTCACCTAAATTACTTCGGCTACCATAAATCACCCCCAACTACCCCTTACCACCCCAAACTAAGCCCAATCACTTTAAAATTACAAAAAATGCTACAAACCATAGCAAGCTATACCAAACTCACCTAAATTACTTCGGCTACCATAAATCACCCCCAACTACCCCTTACCGCCCCAAAATTAGCCTAATTACTTTAAAATTGCAAAAATGCTACAAAACATAGCAAGCTATGCCAAACTCACTTAAGTTACTTCGGCTACCATAAATTAATAATCGTTTTCAATCAAAATCTTCTATTTGGTTGTGTTATAAATGCCTTATCGTATTAAATCATAAAATATTAATAAATATCTGCACATAAAATATATTGTTCCGACTAATAGTCGTTATTCTGAATATTAAATATGCTGATACCTATTTTGATTCTCTTCCACCTTCCAATAAATATTTGTTCCAGTTGAGATGCAAACATAAAGGTATTTCTGAATTGCAACACGCTGACGGGGCAAGCCCTACCTTTTCAACATGCGTGCATTTGTATAAACAGCTCTATGGTTTTTAACTTTAAAGAGGTATAAAGGCGGTGTAAGCGCTAGAGTTTCGTAAAAATATCTGAAAAATTCGAAATTCTGCAATTGAATCAGAACTATCTTTGTGTTCGATAGTAAATTTATACTTGGAGTGGCACTGCCAACCCTGCCACCCCTGACGAGGCACCTGCTGACTACTCTCCTTCCAGGGAAACTTTATAAATCAACGTCAAAATAATTTAGGGCGCCTGAATGTGAAAATATCACTGTGTAATAAGTTCAGACTGACATGGAACACTTGAAATTTCGATATTTGTTTGTAATTCGTCACAGGTCCATGAAGGAATGCATGTTAACGTAAACAAGTGTTAGTTTGTCGGAGAGACCGAATAAGATTTTTAACATTCCTGTCAAAAAATTTATTTACTTTAGAATGTTAATTTCTTAAATTGATTTTGTGAAAATTATGACGGGCCATACGAGTACACCTGTGCGAGTATTATTTGGTACATACAAATTAATCTCTTTTGTTATCCAAATTGTTTTTATACGCACTAGGCACGTGCACCTCATATAATTGTGAAAATTGCTGCTTCAGCGTCTGGATCGCTGGTACTCAACGTCGCCAAGGTCAAGGAGACGCATCGGTATTCAAAGTTCTATCGATATTAAATAAATTATTTAAATATAATATTCCCGATTTGTTCTTGCCGTTAACCAAAACTCTCCCCAATCGATTTTCGAAAAATTTCCAGCGTCGGACCGGACTTCACTTATTTTCGTACGCTAATTTTTACGTTCAGTTAATGATAGCGGTGTATTTGTTCTTCACCAAACCTGCTCCGGCCGAAATCCGAAATTTTCACTGACATCATACGCTTAAGTATTGTATGCTTATACACGATTTATTTACACTATTTATTTTACGTACATTGCGTTCATTATTGTTCTGCATTATTTATAACTAAGATGGAGCAGTTTGAAAATCTAATAGTAAGCGGAGAACAAATACCACCACGTATAATTCCCGTGAAAAGTGATGGAAATAGTCTTTCTTACTATCTTTCCTATTGCATTTTTAATACCGGAAATAGAGCTCAAGAGCGAAGAATAACTTCGACTTTTTTTATACCTAATTCCTAAATACTTCGTTTTTATGGTGTAAAATTTTGTATTTATATATTTCAACATTGTCTTTAACGTTGTCAGAGAACTAAATGGGAATAATTTGGAATAATTTAGCTTCTATGTCAACTCTCCTTCTCTTGAAACTTTTCAAAACAACGACAAAATTCTTTAGGGCGCCTGGATTTGAAAATATAACTCTGTGTAATAAGTTTAGACTGACTAGAGTGAAAAGAAAGGAGCTTGCACCCAGAAACGAAATTAAATGGAACACTTGAAGTTGAAATATTTGTTTGTAATTCGTCACAAGTCCATGAGGGAATGCGTGTTAATGTAAACAAATGTGAGTTTATTGGAGAGGCCGAATAAGATTTTTACATTATTGAAGCAGCTGGAGCCTGCCACGTCAAGGGCAAGGTCAGAAACGTGAAAAGGCGATGCTCGATTTAGTTTGATTGAGTGTCTATGCAGAAATTCGCACATACCAAGCGTTGGATAAGCCTTTCTTATCGTTTCTTAGAATTCGAGAATTGCTGGTTCAGCGTGTGGAGCAGTACTCGATCGCGGTGTTTAATTTTAACACAACTACAATTGTGAAAATTGCTGCTCCAGCGTCGGAAACTGTTCGCAAAGTCGCCAAATTCGATGAGGCGACGCATCAGTGTTCGAAGGTCTACCGCTATCAAATAAAGTATTTTAATTTAACATTTGATCCTCGCGTTAACCAAATCTGCCCCCAATCAATTTTCGAAAAATTATCAGCATCGGACCGGACTCCACTTATATTTGTACGCTAATTTTTACGTTTAGTTAATGATAGTGGTGTATTTGTTTTTCACCAAATTTGCCCCGAAATTTTCACCGTTGTATGTACCAGATATCACTGACATTCATCCCAGTGGCGGTGTAAGCGCTAAATTTTCGTGAAAATATCTGAAAAATTCATAATTCTGCAACTGAATTACAGAACTAATTTTGTGTTCGATAGTAAATTTATACTTGGAGTGGCACTGCCAACCCTGCCACCCCTGACGAGCCCCACTGCTGACTACTTTCCTTCCAGAAAAATTTTTGAAATCAGCGGCAAAATAAATTTAGGGCACCTGGATGTAAAAATATCACTATGTAATAAGTTCAGACTGACAAGAGTGAAAAAAACCGCTTGCATCCAGAAACGAAATCAAATGGAACACTTGAAATTTAGATATTTGTTTGTAATTCGTCACAGGTCAATGAAGGCATGCATGTTAATGTAAACAAGTGTTAGTTTGTCGGAGAGGCCGAATAAGATTTTTACACCCACCACATTCCCGTCAAAATATTTATTTACTTTAGTATGTTAATTCATTTTGTGGAAATTATGACGGGCCAGTCGAGTACACCTGCGCGAGTATTATTTGGTAATCCAAATTCTTTTAATACGCACTAGGCACGTGCACCTAATATAATTGTTAAAATTGCTGCTTCAGCGTCTGGAACGCTGGTACTCAACGTCGCCAAGGTCGAGGCGACGCATCAATATTCGAAGTTCTATCGCTATTAAATAATTTTTTTTAATATAATATTCCCGATTTGTTCTTGACGTTAAGTAAATATCTCCCCAATCGATTTTCGAAAAATTACCATCGTCGTACCGGACTCCACTTATATACCGTACGCTAATTTTTACGTTCATTTAATGATAGTGGTGTATTTGATCTTCACCAAACCTGCTCCGGCCAAAATCCGAAATTTGCAGTTTTACCGGATTTCACTGACATCATAAGTAATGTGTGCTTATACACGATTTACACTATTTATTTTATGTACATTGTGTTCATGATTGTTCTGCATTATTTATAACTAAGATGGAGGAATAGTAAGCGGGGTACAAATACCTCTGAAAAGTGATGGAAATAGTCTTTTTTTTTTTACTATCTTTCCTATTGCATTTTATTACCGAAAATAAAGCTCAAGAGGTTCGCACTATAATTGTTCATTTTAAAATTACCAAATTTTCTGTATATTTTAACTGAATACGTTACTCTCAAAAATCATACACTTGCCATTCCAAACTACCCCACATCAACTTAAAATGTAAAAAAATTACGAATTACAAGCAAACTACGCTAAACTCGCATAAATTACTTCGACTTCCGCTATATCACCCCAACCACTTCTTACCAAGCCAAACTAAACCCAATCACATTAAAATTACCAAAAGTTTCGTTTAATCCGCCAAAGCTAAACCCCGCCAACCATCAATAACCATTCAAAACAATCCCCAAAAAAAACCTTATCATCCGAAACTACACCAAATACATCGTTTTTATGGTGTGAAGTTATGTATTTATATATTTCAACATTCTTCGACGACATTCTTTAACGTTGTTAGAGAACTAAATGGGAATAATTTGGAATAGTTCAGCTTCTCTGTCAACTCTCCTTCTCTTGAAGAGTGAAAAAGAGTGAAAAAAAGGAGCTTGCACCCAGAAACGAAATTTTCGTCATTTTCCAAATCATATTGAAGTACCCGGTCCTGGCAACGCAGGTTAATTTCAGCAGATTTGTTTATTTTGTGATTGGAAAAGTAGAGCATTCCTGTTTAATTGTATTATAATGTCGATTAGTCTACATCACAAATACACCACTTTTGTCAACACTGCGTTTATTTAATCTACGTCCGGGCAACGCCGGGTACATTCAGCTAGTCATCTTAATATTACAAAAAAAGGTGTACAAATCATAACAAACTAGGCCAGACTTACCTAAATTACTTCGGCTACTCTAAATCATCATTAACTAACCCTTACCACAACAAACTAAACCCAATCACTTTTAAATTACAAAAAAATGCTAGTAACCATAGCAAACTATGCCAAACTCACCTAAATTACTTCGGCTACCATAAATCATCACCAACTAACCCTTACCACAACAAACTAAACCCAATCACTTTTAAATTACAAAAAAATGCTACTAACCAAAGCAAACTATGCCAAATTCACCTAAATTACTTCGGCTATCAAAAATCACACCCAACTACACTTTACAGCAACAAACTAAGCCCAATCACGTTAAAATTACAAAAAAATGCTAAAAATCATAACAAACTATACCAGAATCACCTAAATTACTTCGGCTAGAGTAAATCACCCCCAACTATCCCTTACCAGGTGTACAAATCATAACAAACTATGCCAGACTCACTTAAATTACTTTGGCTACTCTAAGTCATCACCAACTAACCCTTACCACAACAAACTAAACCCAATCACTTTTAAATTACAAAAAAATGCTAGTAGCTCTAGCAAACTATGCCAAACTCACCTAAATTACTTCGGCTACCATAAATCATCACCACCTAAACCTTACCACAACAAACTAAACCCAATCACTTTTAAATTACAAAAAAATGCTACTAAACATAGCAAACTATGCCAAACTCACCTGAATTACTTCGGCTATCAAAAATCACCCCCAACTACACTTTACAGCAACAAACTATGCCCAATCACTTTAAGATTACAAAAAAATGGTAAAAATCATAACAAACTATACCAGAATGACCTAAATTACTTCGGCTACCGTAAATCACCCCCAACTATCCCTTACCACAACAAACCAAACCATATCATCTTAAAATTACAAAAAAAGGTGTACAAATCATAACAAGCTATGCCAGACTCACCTAAATTACATCGGCTATTCTAAATCATCACCAACTAACCCTTACCACAACAAACTATACCCAATCACTTTTAAATTTCAAAAAAATGCTAGTAACTTTAGCAAACTATGCCAAACTCACCTAAATTACTTCGGCTACCATAAATCATCACCAACTAACCCTTACCACAACAAATTAAACCCAATCACTTTTAAATTACAAAAAAATGCTACTAACTATAGCAAACTATTCCAAACTCACCTAAATTACTTCGGCAAACATAAATCACCACCAACTAACCCTTACCACAACAAACTAAACCCAATAACTTTTAAATTACAAAAAAATGCTACTAACCATAGCAAACTATGCCAAACTCTTTACAGCAACAAACTAAGCACAATCACTTTAAAATTACAAAAAAATTCTAAAAATCATAACAAACTATACCAGAATCACCTAAATTACTTCGGCTACCGGAAATCACCCCCAACTATCCCTTACCACAACAAACCAAACCATATCATCTTAAAATTACAAAAAAAGGTGTACAAATCATAACAAACTATGCCAGACTTACCTAAATTACTTCGGCTACTCTAAATCATCACCAACTAACCCTTACCACAACAAACTAAACCCAATCACTTTTAAATTACAAAAAAATGCTAGTAACCATAGCAAGCTATGCCAAACTCACCTAAATTACTTCGGCTACCATAAATCATCACCAACTAACCCTTACCACAACAAACTAAACCCAATCACTTTTAAATTACAAAAAAATGCTACTAACCATAGCAAACTATGCCAAACTCACCTAAATTACTTCGGCTCTCAAAAATCACCCCCAACTACACTTTACAGCAACAAACTAAGCCCAATCATTTTAAAATTACAAAAAAATGCTAAAAATCATAACAAACTATACCAGAATCACCTAAATTACTTCGGCTACCGTAAATCACCCCCAAATATCCCTTACCACAACAAACCAAACCATATCATCTTAAAATTACAAAAAAAGGTGTACAAATCATAACAAACTATGCCAGACTCACCTAAATTACTTCGGCTACTCTAAATCATCACCAAGTAACCCTTATCACAACAAACTAAACCCAATCACTTTTAAATTACAAAAAAATGCTACTAACAATAGCAAACTATGCCAAACTCACCTAAATTACTTCGGCTATCAAAAATCACCCCCAACTACACTTTACAGCAACAAACTAAACCCAATCACTTTTAAATTACAAAAAAATGCTAGTAACCATAGCCAGCTATGCCAAACTCACCTAAATTACTTCGGCTACCATAAATCATCACCAACTAACCCTTACCACGACAAACGAAACCCAATCACTTTTAAATTACAAAAAAATGCTACTAACCATAGCAAGCTATGCCAAACTCACCTAAATTACTTCGGCTACCATAAATCATCACCAACTAACCCTTACCACAACAAACTAAACCCAATCACTTTTAAATTACAAAAAAATGCTATTAACCATAGCAAACTATGCCAAACTCAACTCACCTAAATTACTTCGGCTATCAAAAATCACCCCCAACTACACTTTACAGCAACAAACTAAGCCCAATCACTTTAAAATTACAAAAAAATGCTAAAAATCATAACAAATTATACCAGAATCACCTAAATTACTTCGGCTACCGTAAATCACACCCAACTATCCCTTACCACAACAAACCAAACCATATCATCTTAAAATTACAAAAAAAGGTGTACAAATCATAACAAACTATGCCAGACTCACCTAAATTACTTTGGCTATTCTAAATCAACACCAACTAACCCTTACCACAACAAACTAAACCCAATCACTTTTAAATTACAAAAAAATGCTAGTAACCATAGCAAACTATGCCAAACTCACCTAAATTACTTCGGCTACCATAAATCATCACCAACTAACCCTTACCACAACAAACTAAACCTAATCACTTTTAAATTACAAAAAAATGCTAGTAACCATAGCAAACTATGCCAAACTCACTTAAATTACTTCGGCTACCATAAATCATCACCAACTAACCCTTACCACAACAAACTAAACCCAATCAATTTTAAATTACAAAAAAATGCTACTAACCATAGCAAACTATGCCAAACTCACCTAAATTACTTCAGCTATCAAAAATCACCCCCAACTACACTATACAGAAACAAACTAAGCCCAATCACTTTAAAATTACAAAAAAATGCTAAAAATCATAACAAACTATACCAGAATCACCTAAATTACATCGGCTACCGTAAATCACCCCCAACTATCCGTTACCACAACAAACCTAACCATATCATCTTAAAATTTCAAAAAAAGTTGTACAAATCATAACAAACTATGCCAAACTCACCTAAATTACTTCGGCTACTCTAAATCATCACCAATTAACCCTTAACACAACAAACTAAACCCAATCACTTTTAAATTACAAAAAAATGCTACTAACCATAGCAAACTATGCCAAACTCACCTAAATTACTTCGGCTATCAAAAATCACCCCCAACTACACTTTACAGCAACAAACTAAGCCCAATCACTTTAAAATTACAAAAAAATGCTAAAAATCATAACAAATTATACCAGAATCACCTAAATTACTTCGGCTACCGTAAATCACACCCAACTATCCCTTACCACAACAAACCAAACCATATCATCTTAAAATTACAAAAAAAGGTGTACAAATCATAACAAACTATGCCAGACTCACCTAAATTACTTTGGCTATTCTAAATCAACACCAACTAACCCTTACCACAACAAACTAAACCCAATCACTTTTAAATTACAAAAAAATGCTAGTAACCATAGCAAACTATGCCAAACTCACCTAAATTACTTCGGCTACCATAAATCATCACCAACTAACCCTTACCACAACAAACTAAACCTAATCACTTTTAAATTACAAAAAAATGCTAGTAACCATAGCAAACTATGCCAAACTCACTTAAATTACTTCGGCTACCATAAATCATCACCAACTAACCCTTACCACAACAAACTAAACCCAATCAATTTTAAATTACAAAAAAATGCTACTAACCATAGCAAACTATGCCAAACTCACCTAAATTACTTCAGCTATCAAAAATCACCCCCAACTACACTATACAGAAACAAACTAAGCCCAATCACTTTAAAATTACAAAAAAATGCTAAAAATCATAACAAACTATACCAGAATCACCTAAATTACATCGGCTACCGTAAATCACCCCCAACTATCCGTTACCACAACAAACCTAACCATATCATCTTAAAATTTCAAAAAAAGTTGTACAAATCATAACAAACTATGCCAAACTCACCTAAATTACTTCGGCTACTCTAAATCATCACCAATTAACCCTTAACACAACAAACTAAACCCAATCACTTTTAAATTACAAAAAAATGCTACTAACCATAGCAAACTATGCCAAACTCACCTAAATTACTTCGGCTATCAAAAATCACCCCCAACTACACTTTACAGCAACAAACTAAGCCCAATCATTTTAAAATTACAAAAAAATGCTAAAAATCATAACAAACTATACCAGAATCACCTAAATTATTTCGGCTACCGTAAATCACCCCCAACTATCCCTTACCACAACAAACCCAACCATATGATCTTAAAATTACAAAAAAAGGTGTACAAATTATAACAAACTATGCCAGACTCACCTAAATTACTTCGGCTACTCTAAATCATCACCAACTAACCCTTAGCACAACAAACTAAACCCAATCACTTTTAAATTACAAAAAAATGCTAGTAACCATAGAAAACTATGCCAAACTCACCTAAATTACTTTGGCTACCATAAATCATCACCAACTAACCCTTACCACAACAAACTATACCAAATCACATTTAAATTACAAAAAAATGCTACTAATAATAGCAAACTATGCCAAACTCACCTAAATTACTTCGGCTATCAAAAAGTACCCCCAACTACACTGTACAGCAACAAACTAAGCCCAATCACTTTTAAATTACAAAAAAATGGTAAAAATCATAACAAACTATACCAGAATCACCTAAATTACTTCGGCTACCGTAAATCACCCCCAACTATCCCTTACCACAACAAACCAAACCATATCATCTTAAAATTACAAAAAAAAGGTGTACAAATCATAACAAACTATGCCAGACTCACCTAAATTTCTTCGTCTACTCTAAATCATCACCAACTAACCCTTACCACAACAAACTAAACCCAATCACTTTTAAATTACAAAAAAATGCTAGTAACCATAGCAAACTATGCCAAACTCACCATAATTACTTCGGCTACCATAAATCATCACCAACTAACCCTTACCATAACAAACTAAACCCAATCACTTTTAAATTACAAAAAAATGCTTGTAACCATAGCAAACTATGCCAAACTCACCTAAATTTCTTCGGCTACCATAAATCATCACCAACTAACCCTTACCACAACAAACTAAACCCAATCACTTTTAAATTACAAAAAAATGCTACTAACCATAGCAAACTAGGCCAAACTCACCTGAATTACTTCGGCTATCAAAAATCACCCCCAACTACACTATACAGCAACAAACTAAGCCCAATCACTTTAAAATTACAAAAAAATGCTAAAAATCATAACAAACTATACCAGAATCACCTAAATTACTTCGGCTACCGTAAATCACCCCCAACTATCCCTTACCACAACAAACCAAACCATATCATTTTAAAATTACAAAAAAAGGTGTACAAATCATAACAAACTATGCCAGACTCACCTAAATTACTTCGGCTACTTTAAATCATCACCAACTAACCCTTACCACAACAAACTATACCCAATCACTTTTAAATTACAAAAAAATGCTAGTAACCATAGCAAACTATGCCAAACTCACCTAAATTACTTCGGCTACGATAAATCATCACCAACTAACTCTTACCACAACAAACTAAACCCAATTACTTTTAAATTACAAAAAAATGCTACTAATCATAGCAAACTATGCCAAACTCACCTAAATTACTTCGGCTATCAAAAATCACCCCCAACTACACTATACAGCAAGAAACTAAGCCCAATCACTTTAAAATTACAAAAAAATGCTAAAAATCATAACAAACTATACCAGAATCACCTAAATTACTTCGGCTACCGTAAATCACCCCCAACTATCCCTTACCACAACAAACCATATCATCTTAAAATTACAAAAAAAGGTGTACAAATTATAACAAACTATGCCAGACTCACCTAAATTACTTCGGCAACTCTAAATCATCACCAACTAACCCTTACCACAACAAACTAAACCCAATCACTTTTAAATTACAAAAAAATGCTACTAACCATAGCAAACTATGCCAAACTGACCTAAATTACTTTGGCTATCAAAAATCACCCCCAACTACACTTTACAGCAACAAACTAAGCCCAATCACTTTAAAATTACAAAAAAATGCTAAAAATCATAACAAACTATACCAGAATCACCATAGCAAGCTATGCCAAACTCACCTAAATTACTTCGGCTACCATAAATCATCACCAACTAACCCTTACCACAACAAACTAAACCCAATCACTTTTAAATTACAAAAAAATGCTATTAACCATAGCAAACTATGCTAAACTCAACTCACCTAAATTACTTCGGCTATCAAAAATCACCCCCAACTACACTTTACAGCAACAAACTAAGCCCAATCACTTTAAAATTACAAAAAAATGCTAAAAATCATAACAAATTATATCAGAATCACCTAAATTACTTCGGCTACCGTAAAACACACCCAACTATCCCTTACCACAACAAACCAAACCATATCATATTAAAATTACAAAAAAAGGTGTACAAATCATAACAAACTATGCCAGACTCACCTAAATTACTTTGGCTATTCTAAATCATCACCAACTAACCCTTACCACAACAAAGTAAACCCAATCACTTTTAAATTACAAAAAAATGCTAGTAACCATAGCAAACTATGCCAAACTCACCTAAATTACTTCGGCTACCATAAATCATCACCAACTAACCCTTACCACAACAAACTAAACCTAATCACTTTTAAATTACAAAAAAATGCTAGTAACCATAGCAAACTATGCCAAACTCACCTAAATTACTTCGGCTACCATAAATCACCCCCAACTACATTTTACAGCAACAAACTAAGCCCAATCACTTTAAAATTACAAAAAATGCAAAAAATCATAACAAACTATACCAGAATCACCTAAATAACTTCGGCTACCGTAAATCACCCCCAACTATCCCTTACCACAACAAACCAAACCATATCATCTTAAAATTACAAAAAAAGGTGTACAAATCATAACAAACTATGCCAGACTCACCTAAATTACTTCGGCTACTCTAAATCATCACCAACTAACCCTTACTACAACAAACTAAACCCAATCACTTTTAAATAACAAAAAAATGCTACTAACCATAGCAAACTATGCCAAACTCACCTAAATTACTTCGGCTATCAAAAATCTCCCCCAACTACACTTTACAGCAACAAACTAAGCCCGATCACTTTAAAATTACAAAAAAATGCTAAAAATCATAACAAACTATACCAGAATTACCTAAATTACTTCGGCTACCGTAAATCACCTCCAACTATCCCTTACCACAACAAACCAAACCATATCATCTTAAAATTACAAAAAAAGGTGTACAAATCTTAACAAACTATGCCAGACTCACCTAAATTACTTCGGCTACTCTAAGTCATCACCAACTAACCTTTACCACAACAAACTAAACCCAATAACTTTTAGATAACAAAAAAATGCTACTAACCATAGCAAACTATGCCAAACTCACCTAAAATACTTCGGCTATCAAAAATCACCCCCAACTACACTTTACAGCAACAAACTAAACCCAATCATTTTTAAATTACAAAAAAATGCTAGTAAGCATAGCAAGCTATGCCAAACTCACCTAAATTACTTCGGCTACCATAAATCATCACCAACTAACCCTTACCACGACAAACTAAACCCAATCACTTTTAAATTACAAAAAAATGCTACTAACCATAGCAAGCTATGCCAAACTCACCTAAATTACTTCGGCTACCATAAATCATCACCAACTAACCCTTACCACAACAAACTAAACCCAATCACTTTTAAATTACAAAAAAATGCTACTAACCATAGCAAACTATGCCAAACTCAACTCACCTAAATTACTTCGGCTATCAAAAATCACCCCCAACTACACTTTACAGCAACAAACTAAGCCCAATAACTTTAAAATTACAAAAAAATGCTAAAAATCATAACAAATTATACCAGAATCACTTAAATTACTTCGGCTACCGTAAATCACACCCAACTATCCCTTACCACAACAAACCAAACCATATCATCTTAAAATTACAAAAAAAGGTGTACAAATCATAACAAACTATGCCAGACTCACCTAAATTACTTCGGCTATTCTAAATCATCACCAACTAACCCTTACCACAACAAACTAAACCCAATCACTTTTAAATTACAAAAAAATGCTACTAACCATAGCAAACTATGCCAAACTCACCTAAATTACTTCGGCTACCATAAATCATCACCAACTAACCCTTACCACAACAAACTAAACGCAATCACTTTTAAATTACAAAAAAATGCTACTAACCATAGCAAACTGTGCCAAACACACCTAAATTTCTTCGGCTATCAAAAATCTCCCCCAACTACACTTTACAGCAACAAACTAAGCCCAATCACTTTAAAATTACAAAAAAATGCTAAAAATCATAACAAACTATACCAGAATCACCTAAATTACTTCGGCTACCGTAAATCACCCCCAACTATCCCTTACCACAACAAACCAAACCATATCATCTTAATATTACAAAAAAAGGTGTACAAATCATAACAAACTATGCCAGACTTACCTAAATTACTTCGGCTACTCTAAATCATCACCAACTAACCCTTACCACAACAAACTAAACCCAATCATTTTTAAATTACAAAAAAATACTACTAACCATAGCAAATTATGCCAAACTCACCTAAATTACTTTGGCTATCAAAAATCACCCCCAACTACACTTTACAGCAACAAACTAAACCCAATCACTTTTAAATTACAAAAAAATGCTAGTAACCATAGCAAGCTATGCCAAACTCACCTAAATTACTTCGGCTACCATAAATCATCACCAACTAACCCTTACCACAACAAACTATATCCAATCACTTTTAAATTACAAAAAAATGCTACTAACCATAGCAAACTATGCCAAACTCAACTCACCTAAATTACTTCGGCTATCAAAAATCACCCCCAACTACACTTTACAGCAACAAACTAAGCCCAATCACTTTAAAATTACAAAAAAATGCTAAAAATCATAACAAATTATACCAGAATCACCTAAATTACTTCGGCTACCGTAAATCACACCCAACTATCCCTTACCACAACAAACCAAACCATATCATCTTAAAATTACAAAAAAAGGTGTACAAATCATAACAAACTATGCCAGAATCACCTAAATTACTTCGGCTATTCTAAATCATCACCAACTAACCCTTACCACAACAAACTAAACCCAATCACTTTTAAATTACAAAAAAATGCTAGTAATTATAGCAAACTATGCCAAACTCACCTAAATTACTTCGGCTACCATAAATCATCACCAACTAACCCTTACCACAACAAACTATACCCAATCACTTTTAAATTACAAAAAAATGCTACTAACCATAGCAAACTATGCCAAACTCAACTCACCTAAATTACTTCGGCAATCAAAAATCACCCCCAACTACACTTTACAGCAACAAACTAAGCCCAATCACTTTAAAATTACAAAAAAATGCTAAAAATCATAACAAATTATACCAGAATCACCTAAATTACTTCGGCTACCGTAAATCACACCCAACTATCCCTTACCACAACAAACCAAACCATATCATCTTAAAATTACAAAAAAAGGTGTACAAATCATAACAAACTATGCCAGAATCACCTAAATTACTTCGGCTATTCTAAATCATCACCAACTAACCCTTACCACAACAAACTAAACCCAATCACTTTTAAATTACAAAAAAATGCTAGTAACCATAGCAAACTATGCCAAACTCACCTAAATTACTTCGGCTACCATAAATCATCACCAACTAACCCTTACCACAACAAACTAAACCCAATCACTTTTAAATTACAAAAAAATGCTACTAACCATAGCAAACTATGCCAAACTCACCTAAATTGCTTCGGCTATCAAAAATCACCCCCAACAACACTTTACAGCAACAAACTAAGCCCAATCAATTTAAAATTACAAAAAAATGCTAAAAATCATAACAAACTATACCAGAATCACCTAAATTACTTCGGCTACCGTAAATCACCCCCAACTATCTCTTACCACAACAAACCAAACCATATCATCTTAAAATTACAAAAATGGTGTACAAATCATAACAAACTATGCCAAACTCACCTTAATTACTTCGGCTACTCTAAATCATCACCAACTAACCCTTACCACAACAAACTAAACCCAATCACTTTTAAATTACAAAAAAATGCTAGTAACCATAGCAAACTATGCCAAACTCACCTAAATTACTTCGGCTACCATAAATCATCACCAACTAACCCTTACCACAACAAACTAAACCCAATCACTTTTAAATTACAAAAAAATGCTTCTAACCATAGCAAACTATGCCAAACTCACCTAAATTACTTCGGCTATCAAAAATCACCCCCAACTACACTTTACAGCAACAAACTAAGCCCAATCACTTTAAAATTACAAAAAAATGCTAAAAATCATAACAAACAATACCAGAATCACCTAAATTACTTCGGCTACCGTAAATCACCCCCAACTATCCCTTACCACAACAAACCAAACCATATCATCTTAAAATTACAAAAAAAGTTGTACAAATCATAAGAGACTAAGCCAGACTCACTTAAATTACTTCGGCTACTCTAAATCATCACCAACTAACCCTTACCACAACAAACTAAACCCAATCACTTTTAAATAACAAAAAAATGCTACTAATCATAGCAAACTATGCCAAACTCACCTAAATTACTTCGGCTATCAAAAATCACCCCCAACTACACTTTACAGCAACAAACTAAGCCCAATCACTTTAAAATTACAAAAAAATGCTAAAAATCATAACAAACAATACCAGAATCACCTAAATTACTTCGGCTACCGTAAATCACCCCCAACTATCCCTTACCACAACAAACCAAACCATATCATCTTAAAATTACAAAAAAAGTTGTACAAATCATAAGAGACTAAGCCAGACTCACTTAAATTACTTCGGCTACTCTAAATCATCACCAACTAACCCTTACCACAACAAACTAAACCCAATCATTTTTAAATTACAAAAAATGCTACTAATCATAGCAAACTATGCCAAACTCACCTAAATTACTTCGGCTATCAAAAATCACCCCCAACTACACTTTACAGCAACAAACTAAGCCCAATCACTTTAAAATTACAAAAAAATGCTAAAAATCATAACAAACAATACCAGAATCACCTAAATTACTTCGGCTACCGTAAATCACCCCCAACTATCCCTTACCACAACAAACCAAACCATATCATCTTAAAATTACAAAAAAAGTTGTACAAATCATAAGAGACTAAGCCAGACTCACTTAAATTACTTCGGCTACTCTAAATCATCACCAACTAACCCTTACCACAACAAACTAAACCCAATCACTTTTAAATAACAAAAAAATGCTACTAACCATAGCAAACTATGCCAAACTCACCTAAATTACTTCGGCTATCAAAAATCACCCCCAACTACAATTTACAGCAACAAACTAAGCCCAATCACTTTAAAATTACAAAAAAATGCTAAAAATCATAACAAACTATACCAGAATCACCTAAATTACTTCGGCTACCGTAAATCACCCCCAACTATCCCTTACCTTAACAAACCAAACCATATCATCTTAAAATTTAAAAAAAAGTGTATAAATCATAACAAACTATGCCAGACTTACCTAAATTACTTCGGCTACTCTAAATCATCACCAACTAACCCTTACCACAACAAACTAAACCCAATCACTTTTAAATTTTAAAAAAATAAAGACTAACCATAACAAACTATGCCAAACTCACCTAAATTACTTCGGCTATCAAAAATCATCCCCAACTACACTTTACAGCAACAAACTAAGCCCAGTCACTTTAAAATTACAAAAAAATGCTAAAAATCATAACAAACTATACCAGAATCACCTAAATTACTTCGGCTACCGTAAATCACCCCCAACTATCCCTTACCTTAACAAACCAAACCATATCATCTTAAAATTAATAAAAAAAGTGTACAAATCATAACAAACTATGCCAGACTCACTTAAATTACTTCGGCTACTCTAAATCATCACCAACTAACCCTTACCACAACAAACTAAACCGAACCACTTTTAAATTACAAAAAAATGCTACTAACCATAGCAAACTATGCCAGACTCACCTAAATTACTTCGGCTACTCTAAATCATCACCAACTAACCCTTACCACAACAAACTAAACCCAATCACTTTTAATTACAAAAAAATGCTACTAACCATAGCAAACTATGCCAAACTCACCTAAATTACTTCGGCTATCAAAAATCACCCCCAACTACACTTTACAGCAACAAACTAAGCCCAATCACTTTAAAATTACAAAAAAATGCTAAAAATCATAACAAATTATACCAGAATCACCTAAATTACTTCGGCTACCGTAAATCACCACCAACTATCCCTTATCACAACAAAAACCAAACCATGTGATCTTAAAATTCCAAAAAAAGGTGTACAAATCATAACAAACTAGGCCAGACTCACCAAAATTACTTCGGCTACTCTAAATCATCACCAACTAACCCTTACCACAACAAACTAAACCCAATCACTTTTAAATTACAAAAAAATTCTACTAACCATAGCAAACTATGCCAAACTCACCTAAATTACTTCGGCTATCAAAAATCACCCCCAACTACACTTTACAGCAACAAACTAAGCCCAATCACTTTTAAATTAAAAAAAATTCTAAAAATCATAACAAACTATACCAGAATCACCTAAATTACTTCGCCTACCGTAAATCACCCCCAACTATCCCTTACCACAACAAACCAAACCATATCATCTTAGAATTACAAAAAAAGGTGTACAAATCATAACAAACTATGCCAGATTCACCTAAATTACTTGGGCTACTCTAAATCATCACCAACTAACCCTTACCACAACAAACTAAACCCAATCACATTTAAATTACAAAAAAATGTTACTAACCATAGCAAACTATGCCAAACTCACCTTTATTTTTTCGGCTATCAAAAATCACCCCCAACTACACTTTACAGCAACAAACTAAGCCCAATCACTTTTAAATTACAAAAAATTCTAAAAATCATTACAAACTATACCAGAATCACCTAAATTACTTCGCCTAACGTAAATCACCCCCAACTATCCCTTACCACAACAAACCAAACCATATTATCTTAGAATTACAAAAAAAGGTGTACAAATCATAACAAACTATGCCAGACTCACCTAAATTACTTGAGCTACTCTAAATCATCACCAACTAACCCTTACCACAACAAACTAAACCCAATCACTTTTAAATTACAAAAAAATGCTACTAACCATAGCAAACTATGCCAAACTCACCTAAATTACTTCGGCTATCAAAAATCACCCCCAACTACACTTTACAGCAACAAACTAAGCCCAATCACTTTTAAATTACAAAAAATTCTAAAAATCATAACAAACTATACCAGAATCACCTAAATTACTTCGCCTACCGTAAATCACCCCCAACTATCCCTTACCACAACAAACCAAACCATATCATCTTAGAATTACAAAAAAAGGTGTACAAATCATAACAAACTATGCCAGACTCACCTAAATTACTTCGGCTACTCTAAATCATCACCAACTAACCCTTACCACAACAAACTAAACCCAATCACTTTTAAATTTTAAAAAAATAAAGACTAACCATAACAAACTATGCCAAACTCACCTAAATTACTTCGGCTATCAAAAATCATCCCCAACTACACTTTACAGCAACAAACTAAGCCCAGTCACTTTAAAATTACAAAAAAATGCTAAAAATCATAACATACTATACCAGAATCACCTAAATTACTTCGCCTACCGTAAATCACCCCCAACTATCCCTTACCACAACAAACCAAACCATATCATCTTAAAATTACAAAAAAAGGTGTATAAATCATAACAAACTATGCCAGACTCACCTAGATTACTTCGGCTACTCTAAATCATCACCAACTAACCCTTACCACAACAAACTGAACCCAATTACTTTTAAATTACAAAAAAATGCTACAAACCATAGCAAACTATGCCAAACTCACCTAAATTACTTCGGCTATCAAAAATCACCCCCAACTACACTTTACAGCAACAAACTAAGCCTAATCACTTTAAAATTACAAAAAAATGCTAAAAATCATAACAAACTATACCAGAATCACCTAAATTACTTCGGCTACCGTAAATCACCCCCAACTATCCCTTACCTTAACAAACCAAACCATATCATCTTAAAATTAAAAAAAAAAGTGTACAAATCATAACAAACTATGCCAGACTCACTTAAATTACTTCGGCTACTCTAAATCATCACCAACTAACCCTTACCACAACAAACTAAACCCAATCACATTTAAATTACAAAAAAATGCTACTAACATAGCAAACTATGCCAAACTCACCTAAATTATTTCGGCTATCAAAAATCACCCCCAACTACACTTTACAGCAACAAACTAAGCCCAATCACTTTTAAATTACAAAAAATTCTAAAAATCATTACAAACTATACCAGAATCACCTAAATTACTTCGCCTAACGTAAATCACCCCCAACTATCCCTTACCACAACAAACCAAACCATATTATCTTAGAATTACAAAAAAAGGTGTACAAATCATAACAAACTATGCCAGACTCACCTAAATTACTTGAGCTACTCTAAATCATCACCAACTAACCCTTACCACAACAAACTAAACCCAATCACTTTTAAATTACAAAAAAATGCTACTAACCATAGCAAACTATGCCAAACTCACCTAAATTACTTCGGCTACCATAAATCATCACCAACTAAACTTACCACAACAAACTAAACCCAATCACTTTTAAATTACAAAAAAATGCTACTAACCATAGCAAACTATGCCAAACTCACCTAAATTACTTCGGCTATCAAAAATCACCCCCAACTACACTTTACAGCAACAAACTAAGCCCAATCACTTTAAAATTACAAAAAAATGCTAAAAATCATAACAAACTATACCAGAATCACCTAAATTACTTCGGCTACCGTAAATCACCCCAACTATCCCTTACCACAACAAACCAAACCATATCATCTTAAAATTACAAAAAAAAGTTTTTAAATCATAACAAACTATGCCGGACTCACCTAGATTACTTCGGCTACTCTAAATCATCACCAACTAACCCTTACCACAACAAACTGAACCCAATCACTTTTAAATTACAAAAAAATGCTACTAACCATAGCAAACTATGTCAAACTCACCTAAATTACTTCGGCTATCAAAAATCACCCCCAACTACAATTTATAGCAACAAACTAAGCCCAATCACTTTAAAATTACAAAAAAATGCTAAAAATCATAACAAACTATACCAGAATCACCTAAATTACTTCGGCTACCGTAAATTACCCCCAACTATCCCTTACCTTAACAAACCAAACCATATCATCTTAAAATTTAAAAAAAAGTGTACAAATCATAACAAACTATGCCAGACTTACCTAAATTACTTCGGCTACTCTAAATCATCACCAACTAACCCTTACCACAACAAACTAAACCCAATGACTTTTAAATTACAAAAAAATGCTACTAACCATAGCAAGCTATGCCAAACTCACCTAAATTACTTCGGCTATCAAAAATCACCCCCAACTACACTTTACAGCAACAAACTAAGCCCAATCACTTTAAAATTACAAAAAAATGCTAAAAATCATAACAAACTATACCAGAATTACCTAAATTACTTCGGCTACCGTAAATCACCTCCAACTATCCCTTATCACAACAAAAACCAAACCATGTGATTTTAAAATTACAAAAAAAGGTGTACAAATCATAACAAACTAGGCCAAACTCACCAAAATTTCTTCGGCTACTCTAAATCATCACCAACTAACCCTTACCACAACAAACTAAACCCAATCACTTTTAAATTACAAAAAAATGCTACTAACCATAGCAAACTATGCCAAACTCACTTAAATTACTTCGGCCTTCAAAAATCACCCCCAACTACACTTTACAGCAACAAACTAAGCCCAATCACTTTAAAATTACAAAAAAAATGCTAAAAATCATAACAAACTATACCAGAATCACCTAAATTACTTCGGCTACTGTAAATCACCCCCAACTATCCCTTACCACAACAAACCAAACCATATCATCTTAAAATTACAAAAAAAGGTGTACAAACCATAACAAACTATGCCAGACTCACCTAAATTACTTCGGCTAAGCTAAATCATCACCAACTAACCCTTACCACAACAAACTAAACCCAATCACTTTTAAATTTTAAAAAAATAAAGACTAAACATAACAAACTATGCCAAACTCACCTAAATTACTTCGGCTATCAAAAATCACCCCCAACTACACTTTACAGCAACAAACTAAGCCCAATCACTTTAAAATTACAAAAAATTGCTACTAAACATAACAAACTATGCCAGACTCACCTAAATTACTTCGGCTACTCTAAATCATCACCAACTAACCCTTACCACAACAAACTAAACCCAATCACTTTTAAATTACAAAAAAATGCTACTAACCATAGCAAACTATGCCAAACTCACCTAAATTACTTCGGCTATCAAAAAACACCCCCAACTACACTTTACAGCAACAAACTAAGCCCAATAACTTTAAAATTAAAAAAAAAATGGTAAAAATCATAACAAACTATACCAGAATCACCTAAATTACTTCGGCTACCGTAAATAACCCCCAACTATCCCTTACCACAACAAACCAAACCATATCATCTTAAAATTACAAAAAAAGGTGTACAAATCATAACAAACTATACCAGACTCACCTAAATTACTTCGGCTACTCTAAATCATCACCAACTAACCCTTACCAAAACAAACTAAACCCAATCATTTTTAAATTACAAAAAAATGCTACTAACCATAGCAAACTATGCCAAACTCACCTAAATCACTTCGGCTATCAAAAATCACCCCCAAATACACTTTACAGCAACAAACTAAGCCCAATCACTTTAAAATTACAAAAAAATGCTAAAAATCATAACAAGCTATACCAGAATCACCTAAATTACTTCGGCTACCGTAAATCACTCCCAACTATCCCTTACCACATCAAACCATACCATATCATCTTAAAATTACAATAAAAGGTGTACAAATCATAACAAACTATGCCAGACTCACTTAAATTACTTCGCTACTCTAAATCATCACCAACTAACCCTTACCACAACAAACTAAACCCAATCACTTTTAAATTTTAAAAAAATAAAGACTAACCATAACAAACTATGCCAAACTCACCTAAATTACTTCGGCTATCAAAAATCACCCCCAACTACACTTTACAGCAACAAACTAAGCCCAATCACTTTAAAATTACAAAAAAATGCTAAAAATCATAACAAACTATAACAGAATCACCTAAATTACTTCGGCTACCGTAAATCACGCCCAACTATCCCTTACCACAACAAACCAAACCATATCATCTTAAAATTACAAAAAAGGTGTACAAATCCTAACAAACTATGCCAGACTCACCTAAATTACTTCGGCTACTCTGAATCATCACCAACTAACCCTTACCACAACAAACTAAACCCCATCACTTTTAAATTACAAAAAAATGCTACTAACCATAGCAAATTATGCCAAACTCACCTAAATTATTTCGGCTATCAAAAATCACCCCCAACTACACTTTACAGCAATAAACTAAGCCCAATCACTTTAAAATTACAAAAAAATGCTTAAAATCATAACAAACTATAACAGAATCACCTAAATTACTTCGGCTACCGTAAATCATCCCCAACTATCCCTTACCACAACAAACCAAACCATATCATCTTAAAATTACAAAAAAAGGTGTACAAATCATAACAAACTATGCCAGACTCACCTAAATTACTTCGGCTACTCTAAATCATCACCAACTAACCCTTACCACAACAAACTAAACCCAATCACTTTTAAATTACAAAAAAATGCTACTAACCATAGCAAACTATGCCAAACTTACCTAAATTACTTCGGCTATCAAAAATCACCCCCAACTACACTTTACAGCAACAAACTAAGCCCAATCACTTTAAAATTACAAAAAAATGCTAAAAATCATAACAAACTATACCAGAATCACTTAAATTACTTCGGCTACCGTAAATCACCCCCAACTATCCCTTGCCACAACAAACCAAAACATATCATTTTAAAATTTCAAAAAAAGGTGTACAATTCATAACAAACTATGCCAGACTCACCTAAATTACTTCGGCTACTTTAAATCGTCACCAACTAACCCTTACCACAACAAACTAAACCCAATCACTTTTAAATTACAAAAAAATGCTACTAACCATAGCAAACTATGCCAAACTCACCTAAATTACTTCGGCTATTAATAATTAACCCCAACTACACTTTACAGCAACAAACTAAGCCCAATCATTTTCAAATTACAAAAAAATGCTAAAAATCATAACAAACTATAACAGAATCACCTAAATTACTTCGGCTACCGTAAATCACCCCCAATTATCCCTTACCACAACAAACCAAACCATATTATCTTAAAATTACAAAAAAAGGTGTACAAATCATAACAAACTATGCCAGACTCACCTAAATTACTTCGGCTACTCTAAATCATCACCAACTAACCCTTACCACAACAAACTAAACCCAATCACTTTTAAATTACAAAAAAATGCTACTAACCATATCAAACTATGCCAAACTCACCTAAATTACTTCTGCTATCAAAAATCACTCCCAACTACACTTTACAGCAACAAGCTAAGCCAATCACATTAAAATTACAAAAAAATGCTAAAAATCATAACAAACTATACCAGAATCTCCTAAATTACTTCGGCTACCGTAAATCACCCCCAACTATCCCTTACCACAACAAACCAAACCATATCATCTTAAAATTACAAAAAAAGGTGTACAAATCATAACAAACTATGCCAGACTCACCTAACTTATTTCGGCTACTCTAAATCATCACCAACTAACCCTTACCACATCAAACTAATCCCAATAACTTTTAAATTACAAAAAAATGCTACTAATCATAGCAAACTATGCCAAACTCACCTAAATTACTTCGGCTATCAAAAATTACCCACAACTACACTTTACAGCAACAAACTAAGCCCAATCACTTTAAAATTACAAAAAAATGCTAAAAATCATAACAAACTATACCAGAATCACCTAAATTACTTCGGCTACCGTAAATCACCCCTAACTATCCCTTACCACAACAAACCAAACCATATCATCTTAAAATTACAAAAAAGGTGTACAAATCATAACAAACTATGCCAGACTCACCTAAATTACTTCGGCTACTCTAAATCATCACCAACTAACCCTTACCACAACAAACTAAACCCAATCACTTTTAAATTACAAAAAAATGCTACTAACCATAGCAAACTATGCCAAACTCCTAAATTACTTCGGCTATCAAAAATCACCACCAACTACACTTTACAGCAACAAACTAAGCCCAATCACTTTAAAATTACAAAAAAATGCTAAAAATCATAACAAACTATACCCGAATCACCTAAATTACTTCGGCTACCGTAAATCACCCCCAACTATCCCTTACCACAACAAACCAAACCATATCATCTTAAAATTACAAAAAAAGATTTACAAATCATAACAAACTATGCCAGACTCTCCTAAATTACTTCGGTTACTCTAAATCATCACCAACTAACCCTTACCACAACAAACTAAACCCAATCATTTTTAAATTACAAAAAAATGCTACTAACCATAGCAAACTATGCCAAACTCACCTAAATCACTTCGGCTATCAAAAATCACCCCCAAATACACTTTACAGCAACAAACTAAGCCCAATCACTATAAAATTACAAAAAAATGCTAAAAATCATAACAAGCTATACCAGAATCACCTAAATTACTTCGGCTACCGTAAATCACTCCCAACTATCCCTTACCACATCAAACCATACCATATCATCTTAAAATTACAATAAAAGGTGTACAAATCATAACAAACTATGCCAGACTCACTTAAATTACTTCGCTACTCTAAATCATCACCAACTAACCCTTACCACAACAAACTAAACCCAATCATTTTTAAATTACAAAAAAATGCTACTAACCATAGCAAACTATGCCAAACTCACCTAAATTACTTCGGCTATCAAAAATCACCCCCAACTACACTTTACAGCAACAAACTAAGCCCAATCACTTTAAAATTACAAAAAAATGCTAAAAATTATAACAAACTATAACAGAATCACCTAAATTACTTCGGCTACCGTAAATCACGCCCAACTATTCCTTACCACAACAAACCAAACCATATCATCTTAAAATTACAAAAAAGGTGTACAAATCATAACAAACTATGCCAGACTCACCTAAATTACTTCGGCTACTCTGAATCATCACCAACTAACCCTTACCACAACAAACTAAACCCCATCACTTTTAAATTACAAAAAAATGCTACTAACCATAGCAAACTATGCCAAACTCACCTAAATTATTTCGGCTATCAAAAATCACCCCCAACTACACTTTACAGCAATAAACTAAGCCCAATCACTTTAAAATTACAAAAAAATGCTAAAAATCATAACAAACTATACCAGAATCACTTAAATTACTTCGGCTACCGTAAATCACCCCCAACTATCCCTTGCCACAACAAACCAAAACATATCATTTTAAAATTGCAAAAAAAGGTGTACAAATCATAACAAACTATGCCAGACTCACCTAAATTACTTCGGCTACTTTAAATCGTCACCAACTAACCCTTACCACAACAAACTAAACCCAATCACTTTTAAATTACAAAAAAATGCTACTAACCATAGCAAACTATGCCAAACTCACCTAAATTACTTCGGCTATTAATAATTAAACCCAACTACACTTTACAGCAACAAACTAAGCCCAATCACTTTCAAATTACAAAAAAATGATAAAAATCATGACAAACTATAACAGAATCACCTAAATTACTTCGGCTACCGTAAATCACCCCCAATTATCCCTTACCACAACAAACCAAACCATATTATCTTAAAATTACAAAAAAAGGTGTACAAATCATAACAAACTATGCCAGACTCACCTAAATTACTTCGGCTACTCTAAATCATCACCAACTAACCCTTACCACAACAAACTAAACCCAATCACTTTTAAATTACAAAAAAATGCTACTAACCATATCAAACTATGCCAAACTCACCTAAATTACTTCTGCTATCAAAAATCACTCCCAACTACACTTTACAGCAACAAACTAAGCCCAATCACATTAAAATTACAAAAAAATGCTAAAAATCATAACAAACTATACCAGAATCTCCTAAATTACTTCGGCTACCGTAAATCACCCCCAACTATCCCTTACCACAACAAACCAAACCATATCATCTTAAAATTACAAAAAAAGGTGTACAAATCATAACAAACTATGCCAGACTCACCTAACTTATTTCGGCTACTCTAAATCATCAAAAACTAACCCTTACCACATCAAACTAATCCCAATAACTTTTAAATTACAAAAAAATGCTACTAATCATACCAAACTATGCCAAACTCACCTAAATTACTTCGTCTATCAAAAATTACCCACAACTACACTTTACAGCAACAAACTAAGCCCAATCACTTTAAAATTACAAAAAAATGCTAAAAATCATAACAAACTATACCAGAATCACCTAAATTACTTCGGCTACCGTAAATCACCCCTAACTATCCCTTACCACAACAAACCAAACCATATCATCTTAAAATTACAAAAAAGGTGTACAAATTATAACAAACTATGCCAGACTCACCTAAATTACTTCGGCTACTCTAAATCATCACCAACTAACCCTTACCACAACAAACTAAACCCAATCACTTTTAAATTACAAAAAAATGCTACTAACCATAGCAAACTATGCCAAACTCCTAAATTACTTCGGCTATCAAAAATCACCCCCAACTACACTTTACAGCAACAAACTAAGCCCAATCACTTTAAAATTACAAAAAAATGCTAAAAATCATAACAAACTATACCAGAATCACCTAAATTACTTCGGCTACCGTAAATCACCCCCAACTATCCCTTACCACAACAAACCAAACCATATCATCTTAAAATTACAAAAAAAGGTGTACAAATCATAACAAACTATGCCCGACTCACCTAAATTACTTCGGCTACTCTAAATCATCACCAACTAACCCTTACCACAACAAACTAAACCCAATCACTTTTAAATTACAAAAAAATGCTACTGACTATAGCAAACTATGCCAAACTCGCCTAAATTACTTCGGCTATCAAAAATCACCCCCAACTACACTTTACAGCAACAAACTAAGTCCAATCACTTTAAAATTACAAAAAAATGCTAAAAATCATAACAAACTATACCAGAATCACCTGAATTACATCGGCTACCGTAAATCACCCACAACTATCCCTTGCCACAACAAACCAAACCATATCATCTTAAAATTACAAAAAAAGGTGTACAAATCATAACAAACTATGCCAGACTCACCTAAATTACTTCGGCTACTCTAAATCATCACCAACTAACCCTTACCACAACAAACTAAACCCAATCACTTTTAAATTACAAAAAAATGCTACTAACCATAGCAAACTATGCCAAACTCACCTAAATTACTTCGGCTATCGAAAATTACCCCCAACTACACTTTACAGCAACAAACTAAGCCCAATCACTTTAAAATTACAAAAAAATGCTAAAAATCATAACAAACTATACCAGAATCACCTAAATTACTTCGGCTACCGTAAATCACCCCCAACTATCCCTTACCACAACAAACCAAACCATATCATCTTAAAATTACAAAAAAAGGTGTACAAATCATAACAAACTCTGCCAGACTCACCTAAATTACTTCGGCTACTCTAAATCATCACCAACTAACCCTTACCACAACAAACTAAACCCAATCACTTTTAAATTACAAAAAAATGCTACTGACTATAGCAAACTATGCCAAACTCGCCTAAATTACTTCCGCTATCAAAAATCACCCCCAACTACACTTTACAGCAACAAACTAAGCCCAATCACTTTAAAATTACAAAAATAAATAAAAATCATAACAAACTATACCAGAATCACCTAAATTACTTCGGCTACCGTAAATCACCCCCAACTATCCCTTACCACAACAAACTAAACCATTTCATCTTAAAATTACAAAAAAAGGTGTAAAAATCATAACAAACTATGCCAGACTCACCTAAATTACTTCGGCTACTCTAAATCGTCACCAACTAACCCTTACTACAACAAACTAAACCCAATCACTTTTAAATTACAAAAAAATGCTACTAACCATAGCAAACTATGCCAAACTCACCTAAATTACTTCGGCTATCAAAAATCACACCCAACTACACTTTACAGCAACAAACTAAGTCCAATCACTTTAAAATTACAAAAAAATGCTAAAAAGCATAACAAACTATACCAGAATCACCTAAATTACTTCGGCTACCATAAATCACCCCCAACTATATCTTACCACAACAAACCATACCATATCATCTTAAAATTACAAAAAAAGGTGTACAAATCATAACAAACTATGCCAGATTCACCTAAATTACTTCGGCTACTCTAAATCATCACCAACTAACCCTTACCACAACAAACTAAACCCAATCACTTTTAAATTACAAAAAAATGCTACTAACCATAGCAAACTATGCCAAACTCACCTAAATTACTTCGGCTATCAAAAATCACCCCCAACTACACTTTAGAGCAACAAACTAAGCCCAATCACTTTAAAATTACAAAAAAATGCTAAAAATCATAACAAACTATACAAGAATCACCTAAATTACTTCGGCTATCATAAATCACCCCCAACTATCCCTTACCACAACAAACCAAACCATATCATCTTAAAATTACAAAAAAAGATGTACAAATCATAACAAACTATGCCAGACTCACCTAAATTACTTCGGCTACTCTAAATCATCACCAATTAACCCTTACCACAACAAACTAAACCCAATCACTTTTAAATTACAAAAAAAATGCTACTAACCATAGCAAACTATGCCAAACTCACCTAAATTACTTCGGCTATCAAAAATCACCCCCAACTACACTTTACAGCAACAAACTAAGCCCAATCACTTTGAAATTACAAAAAATGCTAAAAATCATAACAAACTATACCAGAATCACCTAAATTACTTCGGCTACCGTAAATCACCCCCAACTATCCCTCCACAACAAACCAAACCATATCATCTTAAAATTACAAAAAAAGGTGTACAAATCATAACAAACAATGCCAGACTCACCTAAATTACTTCGGCTACTCTAATTCAACACCAACTAACCCCTACCACAACAAACTAAACCCAATCAATTTTAAATTACAAAAAAATGCTACTAACCATAGCAAACTATGCCAAACACACCTAAATTACTTCGTCTATCAAAAATCACCCCCAACTACACTTTACAGCATCAAACTAAACCCAATCACTTTAAAATTACAAAAAAATGCTAAAAATCATAACAAACTATACCAGAATCACCTAAATTACTTCGGCTACTGTAAATCACCCCCAACTATCCCTTACCACAACAAACCAAACCATATCATATTAAAATTACAAAAAAAGGTGTACAAATCATAACAAACTATGCCAGACTCACCTAAATTACTTCGGCTACTCTAAATCATCACCAACTAACCCTTACCACAACAAACTAAACCCAATCACTTTTAAATTACAAAAAAATGCTACTGACTATAGCAAACTATGCCAAACTCGCCTAAATTACTTCGGCTATCAAAAATCACACCCAACTACACTTTACAGCAACAAATTAAGTCCAATCACTTTAAAATTACAAAAAAATGCTAAAAATCATAACAAACTATACCAGAATCACCTAAATTACTTCGGCTACCGTAAATCACCCCCAACTATCCCTTACCACAACAAACCAAACCATATCATCTTAAAATTACAAAAAAAGGTGTACAAATCATAACAAACTATGCCAGATTCACCTAAATTACTTCGGCTACTCTAAATCATCACCAACTAACCCTTACCACAACAAACTAAACCCAATCACTTTTAAATTACAAAAAAATGCTACTAACCATAGCAAACTATGCCAAACTCACCTAAATTACTTCGGCTATCAAAAATCACCCCCAACTACTCTTTACAGCAACAAACTAAGCCCAATCACTTTAAAATTACAAAAAAATGCTAAAAATCATAACAAACTATTCAAGAATCCCCTAACTTACTTCGGCTGTCACAAATCACCCCCAACTATCCCTTACCACAACAAACCAAACCATATCATCTTAAAATTACAAAAAAAGGTGTACAAATCATAACAAACTATGCCAGACTCACCTAAATTACTTCGGCTACTCTAAATCATCACCAACTAACCCTTACCACAACAAACTAAACCCAATCACTTTTAAATTACAAAAAAATGCTACTGACTATAGCAAACTATGCCAAACTCGCCTAAATTACTTCGGCTATCAAAAATCACACCCAACTACACTTTACAGCAACAAACTAAGCCCAATCACTTTAAAATTACAAAAAAAAATAAAAATCATAACAAACTATACCAGAATCACCTAAATTACTTCGGCTACCGTAAATCACCCCCAACTATCCCTTACCACAACAAACCAAACCATATCATATTAAAATTACAAAAAAAGGTGTACAAATCATAACAAACTATGCCAGACTCACCTAAATTACTTCGGCTACTCTAAATCATCACCAACTAACCCTTACCACAACAAACTAAACCCAATCACTTTTAAATTACAAAAAAATGCTACTGACTATAGCAAACTATGCCAAACTCGCCTAAATTACTTCGGCTATCAAAAATCACACCCAACTACACTTTACAGCAACAAATTAAGTCCAATCACTTTAAAATTACAAAAAAATGCTAAAAATCATAACAAACTATACCAGAATCACCTAAATTACTTCGGCTACCGTAAATCACCCCCAACTATCCCTTACCACAACAAACTAAACCATTTCATCTTAAAATTACAAAAAAAGGTGTAAAAATCATAACAAACTATGCCAGACTCACCTAAATTACTTCGGCTACTCTAAATCGTCACCAACTAACCCTTACTACAACAAACTAAACCCAATCACTTTTAAATTACAAAAAAATGCTACTAACCATAGCAAACTATGCCAAACTCACCTAAATTACTTCGGCTATCAAAAATCACACCCAACTACACTTTACAGCAACAAACTAAGTCCAATCACTTTAAAATTACAAAAAAATGCTAAAAAGCATAACAAACTATACCAGAATCACCTAAATTACTTCGGCTACCATAAATCACCCCCAACTATATCTTACCACAACAAACCATACCATATCATCTTAAAATTACAAAAAAAGGTGTACAAATCATAACAAACTATGCCAGATTCACCTAAATTACTTCGGCTACTCTAAATCATCACCAACTAACCCTTACCACAACAAACTAAACCCAATCACTTTTAAATTACAAAAAAATGCTACTAACCATAGCAAACTATGCCAAACTCACCTAAATTACTTCGGCTATCAAAAATCACCCCCAACTACACTTTAGAGCAACAAACTAAGCCCAATCACTTTAAAATTACAAAAAAATGCTAAAAATCATAACAAACTATACAAGAATCACCTAAATTACTTCGGCTATCATAAATCACCCCCAACTATCCCTTACCACAACAAACCAAACCATATCATCTTAAAATTACAAAAAAAGATGTACAAATCATAACAAACTATGCCAGACTCACCTAAATTACTTCGGCTACTCTAAATCATCACCAATTAACCCTTACCACAACAAACTAAACCCAATCACTTTTAAATTACAAAAAAAATGCTACTAACCATAGCAAACTATGCCAAACTCACCTAAATTACTTCGGCTATCAAAAATCACCCCCAACTACACTTTACAGCAACAAACTAAGCCCAATCACTTTGAAATTACAAAAAATGCTAAAAATCATAACAAACTATACCAGAATCACCTAAATTACTTCGGCTACCGTAAATCACCCCCAACTATCCCTCCACAACAAACCAAACCATATCATCTTAAAATTACAAAAAAAGGTGTACAAATCATAACAAACAATGCCAGACTCACCTAAATTACTTCGGCTACTCTAATTCAACACCAACTAACCCCTACCACAACAAACTAAACCCAATCAATTTTAAATTACAAAAAAATGCTACTAACCATAGCAAACTATGCCAAACACACCTAAATTACTTCGTCTATCAAAAATCACCCCCAACTACACTTTACAGCATCAAACTAAACCCAATCACTTTAAAATTACAAAAAAATGCTAAAAATCATAACAAACTATACCAGAATCACCTAAATTACTTCGGCTACTGTAAATCACCCCCAACTATCCCTTACCACAACAAACCAAACCATATCATATTAAAATTACAAAAAAAGGTGTACAAATCATAACAAACTATGCCAGACTCACCTAAATTACTTCGGCTACTCTAAATCATCACCAACTAACCCTTACCACAACAAACTAAACCCAATCACTTTTAAATTACAAAAAAATGCTACTGACTATAGCAAACTATGCCAAACTCGCCTAAATTACTTCGGCTATCAAAAATCACACCCAACTACACTTTACAGCAACAAATTAAGTCCAATCACTTTAAAATTACAAAAAAATGCTAAAAATCATAACAAACTATACCAGAATCACCTAAATTACTTCGGCTACCGTAAATCACCCCCAACTATCCCTTACCACAACAAACCAAACCATATCATCTTAAAATTACAAAAAAAGGTGTACAAATCATAACAAACTATGCCAGATTCACCTAAATTACTTCGGCTACTCTAAATCATCACCAACTAACCCTTACCACAACAAACTAAACCCAATCACTTTTAAATTACAAAAAAATGCTACTAACCATAGCAAACTATGCCAAACTCACCTAAATTACTTCGGCTATCAAAAATCACCCCCAACTACTCTTTACAGCAACAAACTAAGCCCAATCACTTTAAAATTACAAAAAAATGCTAAAAATCATAACAAACTATTCAAGAATCCCCTAACTTACTTCGGCTGTCACAAATCACCCCCAACTATCCCTTACCACAACAAACCAAACCATATCATCTTAAAATTACAAAAAAAGGTGTACAAATCATAACAAACTATGCCAGACTCACCTAAATTACTTCGGCTACTCTAAATCATCACCAACTAACCCTTACCACAACAAACTAAACCCAATCACTTTTAAATTACAAAAAAATGCTACTGACTATAGCAAACTATGCCAAACTCGCCTAAATTACTTCGGCTATCAAAAATCACACCCAACTACACTTTACAGCAACAAACTAAGCCCAATCACTTTAAAATTACAAAAAAAAATAAAAATCATAACAAACTATACCAGAATCACCTAAATTACTTCGGCTACCGTAAATCACCCCCAACTATCCCTTACCACAACAAACTAAACCATTTCATCTTAAAATTACAAAAAAAGGTGTAAAAATCATAACAAACTATGCCAGACTCACCTAAATTACTTCGGCTACTCTAAATCGTCACCAACTAACCCTTACTACAACAAACTAAACCCAATCACTTTTAAATTACAAAAAAATGCTACTAACCATAGCAAACTATGCCAAATTCACCTAAATTACTTCGGCTATCAAAAATCACACCCAACTACACTTTACAGCAATAAACTAAGTCCAATCACTTTAAAATTACAAAAAAATGCTAAAAATCATAACAAACTATACCAGAATCACTTAAATTACTTCGGCTACCGTAAATCACCCCCAACTATATCTTACCACAACAAACCATACCATATCATCTTAAAATTACAAAAAAAGGTGTACAAATCAAAACAAACTATGCCAGACTCACCTAAATTACTTCGGCTACTCTAAATCATCACCAATTAACCCTTACCACAACAAACTAAACCCAATCACTTTTAAATTACAAAAAAAATGCTACTAACCATAGCAAACTATGCCAAACTCACCTAAATTACTTCGGCTATCAAAAATCACCCCCAACTACACTTTACAGCAACAAACTATGCCCAATCACTTTGAAATTACAAAAAATGCTAAAAATCATAACAAACTATACCAGAATCACCTAAATTACTTCGGCTACCGTAAATCACCCCCAACTATCCCTCCACAACAAACCAAACCATATCATCTTAAAATTCCAAAAAAAGGTGTACAAATCATAACAAACAATGCCAGACTCACCTAAATTACTTCGGCTACTCTAATTCAACACCAACTAACCCCTACCACATCAAACTAAACCCAATCAATTTTAAATTACAAAAAAATGCTACTAACCATAGCTAACTATGCCAAACACACCTAAATTACTTCGTCTATCAAAAATCACCCCCAACTACACTTTAAAGCATCAAACTAAACCCAATCACTTTAAAATTACAAAAAAATGCTAAAAATCATAACAAACTATACCAGAATCACCTAAATTACTTCGGCTACTGTAAATCACCCCCAACTATACCTTACCACAACAAACCAAACCATATCATATTAAAATTACAAAAAAAGGTGTACAAATCATAACAAACTATGCCAGACTTACCTAAATTACTTCGGCTACTCTAAATCATCACCAACTAACCCTTACCACAACAAACTAAACCCAATCACTTTTAAATTACAAAAAAATGCTACTGACTATAGCAAACTATGCCAAACTCGCCTAAATTACTTCGGCTATCAAAAATCACACCCAACTACACTTTACAGCAACAAACTAAGTCCAATCACTTTAAAATTACAAAAAATGCTAAAAATCATAACAAACTATACCAGAATCACCTAAATTACTTCGGCTACCGTAAATCACCCCCAACTATCCCTTACCACAACAAACCAAACCATATCATCTTAAAATTACAAAAAAAGGTGTACAAATCATAACAAACTATGCCAGATTCACCTAAATTACTTCGGCTACTCTAAATCATCACCAACTAACCCTTACCACAACAAACTAAACCCAATCACTTTTAAATTACTAAAAAATGCTGCTAACCATAGCAAACTATGCCAAACTCACCTAAATTACTTCGGCTATCAAAATCACCCCCAACTACACTTTACAGCAACAAACTAAGCCCAATCACTTTAAAATTACAAAAAAATGCTAAAAATCATAACAAACTATACAAGAATCACCTAAATTACTTCGGCTGTCATAAATCACCCCCAACTATCCCTCCACAACAAACCAAACCATATCATCTTAAAATTACAAAAAAAGGTGTACAAATCATAACAAACTATGCCAGACTCACCTAAATTACTTCGGCTACTCTAAATCATCACCAACTAACCCTTACCACAACAAACTAAACCCAATCACTTTTAAATTACAAAAAAATGCTACTGACTATAGCAAACTATGCCAAACTCGCCTAAATTACTTCGGCTATCAAAAATCACCCCCAACTACACTTTACAGCAACAAACTAAGCCCAATCACTTTAAAATTACAAAAAAAAATAAAAATCATAACAAACTATACCAGAATCACCTAAATTACTTCGGCTACCGTAAATCACCCCCAACTATCCCTTACCACAACAAACTAAACCATTTCATCTTAAAATTACAAAAAAAGGTGTAAAAATCATAACAAACTATGCCAGACTCACCTAAATTACTTCGGCTACTCTAAATCGTCACCAACTAACCCTTACTACAACAAACTAAACCCAATCACTTTTAAATTACAAAAAAATGCTACTAACCATAGCAAACTATGCCAAACTCACCTAAATTACTTCGGCTATTAAAAATCACACCCAACTACACTTTACAGCAACAAACTAAGTCCAATCACTTTAAAATTACAAAAAAATGCTAAAAATCATAACAAACTATACCAGAATCACCTAAATTACTTCGGCTACTGTAAATCACCCCCAACTATCCCTTACCACAACAAACCAAACCATATCATATTAAAATTACAAAAAAAGGTGTACAAATCATAACAAACTATGCCAGACTCACCTAAATTACTTCGGCTACTCTAAATCATCACCAACTAACCCTTACCACAACAAACTAAACCCAATCACTTTTAAATTACAAAAAAATGCTACTGACTATAGCAAACTATGCCAAACTCGCCTAAATTACTTCGGCTATAAAAAATCACACCCAACTACACTTTACAGCAACAAACTAAGTCCAATCACTTTAAAATTACAAAAAAATGCTAAAAATCATAACAAACTATACCAGAATCACCTAAATTACTTCGGCTACCGTAAATCACCCCCAACTATCCCTTACCACAACAAACCAAACCATATCATCTTAAAATTACAAAAAAAGGTGTACAAATCATAACAAACTATGCCAGATTCACCTAAATTACTTCGGCTACTCTAAATCATCACCAACTAACCCTTACCACAACAAACTAAACCCAATCACTTTTAAATTACAAAAAAATGCTACTAACCATAGCAAACTATGCCAAACTCACCTAAATTACTTCGGCTATCAAAAATCACCCCCAACTACTCTTTACAGCAACAAACTAAGCCCAATCACTTTAAAATTACAAAAAAATGCTAAAAATCATAACAAACTATTCAAGAATCCCCTAAATTACTTCGGCTGTCACAAATCACCCCCAACTATCCCTTACCACAACAAACCAAACCATATCATCTTAAAATTACAAAAAAAGGTGTACAAATCATAACAAACTATGCCAGACTCACCTAAATTACTTCGGCTACTCTAAATCATCACCAACTAACCCTTACCACAACAAACTAAACCCAATCACTTTTAAATTACAAAAAAATGCTACTGACTATAGCAAACTATGCCAAACTCGCCTAAATTACTTCGGCTATCAAAAATCACCCCCAACTACACTTTACAGCAACAAACTAAGCCCAATCACTTTAAAATTACAAAAAAAAATAAAAATCATAACAAACTATACCAGAATCACCTAAATTACTTCGGCTACCGTAAATCACCCCCAACTATCCCTTACCACAACAAACTAAACCATTTCATCTTAAAATTACAAAAAAAGGTGTAAAAATCATAACAAACTATGCCAGACTCACCTAAATTACTTCGGCTACTCTAAATCGTCACCAACTAACCCTTACTACAACAAACTAAACCCAATCACTTTTAAATTACAAAAAAATGCTACTAACCATAGCAAACTATGCCAAACTCACCTAAATTACTTCGGCTATTAAAAATCACACCCAACTACACTTTACAGCAACAAACTAAGTCCAATCACTTTAAAATTACAAAAAAATGCTAAAAATCATAACAAACTATACCAGAATCACCTAAATTACTTCGGCTACTGTAAATCTCCCCCAACTATCCCTTACCACAACAAACCAAACCATATCATATTAAAATTACAAAAAAAGGTGTACAAATCATAACAAACTATGCCAGACTCACCTAAATTACTTCGGCTACTCTAAATCATCACCAACTAACCCTTACCACAACAAACTAAACCCAATCACATTTAAATTACAAAAAAATGCTACTGACTATAGCAAACTATGCCAAACTCGCCTAAATTACTTCGGCTATCAAAAATCACACCCAATTACACTTTACAGCAACAAACTAAGTCCAATCACTTTAAAATTACAAAAAAATGCTAAAAATCATAACAAACTATACCAGAATCACCTAAATTACTTCGGCTACCGTAAATCACCCCCAACTATCCCTTACCACAACAAACCAAACCATATCATCTTAAAATTACAAAAAAAGGTGTACAAATCATAACAAACTATGCCAGATTCACCTAAATTACTTCGGCTACTCTAAATCATCACCAACTAACCCTTACCACAACAAACTAAACCCAATCACTTTTAAATTACAAAAAAATGCTACTAACCATAGCAAACTATGCCAAACTCACCTAAATTACTTCGGCTATCAAAAATCACCCCCAACTACTCTTTACAGCAACAAACTAAGCCCAATCACTTTAAAATTACAAAAAAATGCTAAAAATCATAACAAACTATTCAAGAATCCCCTAAATTACTTCGGCTGTCACAAATCACCCCCAACTATCCCTTACCACAACAAACCAAACCATATCATCTTAAAATTACAAAAAAAGGTGTACAAATCATAACAAACTATGCCAGACTCACCTAAATTACTTCGGCTACTCTAAATCATCACCAACTAACCCTTACCACAACAAACTAAACCCAATCACTTTTAAATTACAAAAAATGCTACTGACTATAGCAAACTATGCCAAACTCGCCTAAATTACTTCGGCTATCAAAAATCACCCCCAACTACACTTTACAGCAACAAACTAAGCCCAATCACTTTAAAATTACAAAAAAAAATAAAAATCATAACAAACTATACCAGAATCACCTAAATTACTTCGGCTACCGTAAATCACCCCCAACTATCCCTTACCACAACAAACTAAACCATTTCATCTTAAAATTACAAAAAAAGGTGTAAAAATCATAACAAACTATGCCAGACTCACCTAAATTACTTCGGCTACTCTAAATCGTCACCAACTAACCCTTACTACAACAAACTAAACCCAATCACTTTTAAATTACAAAAAAATGCTACTAACCATAGCAAACTATGCCAAATTCACCTAAATTACTTCGGCTATCAAAAATCACACCCAACTACACTTTACAGCAATAAACTAAGTCCAATCACTTTAAAATTACAAAAAAATGCTAAAAATCATAACAAACTATACCAGAATCACTTAAATTACTTCGGCTACCGTAAATCACCCCCAACTATATCTTACCACAACAAACCATACCATATCATCTTAAAATTACAAAAAAGGTGTACAAATCATAACAAACTATGCCAGATTTACCTAAATTACTTCGGCTACTCTAAATCATCACCAACTAACCCTTACCACAACAAACTAAACCCAATCACTTTTAAATTACAAAAAAATGCTACTAACCATAGCAAACTACGCCAAACTCACCTAAATTACTTCGGCTATCAAAAATCACCCCCAACTACACTTTACAGCAACAAACTAAGCCCAATCACTTTAAAATTACAAAAAAATGCTAAAAATCATAACAAACTATGCCAGAATCACCTAAATTACTTCGGCTATCATAAATCACCCCCAACTATCCCTTACCACAACAAACCAAACCATATCATCTTAAAATTCCAAAAAAAGGTGTACAAATCATAACAAACAATGCCAGACTCACCTAAATTACTTCGGCTACTCTAATTCAACACCAACTAACCCCTACCACATCAAACTAAACCCAATCAATTTTAAATTACAAAAAAATGCTACTAACCATAGCTAACTATGCCAAACACACCTAAATTACTTCGTCTATCAAAAATCACCCCCAACTACACTTTACAGCATCAAACTAAACCCAATCACTTTAAAATTACAAAAAAATGCTAAAAATCATAACAAACTATACAAGAATCACCTAAATTACTTCGGCTGTCATAAATCACCCCCAACTATCCCTCCACAACAAACCAAACCATATCATCTTAAAATTACAAAAAAAGGTGTACAAATCATAACAAACTATGCCAGACTCACCTAAATTACTTCGGCTACTCTAAATCATCACCAACTAACCCTTACCACAACAAACTAAACCCAATCACTTTTAAATTACAAAAAAATGCTACTGACTATAGCAAACTATGCCAAACTCGCCTAAATTACTTCGGCTATCAAAAATCACCCCCAACTACACTTTACAGCAACAAACTAAGCCCAATCACTTTAAAATTACAAAAAAATGCTAAAAATCATAACAAACAATGCCAGACTCACCTAAATTACTTCGGCTACTCTAATTCAACACCAACTAACCCCTACCACAACAAACTAAACCCAATCAATTTTAAATTACAAAAAAATGCTACTAACCATAGCAAACTATGCCAAACACACCTAAATTACTTCTTCTATCAAAAATCACCCCCAACTACACTTTACAGCATCAAGCTAAACCCAATCACTTTAAAATTACAAAAAAATGCTAAAAATCATAACAAACTATACCAGAATCATCTAAATTACTTCGGCTACTGTAAATCACCCCCAACTATCCCTTACCACAACAAACCAAACCATATCATATTAAAATTACAAAAAAAGGTGTACAAATCATAACAAACTATGCCAGACTCACCTAAATTACTTCGGCTACTCTAAATCATCACCAACTAACCCTTACCACAACAAACTAAACCCAATCACTTTTAAATTACAAAAAAATGCTACTGACTATAGCAAACTATGCCAAACTCGCCTAAATTAATTCGGCTATCAAAAATCACACCCAACTACACTTTACAGCAACAAACTAAGTCCAATCACTTTAAAATTACAAAAAAATGCTAAAAATCATAACAAACTATACCAGAATCACCTAAATTACTTCGGCTACCGTAAATCACCCCCAACTATCCCTTACCACAACAAACCAAACCATATCATCTTAAAATTACAAAAAAAGGTGTACAAATCATAACAAACTATGCCAGATTCACCTAAATTACTTCGGCTACTCTAAATCATCACCAACTAACCCTTACCACAACAAACTAAACCCAATCACTTTTAAATTACAAAAAAATGCTACTAACCATAGCAAACTATGCCAAACTCACCTAAATTACTTCGGCTATCAAAAATCACCCCCAACTACACTTTACAGCAACAAACTAAGCCCAATCACTTTAAAATTACAAAAAAATGCTAAAAATCATAACAAACTATACAAGAATCACCTAAATTACTTCGGCTGTCATAAATCACCCCCAACTATCCCTTACCCCAACAAACCAAACCATATCATCTTAAAATTACAAAAAAAGGTGTACAAATCATAACAAACTATGCCAGACTCACCTAAATTACTTCGGCTACTCTAAATCATCACCAACTAACCCTTACCACAACAAACTAAACCCAATCACTTTTAAATTACAAAAAAATGCTACTGACTATAGCAAACTATGCCAAACTCGCCTAAATTACTTCGGCTATCAAAAATCACCCCCAACTACACTTTACAGCAACAAACTAAGCCCAATCACTTTAAAATTACAAAAAATAAATAAAAATCATAACAAACTATACCAGAATCACCTAAATTACTTCGGCTACCGTAAATCACCCCCAACTATCCCTTACCACAACACACTAAACCATTTCATCTTAAAATTACAAAAAAAGGTGTAAAAATCATAACAAACTATGCCAGACTCACCTAAATTACTTCGGCTACTCTAAATCGTCACCAACTAACCCTTACTACAACAAACTAAACCCAATCACTTTTAAATTACAAAAAAATGCTACTAACCATAGCAAACTATGCCAAACTCACCTAAATTACTTCGGCTATCAAAAATCACACCCAACTACACTTTACAGCAACAAACTAAGTCCAATCACTTTAAAATTACAAAAAAATGCTAAAAATCATAACAAATTATACCAGAATCACCTAAATTACTTCGGCTACCGTAAATCACCCCCAACTATATCTTACCACAACAAACCATACCATATCATCTTAAAATTACAAAAAAGGGTGTACAAATCATAACAAACTATGCCAGATTGACCTAAATTACTTCGGCTACTCTAAATCATCACCAACTAACCCTTACCACAACAAACTAAACCCAATCACTTTTAAATTACAAAAAAATGCTACTAACCATAGCAAACTATGCCAAACTCACCTAAATTACTTCGGCTATCAAAAATCACCCCCAACTACACTTTGCAGCAACAAACTAAGCCCAATCACTTTAAAATAACAAAAAATGCTAAAAATCATAACAAACTATACCATAATCAGCTAAATTACTTTGGCTACCGTAAATCACCCCCAACTATCCCTCCACAACAAACCAAACCATATCATCTTAAAATTACAAAAAAAGGTGTACAAATCATAACAAACAATGCCAGACTCACCCAAATTACTTCGGCTATTCTAATTCATCACCAACTAACCCCTACCACAACAAACTAAACCCAATCAATTTTAAATTACAAAAAAATGCTACTAACCATAGCAAACTATGCCAAACACACCTAAATTACTTCGTCTATCAAAAATCACCCCCAACTACACTTTACAGCAACAAACTAAGCCCAATCATTTTAAAATTACAAAAATATGCTAAAAATCATAACAAACTATACCAGAATCACCTAAATTACTTCGCCTACCGTAAATCACCCCCAACTATCCTTTTCCACAACAAACCAAACCATATCATTTTAAAATTACAAAAAAAGGTGTACAAATCATAACAAACTATGCTAGACTCACCTAAATTACTTCGGCTACTCTAAATCATCACAAATTAACCCTTACCACAACAAACTAAACCCTATCACTTTTAAATTACAAAAAAAATGCTACTAACCATAGCAAACTATGCCAAACTCACCTAAATTACTTCGGCTATCAAAAATCACCCCCAACTACACTTTACAGCAACAAACTAAGCCCAATCATTTTAAAATTACAAAAAAATGCTAAAAATCATAACAAACTATACCAGAATCACTTAAATTACTTCGGCTACCGTAAATCACCCCCAACTATCCCTTACCACAACAAACCAAACCATATCATCTTAAAATTACAAAAAAGGTGTACAAATCATATCAAACTATGCCAGACTCACCTAAATTACTTCGGCTACTCTAAATCATCACCAACTAACCCTTACCACAACAAACTAAACCCAATCACTTTTAAATTACAAAAAAATGCTACTAACCATAGCAAACTATGCCAAATTCACCTAAATTACTCCAGCTATCAAAAATCACCCCCAACTACACTTTACAGCAACAAACTAAGTCCAATCACTTTAAAATTACAAAAAAATGCTAAAAATCATACCAAACTATACCAGAATCACCTAAATTACTTCGGCTACCGTAAATCACCCCCAACTATCCCTTACCACAACAAACCAAACCATATCATCTTAAAATTACAAAAAAAAGTGTACAAATCATAACAAACTATGCCAGACTCTCCTAAATTACTTCGGCTACTCTAAATCATCACCAACTAACCCTTACCACAACAAACTAAACCCAATCACTTTTAAATAAAAAAAAAATGCAACTATCCATAGCAAACGATGCCAAACTCACCTAAATTACTTCGGCTATCAAAAATCACCTCCAACTACACTTTACAGCAGCAAATTAAGCCCAATTACTTTAAAATTACAAAAAAATGCTAAAAATCATAACAAGCTATACCAGAATCACCTAAATTACTTCGGCTACCGTAAATCACACCAAACTATCCCTTACCACAACAAACCAAACCATATCATCTTAAAATTACAAAAAAGGTGTACAAATCATAACAAACTATGCCAGACTCATCTAAATTACTTCGGCTACTCTAATTCATCACCAACTAACCCCTACCACAACAAACTAAACCCAATCAATTTTAAATTACAAAAAAATGCTCCTAACCCTAGCAAACTATGCCAAACACACCTAAATTACTTCGTCTATCAAAAATCACCCCCAACTACACTTTACAGCAACAAACTAAGCCCAATCACTTTAAAATTACAAAAAAATGCTAAAAATCATAACAAACTATACCAGAATCACCTAAATTACTTCGGCTACCGTAAATCACCCCCAACTATCCCTTACCACAACAAACCAAACCATATCATCTTAAAATTACAAAAAAAGGTGTACAAATCATAACAAACTATGCCAGACTCACCTAAATTACTTCGGCTACTCTAAATCATCACCAATTAACCCTTACCACAACAAACTAAACCCAATCACTTTTAAATTACAAAAAAAATGCTACTAACCATAGCAAACTATGCCAAACTCACCTAAATTACTTCGGCTATCAAAAATCACCCCCAACTACACTTTACAGCAACAAACTAAGCCCAATCATTTTTAAATTACAAAAAAATTCTAAAAATCATAACAAACTATACCAGAATCACCTAAATTACTTCGGCTACCGTAAATCACCCCCAACTATATCTTACCACAACAAACCAAACCATATCATCTTAAAATTACAAAAAAGGTGAACAAATCATAACAAATTATGCCAGACTCACCTAAATTACTTCGGCTACTCTAAATCATCACCAACTAACCCTTACCACAACAAACTAAACCCAATCACTTTTAAATTACAAAAAAATGCTACTAACCATAGCAAACTATGCCAAATTCACCTAAATTACTTCAGCTATCAAAAATCACCCCAACTACACTTTACAGCAACAAACTAAGTCCAATCGCTTTAAAATTACAAAAAAATGCTAAAAATCATTACAAACTATACCAGAATCACCTAAATTACTTCGGCTACCGTAAATCACCCCCAACTATCCCTTACCACAACAAACCAAACCATATCATCTTAAAATTACAAAAAAAGGTGTACAAATCATAACAAACTATGCCAGACTCACCTAAATTACTTCGGCTACTCTAAATCATCACCAATTAACCCTTACCACAACAAACTAAACCCAATCACTTTTAAATTACAAAAAAAATGCTACTAACCATAGCAAACTATGCCAAACTCACCTAAATTACTTCGGCTATCAAAAATCACCCCCAACTACACTTTACAGCAACAAACTAAGCCCAATCACTTTAAAATTACAAAAAATGTTAAAAATCATAACAAACTATACCAGAATCACTTAAATTACTTCGGCTACTGTAAATCACCCCCAACTATCCCTTACCACAACAAACCAAACCATATCATATTAAAATTACAAAAAAAGGTGTACAAATCATAACAAACTATGCCAGACTCACCTAAATTACTTCGGCTACTCTAAATCATCACCAACTAACCCTTACTACAACAAACTAAACCCAATCACTTTTAAATTACAAAAAAATGCTACTGACTATAGCAAACTATGCCAAACTCACCTAAATTACTTCGGCTATCAAAAATCACACCCAACTACACTTTACAGCAACAAACTAAGTCCAATCACTTTAAAATTACAAAAAAATGCTAAAAATCATAACAAACTATACCAGAATCACCTAGATTACTTCGGCTAACGTAAATCACCCCCAACTATATCTTACCACAACAAACCATACCATATCATCTTAAAATTACAAAAAAAGGTGTACAAATCATAACAAACTATGCCAGATTCACCTAAATTACTTCGGCTACTCTAAATCATCACCAACTAACCCTTACCACAACAAACTAAACCCAATCACTTTTAAATTACAAAAAAATGCTATTAACCATAGCAAACTATGCCAAACTCACCTAAATTACTTCGGCTATCAAAAATCACCCCCAACTACACTTTACAGCAACAAACTAAGCCCAATCACTTTAAAATTACAAAAAAATGCTAAAAATCATAACAAACAATGCCAGACTCACCTAAATTACTTCGGCTACTCTAATTCAACACCAACTAACCCCTACCACAACAAACTAAACCCAATCAATTTTAAATTACAAAAAAATGCTACTAACCATAGCAAACTATGCCAAACACACCTAAATTACTTCGTCTATCAAAAATCACCCCCAACTACACTTTACAGCATCAAACTAAACCCAATCACTTTAAAATTACAAAAAAATGCTAAAAATCATAACAAACTATACCAGAATCACCTAAATTACTTCGGCTACTGTAAATCACCCCCAACTATCCCTTACCACAACAAACCAAACCATATCATATTAAAATTACAAAAAAAGGTGTACAAATCATAACAAACTATGCCAGACTCACCTAAATTACTGCGGCTACTCTAAATCATCACCAACTAACCCTTACCACAACAAACTAAACCCAATCACTTTTAAATTACAAAAAAATGCTACTGACTATAGCAAACTATGCCAAACTCGCCTAAATTACTTCGTCTATCAAAAATCACACCCAACTACACTTTACAGCAACAAACTAAGTCCAATCACTTTAAAATTACAAAAAAATGCTAAAAATCATAACAAACTATACCAGAATCACCTAAATTACTTCGGCTACCGTAAATCACCCCCAACTATCCCTTACCACAACAAACCAAACCATATCATCTTAAAATTACATAAAAAGGAGTACAAATCATAACAAACAATGCCAGATTCATCTAAATTACTTCGGCTACTCTAAATCATCACCAACTAACCCTTACCACAACAAACTAAACCCAATCACTTTTAAATTACAAAAAAATGCTACTAACCATAGCAAACTATGCCAAACTCACCTAAATTACTTCGGCTATCAAAAATCACCCCCAACTACACTTTACAGCAACAAACTAAGCCCAATCATCTTAAAATTACAAAAAAATGCTAAAAATCATAACAAACTATACAAGAATCACCTAAATTACTTCGGCTGTCATAAATCACCCCCAACTATCCCTTACCACAACAAACCAAACCATATCATCTTAAAATTACAAAAAAAGGTGTACAAATCATAACAAACTATGCCAGACTCACCTAAATTACTTCGGCTACTCTAAATCATCACCAACTAACCCTTACCACAACAAACTAAACCCAATCACTTTTAAATTACAAAAAAATGCTACTGACTATAGCAAACTATGCCAAACTCGCCTAAATTACTTCGGCTATCAAAAATCACCCCCAACTACACTTTAAAGCAACAAACTAAGCCCAATCACTTTAAAATTACAAAAAATAAATAAAAATCATAACAAACTATACCATAATCAGCTAAATTACTTTGGCTACCGTAAATCACCCCCAACTATCCCTCTACAACAAACCAAACCATATCATCTTAAAATTACAAAAAAAGGTGTACAAATCATAACAAACTATGCCAGACTCACCTAAATTACTTCGGCTACTCTAAATCATCACCAACTAACCCTTACCACAACAAACTAAACCCAATCACTTTTAAATTACAAAAAAATGCTACTGACTATAGCAAACTATGCCAAACTCGCCTAAATTACTTCGGCTATCAAAAATCACCCCCAACTACACTTTACAGCAACAAACTAAGCCCAATCATCTTAAAATTACAAAAAAATGCTAAAAATCATAACAAACTATACAAGAATCACCTAAATTACTTCGGCTATCATAAATCACCCCCAACTATCCCTTACCACAACAAACCAAACCATATCATCTTAAAATTACAAAAAAAGATGTACAAATCATAACAAACTATGCCAGACTCACCTAAATTACTTCGGCTACTCTAAATCATCACCAATTAACCCTTACCACAACAAACTAAACCCAATCACTTTTAAATTACAAAAAAAATGCTACTAACCATAGCAAACTATGCCAAACTCACCTAAATTACTTCGGCTATCAAAAATCACCCCCAACTACACGTTACAGCAACAAACTAAGCCCAATCACTTTGAAATTACAAAAAATGCTAAAAATCATAACAAACTATACCAGAATCACCTAAATTACTTCGGCTACCGTAAATCACCCCCAACTATCCCTCCACAACGAACCAAACCATATCATCTTAAAATTACAAAAAAAGGTGTACAAATCATAACAAACAATGCCAGACTCACCTAAATTACTTCGGCTACTCTAATTCAACACCAACTAACCCCTACCACAACAAACTAAACCCAATCAATTTTAAATTACAAAAAAATGCTACTAACCATAGCAAACTATGCCAAACACACCTAAATTACTTCGTCTATCAAAAATCACCCCCAACTACACTTTACAGCATCAAACTAAACCCAATCACTTTAAAATTACAAAAAAATGCTAAAAATCATAACAAACTATACCAGAATCACCTAAATTACTTCGGATACTGTAAATCACCCCCAACTATATCTTACCACAACAAACCATACCATATCATCTTAAAATTACAAAAAAAGGTGTACAAATCATAACAAACTATGCCAGATTCACCTAAATTACTTCGGCTACTCTAAATCATCACCAACTAACCCTTACCACAACAAACTAAACCCAATCACTTTTAAATTACAAAAAAATGCTATTAACCATAGCAAACTATGCCAAACTCACCTAAATTACTTCGGCTATCAAAAATCACCCCCAACTACACTTTACAGCAACAAACTAAGCCCAATCACTTTAAAATTACAAAAAAATGCTAAAAATCATAACAAACAATGCCAGACTCACCTAAATTACTTCGGCTACTCTAATTCAACACCAACTAACCCCTACCACAACAAACTAAACCCAATCAATTTTAAATTACAAAAAAATGCTACTAACCATAGCAAACTATGCCAAACACACCTAAATTACTTCGTCTATCAAAAATCACCCCCAACTACACTTTACAGCATCAAACTAAACCCAATCACTTTAAAATTACAAAAAAATGCTAAAAATCATAACAAACTATACCAGAATCACCTAAATTACTTCGGCTACTGTAAATCACCCCCAACTATCCCTTACCACAACAAACCAAACCATATCATATTAAAATTACAAAAAAAGGTGTACAAATCATAACAAACTATACCAGACTCACCTAAATTACTGCGGCTACTCTAAATCATCACCAACTAACCCTTACCACAACAAACTAAACCCAATCACTTTTAAATTACAAAAAAATGCTACTGACTATAGCAAACTATGCCAAACTCGCCTAAATTACTTCGTCTATCAAAAATCACACCCAACTACACTTTACAGCAACAAACTAAGTCCAATCACTTTAAAATTACAAAAAAATGCTAAAAATCATAACAAACTATACCAGAATCACCTAAATTACTTCGGCTACCGTAAATCACCCCCAACTATCCCTTACCACAACAAACCAAACCATATCATCTTAAAATTACATAAAAAGGAGTACAAATCATAACAAACAATGCCAGATTCATCTAAATTACTTCGGCTACTCTAAATCATCACCAACTAACCCTTACCACAACAAACTAAACCCAATCACTTTTAAATTACAAAAAAATGCTACTAACCATAGCAAACTATGCCAAACTCACCTAAATTACTTCGGCTATCAAAAATCACCCCCAACTACACTTTACAGCAACAAACTAAGCCCAATCATCTTAAAATTACAAAAAAATGCTAAAAATCATAACAAACTATACAAGAATCACCTAAATTACTTCGGCTGTCATAAATCACCCCCAACTATCCCTTACCACAACAAACCAAACCATATCATCTTAAAATTACAAAAAAAGGTGTACAAATCATAACAAACTATGCCAGACTCACCTAAATTACTTCGGCTACTCTAAATCATCACCAACTAACCCTTACCACAACAAACTAAACCCAATCACTTTTAAATTACAAAAAAATGCTACTGACTATAGCAAACTATGCCAAACTCGCCTAAATTACTTCGGCTATCAAAAATCACCCCCAACTACACTTTACAGCAACAAACTAAGCCCAATCACTTTAAAATTACAAAAAATAAATAAAAATCATAACAAACTATACCATAATCAGCTAAATTACTTTGGCTACCGTAAATCACCCCCAACTATCCCTCTACAACAAACCAAACCATATCATCTTAAAATTACAAAAAAAGGTGTACAAATCATAACAAACTATGCCAGACTCACCTAAATTACTTCGGCTACTCTAAATCGTCACCAACTAACCCTTACCACAACAAACTAAACCCAATCACTTTTAAATTACAAAAAAATGCTACTGACTATAGCAAACTATGCCAAACTCGCCTAAATTACTTCGGCTATCAAAAATCACCCCCAACTACACTTTACAGCAACAAACTAAGCCCAATCATCTTAAAATTACAAAAAAATGCTAAAAATCATAACAAACTATACAAGAATCACCTAAATTACTTCGGCTATCATAAATCACCCCCAACTATCCCTTACCACAACAAACCAAACCATATCATCTTAAAATTACAAAAAAAGGTGTACAAATCATAACAAACTATGCCAGACTCACCTAAATTACTTCGGCTACTCTAAATCATCACCAATTAACCCTTACCACAACAAACTAAACCCAATCACTTTTAAATTACAAAAAAAATGCTACTAACCATAGCAAACTATGCCAAACTCACCTAAATTACTTCGGCTATCAAAAATCACCCCCAACTACACGTTACAGCAACAAACTAAGCCCAATCACTTTGAAATTACAAAAAATTCTAAAAATCATAACAAACTATACCAGAATCACCTAAATTACTTCGGCTACCGTAAATCACCCCCAACTATCCCTCCACAACGAACCAAACCATATCATCTTAAAATTACAAAAAAAGGTGTACAAATCATAACAAACAATGCCAGACTCACCTAAATTACTTCGGCTACTCTAATTCAACACCAACTAACCCCTACCACAACAAACTAAACCCAATCAATTTTAAATTACAAAAAAATGCTACTAACCATAGCAAACTATGCCAAACACACCTAAATTACTTCGTCTATCAAAAATCACCCCCAACTACACTTTACAGCATCAAACTAAACCCAATCACTTTAAAATTACAAAAAAATGCTAAAAATCATAACAAACTATACCAGAATCACCTAAATTACTTCGGATACTGTAAATCACCCCCAACTATCCCTTACCACAACAAACCAAACCATATCATATTAAAATTACAAAAAAAGGTGTACAAATCATAACAAACTATGCCAGACTCACCTAAATTACTTCGGCTACTCTAAATCATCACCAACTAACCCTTACCACAACAAACTAAACCCAATCACTTTTAAATTACAAAAAAATGCTACTGACTATAGCAAACTATGCCAAACTCGCCTAAATTACTTCGGCTATCAAAAATCACACCCAACTACACTTTACAGCAACAAACTAAGTCCAATCACTTTAAAATTACAAAAAAATGCTAAAAATCATAACAAACTATACCAGAATCACCTAAATTACTTCGGCTACCATAAATCACCCCCAACTAGCCCTTACCACAACAAACCAAACCATATCATTTTAAAATTACAAAAAAAGGTGTACAAATCATAACAAACTATGCCAGACTCACCTAAATTACTTCGGCTACTCTAAATCATCACCAATTAACTCTTACCACAACAAACTAAACCCAATCACTTTTAAATTACAAAAAAAATGCTACTAACCATAGCAAACTATGCCAAACTCACCTAAATTACTTCGGCTATCAAAAATCACCCCCAACTACACTTTGCAGCAACAAACTAAGCCCAATCACTTTAAAATTACAAAAAATGCTAAAAATCATAACAAACTATACCATAATCAGCTAAATTACTTTGGCTACCGTAAATCACCCCCAACTATCCCTCTACAACAAACCAAACCATATCATCTTAAAATTACAAAAAAAGGTGTACAAATCATAACAAACAATGCCATACTCACCCAAATTACTTCGGCTACTCTAATTCATCACCAACTAACCCCTACCACAACAAACTAAACCCAATCAATTTTAAATTACAAAAAAATGCTACTAACCATAGCAAACTATGCCAAACACACCTAAATTACTTCGTCTATCAAAAATCACCCCCAACTACACTTTACAGCAACAAACTAAGCCCAATCACTTTAAAATTACAAAAAAATGCTAAAAATCATAACAAACTATACCAGAATCACCTAAATTACTTCGCCTACCGTAAATCACCCCCAACTATCCTTTTCCACAACAAACCAAACCATATCATTTTAAAATTACAAAAAAAGGTGTACAAATCATAACAAACTATGCTAGACTCACCTAAATTACTTCGGCTACTCTAAATCATCACCAATTAACCCTTACCACAACAAACTAAACCCTATCACTTTTAAATTACAAAAAAAATGCTACTAACCATAGCAAACTATGCCAAACTCACCTAAATTACTTCGGCTATCAAAAATCACCCCCAACTACACTTTACAGCAACAAACTAAGCCCAATCAATTTAAAATTATAAAAAAATGCTAAAAATCATAACAAACTATACCAGAATCACTTAAATTACTTCGGCTACCGTAAATCACCCCCAACTATCCCTTACCACAACAAACCAAACCATATCATCTTAAAATTACAAAAAAGGTGTACAAATCATATCAAACTATGCCAGACTCACCTAAATTACTTCGGCTACTCTAAATCATCACCAACTAACCCTTACCACAACAAACTAAACCCAATCACTTTTAAATTACATAAAAATGCTACTAACCATAGCAAACTATGCCAAATTCACCTAAATTACTCCAGCTATCAAAAATCACCCCCAACTACACTTTACAGCAACAAACTAAGTCCAATCACTTTAAAATTACAAAAAAATGCTAAAAATCATACCAAACTATACCAGAATCACCTAAATTACTTCGGCTACCGTAAATCACCCCCAACTATCCCTTACCACAACAAACCAAACCATATCATCTTAAAATTACAAAAAAAAGTGTACAAATCATAACAAACTATGCCAGACTCTCCTAAATTACTTCGGCTACTCTAAATCATTACCAACTAACCCTTACCACAACAAACTAAACCCAATCACTTTTAAATAAAAAAAAAATGCTACTATCCATAGCAAACTATGCCAAACTCACCTAAATTACTTCGGCTATCAAAAATCACCTCCAACTACACTTTACAGCAGCAAATTAAGCCCAATTACTTTAAAATTACAAAAAAATGCTAAAAATCATAACAAACTATACCAGAATCACCTAAATTACTTCGGCTACCGTAAATCACACCAAACTATCCCTTACCACAACAAACCAAACCATATCATCTTAAAATTACAAAAAAGGTGTACAAATCATAACAAACTATACCAGAATCATCTAAATTACTTCGGCTACCGTAAATCACCCCCAACTATCCCTTACCACAACAAACCAAACCATATCATCTTAAAATTACAAAAAAAGGTGTACAAATCATAACAAACTATGCCAGACTCACCTAAATTACTTCGGCTACTCTAAATCATCACCAATTAACCCTTACCACAACAAACTAAACCCAATCACTTTTAAATTACAAAAAAAAATGCTACTAACCATAGCAAACTATGCCAAACTCACCTAAATTACTTCGGCTATCAAAAATCACCCCCAACTACACTTTACAGCAACAAACTAAGCCCAATCACTTTAAAATTACAAAAAATGCTAAAAATCATAACAAACTATACCAGAATCACCTAAATTACTTCGGCTACCGTAGATCACCCCCAACTATCCCTCCACAACAAACCAAACCATATCATCTTAAAATTACAAAAAAAGGTGTACAAATCATAACAAACAATGCCAGACTCACCTAAATTACTTCGGCTACTCTAATTCATCACCAACTAACCCCTACCACAACAAACTAAACCCAATCAAATTTAAATTACAAAAAAATGCTACTAACCATAGCAAACTATGCCAAACACACCTAAATTACTTCGTCTATCATAAATCACCCCCAACTACACTTTACAGCAACAAACTAAGCCCAATCACTTTAAAATTACAAAAAAATGCTAAAAATCATAACAAACTATACCAGAATCACCTAAATTACTTCGGCTACCGTAAATCACCCCCAACTATCCTTTTCCACAACAATCCAAACCATATCATCTTAAAATTACAAAAAAAGGTGTACAAATCATAACAAACTATGCTAGACTCACCTAAATTACTTCGGCTACTCTAAATCATCACCAATTAAACCTTACCACAACAAACTAAACCCTATCACTTTTAAATTACAAAAAAAATTCTACTAACCATAGCAAACTATGCCAAACTCACCTAAATTACTTCGGCTACTCTAAATCATCACCAACTAACCCTTACCACAACAAACTAAACCCAATCACTTTTAAATTACAAAAAAATGCTACTGACTATAGCAAACTATGCCAAACTCGCCTAAATTACTTCGGCTATCAAAAATCACCCCCAACTACACTTTACAGCAACAAACTAAGCCCAATCATCTTAAAATTACAAAAAAATGCTAAAAATCATAACAAACTATACAAGAATCACCTAAATTACTTCGGCTATCATAAATCACCCCCAACTATCCCTTACCACAACAAACCAAACCATATCATCTTAAAATTACAAAAAAAGGTGTACAAATCATAACAAACTATGCCAGACTCACCTAAATTACTTCGGATACTCTAAATCATCACCAATTAACCCTTACCACAACAAACTAAACCCAATCACTTTTAAATTACAAAAAAAATGCTACTAACCATAGCAAACTATGCCAAACTCACCTAAATTACTTCGGCTATCAAAAATCACCCCCAACTACACGTTACAGCAACAAACTAAGCCCAATCACTTTGAAATTACAAAAAATTCTAAAAATCATAACAAACTATACCAGAATCACCTAAATTACTTCGGCTACCGTAAATCACCCCCAACTATCCCTCCACAACGAACCAAACCATATCATCTTAAAATTACAAAAAAAGGTGTACAAATCATAACAAACAATGCCAGACTCACCTAAATTACTTCGGCTACTCTAATTCAACACCAACTAACCCCTACCACAACAAACTAAACCCAATCAATTTTAAATTACAAAAAAATGCTACTAACCATAGCAAACTATGCCAAACACACCTAAATTACTTCGTCTATCAAAAATCACCCCCAACTACACTTTACAGCATCAAACTAAACCCAATCACTTTAAAATTACAAAAAAATGCTAAAAATCATAACAAACTATACCAGAATCACCTAAATTACTTCGGATACTGTAAATCACCCCCAACTATCCCTTACCACAACAAACCAAACCATATCATATTAAAATTACAAAAAAAGGTGTACAAATCATAACAAACTATGCCAGACTCACCTAAATTACTTCGGCTACTCTAAATCATCACCAACTAACCCTTACCACAACAAACTAAACCCAATCACTTTTAAATTACAAAAAAATGCTACTGACTATAGCAAACTATGCCAAACTCGCCTAAATTACTTCGGCTATCAAAAATCACACCCAACTACACTTTACAGCAACAAACTAAGTCCAATCACTTTAAAATTACAAAAAAATGCTAAAAATCATAACAAACTATACCAGAATCACCTAAATTACTTCGGCTACCATAAATCACCCCCAACTAGCCCTTACCACAACAAACCAAACCATATCATTTTAAAATTACAAAAAAAGGTGTACAAATCATAACAAACTATGCCAGACTCACCTAAATTACTTCGGCTACTCTAAATCATCACCAATTAACTCTTACCACAACAAACTAAACCCAATCACTTTTAAATTACAAAAAAAATGCTACTAACCATAGCAAACTATGCCAAACTCACCTAAATTACTTCGGCTATCAAAAATCACCCCCAACTACACTTTGCAGCAACAAACTAAGCCCAATCACTTTAAAATTACAAAAAATGCTAAAAATCATAACAAACTATACCATAATCAGCTAAATTACTTTGGCTACCGTAAATCACCCCCAACTATCCCTCTACAACAAACCAAACCATATCATCTTAAAATTACAAAAAAAGGTGTACAAATCATAACAAACAATGCCATACTCACCCAAATTACTTCGGCTACTCTAATTCATCACCAACTAACCCCTACCACAACAAACTAAACCCAATCAATTTTAAATTACAAAAAAATGCTACTAACCATAGCAAACTATGCCAAACACACCTAAATTACTTCGTCTATCAAAAATCACCCCCAACTACACTTTACAGCAACAAACTAAGCCCAATCACTTTAAAATTACAAAAAAATGCTAAAAATCATAACAAACTATACCAGAATCACCTAAATTACTTCGCCTACCGTAAATCACCCCCAACTATCCTTTTCCACAACAAACCAAACCATATCATTTTAAAATTACAAAAAAAGGTGTACAAATCATAACAAACTATGCTAGACTCACCTAAATTACTTCGGCTACTCTAAATCATCACCAATTAACCCTTACCACAACAAACTAAACCCTATCACTTTTAAATTACAAAAAAAATGCTACTAACCATAGCAAACTATGCCAAACTCACCTAAATTACTTCGGCTATCAAAAATCACCCCCAACTACACTTTACAGCAACAAACTAAGCCCAATCAATTTAAAATTATAAAAAAATGCTAAAAATCATAACAAACTATACCAGAATCACTTAAATTACTTCGGCTACCGTAAATCACCCCCAACTATCCCTTACCACAACAAACCAAACCATATCATCTTAAAATTACAAAAAAGGTGTACAAATCATATCAAACTATGCCAGACTCACCTAAATTACTTCGGCTACTCTAAATCATCACCAACTAACCCTTACCACAACAAACTAAACCCAATCACTTTTAAATTACATAAAAATGCTACTAACCATAGCAAACTATGCCAAATTCACCTAAATTACTCCAGCTATCAAAAATCACCCCCAACTACACTTTACAGCAACAAACTAAGTCCAATCACTTTAAAATTACAAAAAAATGCTAAAAATCATACCAAACTATACCAGAATCACCTAAATTACTTCGGCTACCGTAAATCACCCCCAACTATCCCTTACCACAACAAACCAAACCATATCATCTTAAAATTACAAAAAAAAGTGTACAAATCATAACAAACTATGCCAGACTCTCCTAAATTACTTCGGCTACTCTAAATCATTACCAACTAACCCTTACCACAACAAACTAAACCCAATCACTTTTAAATAAAAAAAAAATGCTACTATCCATAGCAAACTATGCCAAACTCACCTAAATTACTTCGGCTATCAAAAATCACCTCCAACTACACTTTACAGCAGCAAATTAAGCCCAATTACTTTAAAATTACAAAAAAATGCTAAAAATCATAACAAACTATACCAGAATCACCTAAATTACTTCGGCTACCGTAAATCACACCAAACTATCCCTTACCACAACAAACCAAACCATATCATCTTAAAATTACAAAAAAGGTGTACAAATCATAACAAACTATACCAGAATCATCTAAATTACTTCGGCTACCGTAAATCACCCCCAACTATCCCTTACCACAACAAACCAAACCATATCATCTTAAAATTACAAAAAAAGGTGTACAAATCATAACAAACTATGCCAGACTCACCTAAATTACTTCGGCTACTCTAAATCATCACCAATTAACCCTTACCACAACAAACTAAACCCAATCACTTTTAAATTACAAAAAAAAATGCTACTAACCATAGCAAACTATGCCAAACTCACCTAAATTACTTCGGCTATCAAAAATCACCCCCAACTACACTTTACAGCAACAAACTAAGCCCAATCACTTTAAAATTACAAAAAATGCTAAAAATCATAACAAACTATACCAGAATCACCTAAATTACTTCGGCTACCGTAGATCACCCCCAACTATCCCTCCACAACAAACCAAACCATATCATCTTAAAATTACAAAAAAAGGTGTACAAATCATAACAAACAATGCCAGACTCACCTAAATTACTTCGGCTACTCTAATTCATCACCAACTAACCCCTACCACAACAAACTAAACCCAATCAAATTTAAATTACAAAAAAATGCTACTAACCATAGCAAACTATGCCAAACACACCTAAATTACTTCGTCTATCATAAATCACCCCCAACTACACTTTACAGCAACAAACTAAGCCCAATCACTTTAAAATTACAAAAAAATGCTAAAAATCATAACAAACTATACCAGAATCACCTAAATTACTTCGGCTACCGTAAATCACCCCCAACTATCCTTTTCCACAACAATCCAAACCATATCATCTTAAAATTACAAAAAAAGGTGTACAAATCATAACAAACTATGCTAGACTCACCTAAATTACTTCGGCTACTCTAAATCATCACCAATTAAACCTTACCACAACAAACTAAACCCTATCACTTTTAAATTACAAAAAAAATTCTACTAACCATAGCAAACTATGCCAAACTCACCTAAATTACTTCGGCTATCAAAAATCACCCCCAACTACACTTTACAGCAACAAACTAAGCCCAATCATTTTAAAATTACAAAAAAATGCTAAAAATCATAACAAACTATACCAGAATCACCTAAATTACTTCGGCTACCGTAAATCACCCCCAACTATCCCTTACCACAACAAACCAAACCATATCATCTTAAAATTACAAAAAAGGTGTACAAATCATAACAAACTATGCCAGACTCACCTAGATTACTTCGGCTACTCTAAATCATCACCAACTAACCCTTACCACAACAAACTAAACCCAATCACTTTTAAATTACAAAAAAATGCTACTAACCATAGCAAACTATGCCAAATTCACCTAAATTACTCCAGCTATCAAAAATCACCCCCAACTACACTTTACAGCAACAAACTAAGTCCAATCACTTTAAAATTACAAAAAAATGCTAAAAATCATACCAAACTATACCAGAATCACCTAAATTACTTCTGCTACCGTAAATCACCCCCAACTATCCCTTACCACAACAAACCAAACCATATCATCTTAAAATTACAAAAAAAGGTGTACAAATCATAACAAACTATGCCAGACTCACCTAAATTACTTCGGCTACTCTAAATCATCACCAATTAACCCTTACCACAACAAACTAAACCCAATCACTTTTAAATTACAAAAAAAAATGCTACTAACCATAGCAAACTATGCCAAACTCACCTAAATTACTTCGGCTATCAAAAATCACCCCCAACTACACTTTACAGCAATAAACTAAGCCCAATCACTTTAAAATTACAAAAAATGCTAAAAATCATAACAAACTATACCAGAATCACCTAAATTACTTCGGCTACCGTAGATCACCCCCAACTATCCCTCCACAACAAACCAAACCATATCATCTTAAAATTACAAAAAAAGGTGTACAAATCATAACAAACAATGCCAGACTCACCTAAATTACTTCGGCTACTCTAATTCATCACCAACTAACCCCTACCACAACAAACTAAACCCAATCAAATTTAAATTACAAAAAAATGCTACTAACCATAGCAAACTATGCCAAACACACCTAAATTACTTCGTCTATCATAAATCACCCCCAACTACACTTTACAGCAACAAACTAAGCCCAATCACTTTAAAATTACAAAAAAATGCTAAAAATCATAACAAACTATACCAGAATCACCTAAATTACTTCGGCTACCGTAAATCACCCCCAACTATCCTTTTCCACAACAATCCAAACCATATCATCTTAAAATTACAAAAAAAGGTGTACAAATCATAACAAACTATGCTAGACTCACCTAAATTACTTCGGCTACTCTAAATCATCACCAATTAAACCTTACCACAACAAACTAAACCCTATCACTTTTAAATTACAAAAAAAATTCTACTAACCATAGCAAACTATGCCAAACTCACCTAAATTACTTCGGCTATTAAAAATCACCCCCAACTACACTTTACAGCAACAAACTAAGCCCAATCATTTTAAAATTACAAAAAAATGCTAAAAATCATAACAAACTATACCAGAATCACCTAAATTACTTCGGCTACCGTAAATCACCCCCAACTATCCCTTACCACAACAAATCAAACCATATCATCTTAAAATTACAAAAAAAAGTGTACAAATCATAACAAATTATGCCAGACTCACCTAAATTACTTCGGCTACTCTAAATCATCACCAACTAACCCTTACCACAACAAACTAAACCCAATCTCTTTTAAATTACAAAAAAATGCTACTAACCATAGCAAACTATGCCAAATTCACCTAAATTACTTCAGCTATCAAAAATCACCCCCAACTACACTTTACAGCAACAAACTAAGTCCAATCGCTTTAAAATTACAAAAAAATGCTAAAAATCATTACAAACTATACCAGAATCACCTAAATTACTTCGGCTACCGTAAATCACCCCCAACTATCCCATACCACAACAAACCAAACCATATCATCTTAAAATTACAAAAAAAGGTGTACAAATCATAACAAACTATGCCAGGCTCACCTACATTACTTCGGCTACTCTAAATCATCACCAATTAACCCTTACCACAACAAACTACACCCAATCACTTTTAAATTACAAAAAAAATGCTACTAACCATAGCAAACTATGCCAAACTCACCTAAATTACTTCGGCTATCAAAAATCACCCCCAACTACACTTTACAGCAACAAACTAAGCCCAATCACTTTAAAATTACAAAAAATGCTAAAAATCATAACAAACTATACCAGAATCACCTAAATTACTTCGGCTACCGTAAATCACCCCCAACTATCCCTCCACAACAAACCAAACCATATCATCTTAAAATTACAAAAAAAGGTGTACAAATCATAACAAACAATGCCAGACTCACCTAAATTACTTCGGCTACTTTAATTCATCACCAACTAACCCCTACCACAACAAACTAAACCCAATCAATTTTAAATTACAAAAAAATGCTACTAACCATAGCAAACTATGCCAAACACACCTAAATTACTTCGTCTATCATAAATCACCCCCAACTACTCTTTACAGCAACAAACTAAGCCCAATCACTTTAAAATTACAAAAAAATGCTAAAAATCATAACAAACTATACCAGAATCACCTAAATTACTTCGGCTACCGTAAATCACCCCCAACTATCCTTTTCCACAACAAACCAAACCATATCATCTTAAAATTACAAAAAAAGGTGTACAAATCATAACAAACTATGCTAGACTCACCTAAATTACTTCGGCTACTCTAAATCATCACCAATTAAACCTTACCACAACAAACTAAACCCTATCACTTTTAAATTACAAAAAAAATGCTACTAACCATAGCAAACTATGCCAAACTCACCTGAATTACTTCGGCTATCAAAAATCACCCCCAACTACACTTTACAGCAACAAACTAAGCCCAATCATTTTAAAATTACAAAAAAATGCTAAAAATCATAACAAACTATACCAGAATCACCTAAATTACTTCGGCTACCGTAAATCACCCCCAACTATCCCTTACCACAACAAACCAAACCATATCATCTTAAAATTACAAAAAAGGTGTACAAATCATAACAAACTATGCCAGACTCACCTAGATTACTTCGGCTACTCTAAATCATCACCAACTAACCCTTACCACAACAAACTAAACCCAATCACTTTTAAATTACAAAAAAATGCTACTAACCATAGCAAACTATGCCAAATTCACCTAAATTACTCCAGCTATCAAAAATCACTCCCAACTACACTTTACAGCAACAAACTAAGTCCAATCACTTTAAAATTACAAAAAAATGCTAAAAATCATACCAAACTATACCAGAATCACCTAAATTACTTCGGCTACCGTAAATCACCCCCAACTATCCCTTACCACAACAAATCAAACCATATCATCTTAAAATTACAAAAAAAAGTGTACAAATCATAACAAACTATGCCAGACTCTCCTAAATTACTTCGGCTACTCTAAATCATCACCAACTAACCCTTACCACAACAAACTAAACCCAATCACTTTTAAATTACAAAAAAATGCTACTAACCATAGCAAACTATGCCAAACTCACCTAAATTACTTCGGCTATCAAAAATCACCTCCAACTACACTTTACAGCAGCAAATTAAGCCCAATCACTTTAAAATTACAAAAAAATGCTAAAAATCATAACAAACTATACCAGAATCACCTAAATTACTTCGGCTACCGTAAATCACACCAAACTATCCCTTACCACAACAAACCAAACCATATCATCTTAAAATTACAAAAAAGGTGTACAAATCATAACAAACTATGCCAGACTCATCTAAATTACTTTGGCTACTCTAATTCATCACCAACTAACCCCTACCACAACAAACTAAACCCAATCAATTTTAAATTACAAAAAAATGCTACTAACCATAGCAAACTATGCCAAACACACCTAAATTACTTCGTCTATCAAAAATCACCCCCAACTACACTCTACAGCAACAAACTAAGCCCAATCACTTTAAAATTACAAAAAAATGCTAAAAATCATAACAAACTATACCAGAATCACCTAAATTACTTCGGCTACCGTAAATATCCCCCAACTATCCCTTACCACAACAAACCAAACCATATCATCTTAAAATTACAAAAAAAGGTGTACAAATCATAACAAACTATGCCAGACTCACCTAAATTACTTCGGCTACTCTAAATCATCACCAATTAACCCTTACCACAACAAACTAAACCCAATCACTTTTAAATTACAAAAAAAAGCTACTAACCATAGCAAACTATGCCAAACTCACCTAAATTACTTCGGCTATCAAAAGTCACACCCAACTACACTTTACAGCAACAAACTAAGCCCAATCATTTTAAAATTACAAAAAAATTCTAAAAATCATAACAAACTATACCAGAATCACCTAAATTACTTCGGCTACCGTAAATCACCCCCAACTATTCCTTACCACAACAAACCAAACCATATCATCTTAAAATTACAAAAAAAGGTGTACAAATCATAACAAACTATGCCAGACTCACCTAAATTACTTCGGCTACTCTAAATCATCACCAATTAACCCTTACCACAACAAACTAAACCCAATCACTTTTAAATTACAAAAAAAATGCTACTAACCATAGCAAACTATGCCAAACTCACCTAAATTATTTCGGCTATCAAAAATCACCCCCAACTACACTTTACAGCAACAAACTAAGCCCAATCACTTTAAAATTACAAAAAATGCTAAAAATCATAACAAACTATACCAGAATCACCTAAATTACTTCGGCTACCGTAAATCACCCCCAACTATCCCTCCACAACAAACCAAACCATATCATCTTAAAATTACAAAAAAAGGTGTACAAATCATAACAAACTATGCCAGACTCACCTAAATTACTTCGGCTACTCTAAATCATCACCAACTAACCCTTACCACAACAAACTAAACCCAATCACTTTTAAATTACAAAAAAATGCTACTAACCATAGCAAACTATGCCAAATTTACCTAAATTACTTCAGCTATCAAAAATCACCCCCAACTACACTTTACAGCAACAAACTAAGTCCAATCACTTTAAAATTACAAAAAAATGCTAAAAATCATAACAAACTATACCAGAATCACCTAAATTACTTCGGCTACCGTAAATCACCCCCAACTATCCCTTACCACAACAAACCAAACCATATCATCTTAAAATTACAAAAAAAAGTGTACAAATCATAACAAACTATGCCAGACTCACCTAAATTACTTCGGCTACTCTAAATCATCACCAACTAACCCTTACCACAACAAACTAAACCCAATCACTTTTAAATTACAAAAAAATGCTACTAACCATAGCAAACTATGCCAAACTCACCTAAATTACTTCGGCTATCAAAAATCACCCCCAACTACACTTTGCAGCAACAAACTAAGCCCAATCACTTTAAAATTACAAAAAAATGCTAAAAATCATACCAAACTATACCAGAATCACCTAAATTACTTCGGCTACCGTAAATCACCCCCAACTATCCCTTACCACAACAAACCAAACCATATCATCTTAAAATTACAAAAAAGGTGTACAAATCATAACAAACTATGCCAGACTCACCTAAATTACTTCGGTTACTCTAAATCATCACCAACTAACCCTTACCACAACAAACTAAACCCAATCACTTTTAAATTACAAAAAAATGCTACTAACCATAGCAAACTATGCCAAATTCACCTAAATTACTCCAGCTATCAAAAATCACCCCCAACTACACTTTACAGCAACAAACTAAGTCCAATCACTTTAAAATTACAAAAAAATGCTAAAAATCATACCAAACTATACCAGAATCACCTAAATTACTTCGGCTACCGTAAATCACCCCCAACTATCCCTTACCACAACAAACCAAACCATATCATCTTAAAATTACAAAAAAATGCTACTAACCATAGCAAACTATGCCAGACTCACCTAAATTACTTCGGCTACTCTAAATCATCACCAATTAACCCTTACCACAACAAACTAAACCCTATCACTTTTAAATTACAAAAAAAATGCTACTAACCATAGCAAACTATGCCAAACTCACCTAAATTACTTCGGCTATCAAAAATCACCCTCAACTACACTTTACAGCAACAAAGTAAGCCCAATCACTTCAAAATTACAAAAAAATCGTAAAAATTATAACAAACTATAACAGAATTACCTAAATTACTTCGACTACCGTAAATCACCCCCAAATATCCCCTACCACAACAAACCAAACCATATCATCTTAAAATTACAAAAAAAGGTGTACAAATCATAACAAACAATGCTAGAATCACCTAAATTACGTCGGCTAGTCTAAGTCATCACAAACTAACACTTACCACAACAAACTAAACCCAATCACTTTTAAATTACAAAAAAATTCTACTAACCATAGCAAACTATGCCAAACACACCTAAATTACTTCGTCTATCAAAAATCACCCCCAACTACACTTTACAGCAACAAACTAAGCCCAATCACTTTAAAATTACGAAAAAATGCTAAAAATCATAACAAACTATACCAGAATTACCTAAATTACTTTGGCTACCGTAAATCACCCCCAACTATCCCTTACCACAACAAACCAAACCATATCATCTTAAAATTACAAAAAAAGGTGTACAAATCATATCAAACAAGGCCAGACTCACCTAAATTACTTCGGCTACTCTAAATCATCACCAACTAATCCTTACCACAACAAACTAAACCCAATCACTTTTAAATTACAAAAAAAATGCTACTAACCATAGCAAACTATGCCAAACTTACCTAAATTACTTCGGCTATCAAAAATCACCCCCAACTACACTTTAAAGCAACAAACTAAGCCCAATCACTTTAAAATTACAAAAAATGCTAAAAATCATAACAAACTATACCAGAATCACCTAAATTACTTCGGCTACCGTAAATCACTCCCAACTATCCCTCCACAACAAACCAAACCATATCATCTTAAAATTACAAAAAAAGGTGTACAAATCATAACAAAGAATGCCAGACTCACCTAAATTACTTCGGCTACTCTAATTCATCACCAACTAACCCCTACCACAACAATTTAAAATTGATTGGGTTTAAATCAATTTTAAATTACAAAAAAATGCTACTAACCATAGCAAACTATGCCAAACACACCTAAATTACTTCGTCTATCAAAAATCACCCCCAACTACACTTTACAGCAACAAACTAAGCCCAATCACTTTAAAATTACAAAAAAATGCTAAAAATCATAACAAACTATACCAGAATCACCTAAATTACTTCGGCTACCGTAAATCACCCCCAACTATCCCTTACCACAACAAACCAAACCATATCATCTTAAAATTACAAAAAAAGGTGTACAAATCATAACAAACTATGCCAGACTCACCTAAATTACTTCGGCTACTCTAAATCATCACCAATTAACCCTTACCAAAACAAACTAAAGCCAATCACTTTTAAATTACAAAAAAAATGCTACTAACCATAGCAAACTATGCCAAACTCACCTAAGTTACTTCGGCTATCAAAAATCACCCCCAACTACACTTTACAGCTACAAACTAAGCCCAATCATTTTAAAATTACAAAAAAATGCTAAAAATCATAACAAACTATACCAGAATCACCTAAATTACTTCGGCTACCGTAATTCACCCCCAACTATCCCTTACCACAACAAACCAAACCATATCATCTTAAAATTACAAAAAAGGTGTACAAATCATAACAAACTATGCCAGACACAACTAAATTACTTCGGCTACTCTAAATCATCACCAACTAACCCTTACCACAACAAACTAAACCCAATCAGTTTTAAATTACAAAAAAATGCTACTAACCATAGCAAACTATGCCAAATACACCTAAATTACTTCAGCTATCAACAATCACCCCCAACTACACTTTACAGCAACAAACTAAGTCCAATCACTTTAAAATTACAAAAAAATGCTAAAAATCATAACAAACTATACCAGAATAACCTAAATTACTTCGGCTACCGTAAATCACCCCCAACTATCCCTTACCACAACAAACCAAACCATATCATCTTAAAATTACAAAAAAAGGTTTACAAATCATAACAAACTATGCCAGACTCACCTAAATTACTTCGGCTACTCTAAATCATCACCAACTAACCCTTACCACAACAAACTAAACCCAATCACTTTTAAATTACAAAAAAATTCTACTAACCATAGCAAACTATGCCAAACTCACCTAAATTACTTCGGCTATCAAAAATCACCTCCAACTACACTCTACAGCAGCAAATTAAGCCCAATTACTTTAAAATTACAAAAAAATCCTAAAAATCATAACAAACTATACCAGAATCACCTAAATTACTTCGGCTACCGTAAATCACCCCTAACTATTCCTTACCACAACAAACCAAACCATATCATCTTAAAATTACAAAAAAAGGTGTACAAATCATAACAAACTATGCCAGACTCACCTAAATTACTTCGGCTACTCTAAATCATCACCAACTAACCCTTACCACAACAAACTAAACCCAATCACTTTTAAATTACAAAAAAATGCAACTGACTATAGCAAACTATGCCAAATTCGCCTAAATTACTTCGGCTATCAAAAATCATCCCCAACTACACTTTACAGCAACAAACTAAGCCCAATCACTTTAAAATTACAAAAAAATTCTAAAAATCATAACAAACTATACCAGAATCACCTAAATTACTTCGGCTACAGTAAATCACCCCCAACTATCCCTTACCACAACAAACTAAACCATTTCACCTTAAAATTACAAAAAAGGTGTAAAAATCATAACAAACTATGCCAGACTCACCTAAATTACTTCGGCTACTCTAAATCATCACCAACTAACCCTTACCACAACAAACTAAACCCAATCACTTTTAAATTACAAAAAAATGCTACTAACCATAGCAAACTATGCCAAACTCACCTAAATTACTTCGGCTATCAAAAATCACCCCCAACTACACTTTACAGCAACAAACTAAGCCCAATCATCTTAAAATTACAAAAAAATGCTAAAAATCATAACAAACTATACAAGAATCACCTAAATTACTTCGGCTGTCATAAATCACCCCCAACTATCCCTTACCACAACAAACCAAACCATATCATCTTAAAATTACAAAAAAAGGTGTACAAATCATAACAAACTATGCCAGACTCACCTAAATTACTTCGGCTACTCTAAATCATCACCAACTAACTCTTACCACAACAAACTAAACCCAATCACTTTTAAATTACAAAAAAATGCTACTGACTATAGCAAACTATGCCAAACTCGCCTAAATTACTTCGGCTATCAAAAATCACCCCCAACTACACTTTACAGCAACAAACTAAGCCCAATCACTTTAAAATTACAAAAAATAAATAAAAATCATAACAAACTATACCATAATCAGCTAAATTACTTTGGCTACCGTAAATCACCCCCAACTATCCCTCTACAACAAACCAATCCATATCATCTTAAAATTACAAAAAAAGGTGTACAAATCATAACAAACTATGCCAGACTCACCTAAATTACTTCGGCTACTCTAAATCATCACCAACTAACCCTTACCACAACAAACTAAACCCAATCACTTTTAAATTACAAAAAAATGCTACTGACTATAGCAAACTATGCGAAACTCGCCTAAATTACTTCGGCTATCAAAAATCACCCCCAACTACACTTTACAGCAACAAACTAAGCCCAATCATCTTAAAATTACAAAAAAATGCTAAAAATCATAACAAACTATACAAGAATCACCTAAATTACTTCGGCTATCATAAATCACCCCCAACTATCCCTTACCACAACAAACCAAACCATATCATCTTAAAATTACAAAAAAAGGTGTACAAATCATAACAAACTATGCCAGACTCACCTAAATTACTTCGGCTACTCTAAATCATCACCAATTAACCCTTACCACAACAAACTAAACCCAATCACTTTTAAATTACAAAAAAAATGCTACTAACCATAGCAAACTATGCCAAACTCACCTAAATTACTTCGGCTATCAAAAATCACCCCCAACTACACGTTACAGCAACAAACTAAGCCCAATCTCTTTGAAATTACAAAAAATGCTAAAAATCATAACAAACTATACCAGAATCACCTAAATTACTTCGGCTACCGTAAATCACCCCCAACTATCCCTCCACAACGAACCAAACCATATCATCTTAAAATTACAAAAAAGGTGTACAAATCATAACAAACAATGCCAGACTCACCTAAATTACTTCGGCTACTCTAATTCAACACCAACTAACCCCTACCACAACAAACTAAACCCAATCAATTTTAAATTACAAAAAAATGCTACTAACCATAGCAAACTATGCCAAACACACCTAAATTACTTCGTCTATCAAAAATCACCCCCAACTACACTTTACAGCATCAAACTAAACCCAATCACTTTAAAATTACAAAAAAATGCTAAAAATCATAACAAACTATACCAGAATCACCTAAATTACTTCGGATACTGTAAATCACCCCCAACTATCCCTTACCACAACAAACCAAACCATATCATATTAAAATTACAAAAAAAGGTGTACAAATCATAACAAACTATGCCAGACTCACCTAAATTACTTCGGCTACTCTAAATCATCACCAACTAACCCTTACCACAACAAACTAAACCCAATCACTTTTAAATTACAAAAAAATGCTACTGACTATAGCAAACTATGCCAAACTCGCCTAAATTACTTCGGCTATCAAAAATCACACCCAACTACACTTTACAGCAACAAACTAAGTCCAATCACTTTAAAATTACAAAAAAATGCTAAAAATCATAACAAACTATACCAGAATCACCTAAATTACTTCGGCTACCATAAATCACCCCCAACTAGCCCTTACCACAACAAACCAAACCATATCATTTTAAAATTACAAAAAAAGGTGTACAAATCATAACAAACTATGCCAGACTCACCTAAATTACTTCGGCTACTCTAAATCATCACCAATTAACTCTTACCACAACAAACTAAACCCAATCACTTTTAAATTACAAAAAAATGCTACTAACCATAGCAAACTATGCCAAACTCACCTAAATTACTTCGGCTATCAAAAATCACCCCCAACTACACTTTGCAGCAACAAACTAAGCCCAATCACTTTAAAATTACAAAAAATGCTAAAAATCATAACAAACTATACCATAATCAGCTAAATTACTTTGGCTACCGTAAATCACCCCCAACTATCCCTCTACAACAAACCAAACCATATCATCTTAAAATTACAAAAAAAGGTGTACAAATCATAACAAACAATGCCAGACTCACCCAAATTACTTCGGCTACTCTAATTCATCACCAACTAACCCCTACCACAACAAACTAAACCCAATCAATTTTAAATTACAAAAAAATGCTACTAACCATAGCAAACTATGCCAAACACACCTAAATTACTTCGTCTATCAAAAATCACCCCCAACTACACTTTACAGCAACAAACTAAGCCCAATCACTTTAAAATTACAAAAAAATGCTAAAAATCATAACAAACTATACCAGAATCACCTAAATTACTTCGCCTACCGTAAATCACCCCCAACTATGCTTTTCCACAACAAACCAAACCATATCATTTTAAAATTACAAAAAAAGGTGTACAAATCATAACAAACTATGCTAGACTCACCTAAATTACTTCGGCTACTCTAAATCATCACCAATTAACCCTTACCACAACAAACTAAACCCTATCACTTTTAAATTACAAAAAAAATGCTACTAACCATAGCAAACTATGCCAAACTCACCTAAATTACTTCGGCTATCAAAAATCACCCCCAACTACACTTTACAGCAACAAACTAAGCCCAATCATTTTAAAATTACAAAAAAATGCTAAAAATCATAACAAACTATACCAGAATCACTTAAATTACTTCGGCTACCGTAAATCACCCCCAACTATCCCTTACCACAACAAACCAAACCATATCATCTTAAAATTACAAAAAAGGTGTACAAATCATATCAAACTATGCCAGACTCACCTAAATTACTTCGGCTACTCTAAATCATCACCAACTAACCCTTACCACAACAAACTAAACCCAATCACTTTTAAATTACAAAAAAATGCTACTAACCATAGCAAACTATGCCAAATTCACCTAAATTACTCCAGCTATCAAAAATCACCCCCAACTACACTTTACAGCAACAAACTAAGTCCAATCACTTTAAAATTACAAAAAAATGCTAAAAATCATACCAAACTATACCAGAATCACCTAAATTACTTCGGCTACCGTAAATCACCCCCAACTATCCCTTACCACAACAAACCAAACCATATCATCTTAAAATTACAAAAAAAAGTGTACAAATCATAACAAACTATGCCAGACTCTCCTAAATTACTTCGGCTACTCTAAATCATCACCAACTAACCCTTACCACAACAAACTAAACCCAATCACTTTTAAATAAAAAAAAAATGCTACTATCCATAGCAAACTATGCCAAACTCACCTAAATTACTTCGGCTATCAAAAATCACCTCCAACTACACTTTACAGCAGCAAATTAAGCCCAATTACTTTAAAATTACAAAAAAATGCTAAAAATCATAACAAACTATACCAGAATCACCTAAATTACTTCGGCTACCGTAAATCACACCAAACTATCCCTTACCACAACAAACCAAACCATATCATCTTAAAATTACAAAAAAGGTGTACAAATCATAACAAACTATACCAGAATCATCTAAATTACTTCGGCTACCGTAAATCACCCCCAACTATCCCTTACCACAACAAACCAAACCATATCATCTTAAAATTACAAAAAAAGGTGTACAAATCATAACAAACTATGCCAGACTCACCTAAATTACTTCGGCTACTCTAAATCATCACCAATTAACCCTTACCACAACAAACTAAACCCAATCACTTTTAAATTACAAAAAAAAATGCTACTAACCATAGCAAACTATGCCAAACTCACCTAAATTACTTCGGCTATCAAAAATCACCCCCAACTACACTTTACAGCAACAAACTAAGCCCAATCACTTTAAAATTACAAAAAATGCTAAAAATCATAACAAACTATACCAGAATCACCTAAATTACTTCGGCTACCGTAAATCACCCCCAACTATCCCTCCACAACAAACCAAACCATATCATCTTAAAATTACAAAAAAAGGTGTACAAATCATAACAAACAATGCCAGACTCACCTAAATTACTTCGGCTACTCTAATTCATCACCAACTAACCCCTACCACAACAAACTAAACCCAATCAAATTTAAATTACAAAAAAATGCTACTAACCATAGCAAACTATGCCAAACACACCTAAATTACTTCGTCTATCATAAATCACCCCCAACTACACTTTACAGCAACAAACTAAGCCCAATCACTTTAAAATTACAAAAAAATGCTAAAAATCATAACAAACTATACCAGAATCACCTAAATTACTTCGGCTACCGTAAATCACCCCCAACTATCCTTTTCCACAACAATCCAAACCATATCATCTTAAAATTACAAAAAAAGGTGTACAAATCATAACAAACTATGCTAGACTCACCTAAATTACTTCGGCTACTCTAAATCATCACCAATTAAACCTTACCACAACAAACTAAACCCTATCACTTTTAAATTACAAAAAAAATTCTACTAACCATAGCAAACTATGCCAAACTCACCTAAATTACTTCGGCTATCAAAAATCACCCCCAACTACACTTTACAGCAACAAACTAAGCCCAATCATTTTAAAATTACAAAAAAATGCTAAAAATCATAACAAACTATACCAGAATCACCTAAATTACTTCGGCTACCGTAAATCACCCCCAACTATCCATTACCACAACAAACCAAACCATATCATCTTAAAATTACAAAAAAGGTGTACAAATCATAACAAACTATGCCAGACTCACCTAGATTACTTCGGCTACTCTAAATCATCACCAACTAACCCTTACCACAACAAACTAAACCCAATCACTTTTAAATTACAAAAAAATGCTACTAACCATAGCAAACTATGCCAAATTCACCTAAATTACTCCAGCTATCAAAAATCACCCCCAACTACACTTTACAGCAACAAACTAAGTCCAATCACTTTAAAATTACAAAAAAATGCTAAAAATCATACCAAACTATACCAGAATCACCTAAATTACTTCTGCTACCGTAAATCACCCCCAACTATCCCTTACCACAACAAATCAAACCATATCATCTTAAAATTACAAAAAAAAGTGTACAAATCATAACAAATTATGCCAGACTCACCTAAATTACTTCGGCTACTCTAAATCATCACCAACTAACCCTTACCACAACAAACTAAACCCAATCTCTTTTAAATTACAAAAAAATGCTACTAACCATAGCAAACTATGCCAAATTCACCTAAATTACTTCAGCTATCAAAAATCACCCCCAACTACACTTTACAGCAACAAACTAAGTCCAATCGCTTTAAAATTACAAAAAAATGCTAAAAATCATTACAAACTATACCAGAATCACCTAAATTACTTCGGCTACCGTAAATCACCCCCAACTATCCCTTACCACAACAAACCAAACCATATCATCTTAAAATTACAAAAAAAGGTGTACAAATCATAACAAACTATGCCAGACTCACCTAAATTACTTCGGCTACTCTAAATCATCACCAATTAACCCTTACCACAACAAACTACACCCAATCACTTTTAAATTACAAAAAAAATGCTACTAACCATAGCAAACTATGCCAAACTCACCTAAATTACTTCGGCTATCAAAAATCACCCCCAACTACACTTTACAGCAACAAACTAAGCCCAATCACTTTAAAATTACAAAAAATGCTAAAAATCATAACAAACTATACCAGAATCACCTAAATTACTTCGGCTACCGTAAATCACCCCCAACTATCCCTCCACAACAAACCAAACCATATCATCTTAAAATTACAAAAAAAGGTGTACAAATCATAACAAACAATGCCAGACTCACCTAAATTACTTCGGCTACTTTAATTCATCACCAACTAACCCCTACCACAACAAACTAAACCCAATCAATTTTAAATTACAAAAAAATGCTACTAACCATAGCAAACTATGCCAAACACACCTAAATTACTTCGTCTATCATAAATCACCCCCAACTACTCTTTACAGCAACAAACTAAGCCCAATCACTTTAAAATTACAAAAAAATGCTAAAAATCATAACAAACTATACCAGAATCACCTAAATTACTTCGGCTACCGTAAATCACCCCCAACTATCCTTTTCCACAACAAACCAAACCATATCATCTTAAAATTACAAAAAAAGGTGTACAAATCATAACAAACTATGCCAGACTCACCTAGATTACTTCGCCTACTCTAAATCATCACCAATTAACCCTTACCACAACAAACTAAACCCTATCACTTTTAAATTACAAAAAAAATGCTACTAACCATAGCAAACTATGCCAAACTCACCTAAATTACTTCGGCTATCAAAAATCACCCTCAACTACACTTTACAACAACAAAGTAAGCCCAATCACTTCAAAATTACAAAAAAATCGTAAAAATTATAACAAACTATAACAGAATTACCTAAATTACTTCGACTACCGTAAATCACCCCCAACTATCCCCTACCACAACAAACCAAACCATATCATCTTAAAATTACAAAAAAAGGTGTACAAATCATAACAAACAATGCTAGACTCACCTAAATTACGTCGGCTAGTCTAAGTCATCACAAACTAACACTTACCACAACAAACTAAACCCAATCACTTTTAAATTACAAAAAAATTCTACTAACCATAGCAAACTATGCCAAACACACCTAAATTACTTCGTCTATCAAAAATCACCCCCAACTACACTTTACAGCAACAAACTAAGCCCAATCACTTTAAAATTACGAAAAAATGCTAAAAATCATAACAAACTATACCAGAATTACCTAAATTACTTTGGCTACCGTAAATCACCCCCAACTATCCCTTACCACAACAAACCAAACCATATCATCTTAAAATTACAAAAAAAGGTGTACAAATCATATCAAACTAGGCCAGACTCACCTAAATTATTTCGGCTACTCTAAATCATCACCAACTAATCCTTACCACAACAAACTAAACCCAATCACTTTTAAATTACAAAAAAAATGCTACTAACCATAGCAAACTATGCCAAACTTACCTAAATTACTTCGGCTATCAAAAATCACCCCCAACTACACTTTAAAGCAACAAACTAAGCCCAATCACTTTAAAATTACAAAAAATGCTAAAAATCATAACAAACTATACCAGAATCACCTAAATTACTTCGGCTACCGTAAATCACTCCCAACTATCCCTCCACAACAAACCAAACCATATCATCTTAAAATTACAAAAAAAGGTGTACAAATCATAACAAACAATGCCAGACTCACCTAAATTACTTCGGCTACTCTAATTCATCACCAACTAACCCCTACCACAACAATTTAAAATTGATTGGGTTTAAATCAATTTTAAATTACAAAAAAATGCTACTAACCATAGCAAACTATGCCAAACACACCTAAATTACTTCGTCTATCAAAAATCACCCCCAACTACACTTTACAGCAACAAACTAAGCCCAATCACTTTAAAATTACAAAAAAATGCTAAAAATCATAACAAACTATACCAGAATCACCTAAATTACTTCGGCTACCGTAAATCACCCCCAACTATCCCTTACCACAACAAACCAAACCATATCATCTTAAAATTACAAAAAAAGGTGTACAAATCATAACAAACTATGCCAGACTCACCTAAATTACTTCGGCTACTCTAAATCATCACCAATTAACCCTTACCAAAACAAACTAAAGCCAATCACTTTTAAATTACAAAAAAAATGCTACTAACCATAGCAAACTATGCCAAACTCACCTAAGTTACTTCGGCTATCAAAAATCACCCCCAACTACACTTTACAGCTACAAACTAAGCCCAATCATTTTAAAATTACAAAAAAATGCTAAAAATCATAACAAACTATACCAGAATCACCTAAATTACTTCGGCTACCGTAAATCACCCCCAACTATCCCTTACCACAACAAACCAAACCATATCATCTTAAAATTACAAAAAAGGTGTACAAATCATAACAAACTATGCCAGACTCAACTAAATTACTTCGGCTACTCTAAATCATCACCAACTAACCCTTACCACAACAAACTAAACCCAATCAGTTTTAAATTACAAAAAAATGCTACTAACCATAGCAAACTATGCCAAATACACCTAAATTACTTCAGCTATCAACAATCACCCCCAACTACACTTTACAGCAACAAACTAAGTCCAATCACTTTAAAATTACAAAAAAATGCTAAAAATCATAACAAACTATACCAGAATAACCTAAATTACTTCGGCTACCGTAAATCACCCCCAACTATCCCTTACCACAACAAACCAAACCATATCATCTTAAAATTACAAAAAAAGGTTTACAAATCATAACAAACTATGCCAGACTCACCTAAATTACTTCGGCTACTCTAAATCATCACCAACTAACCCTTACCACAACAAACTAAACCCAATCACTTTTAAATTACAAAAAAATGCTACTAACCATAGCAAACTATGCCAAACTCACCTAAATTACTTCGGCTATCAAAAATCACCTCCAACTACACTCTACAGCAGCAAATTAAGCCCAATTACTTTAAAATTACAAAAAAATCCTAAAAATCATAACAAACTATACCAGAATCACCTAAATTACTTCGGCTACCGTAAATCACCCCTAACTATTCCTTACCACAACAAACCAAACCATATCATCTTAAAATTACAAAAAAAGGTGTACAAATCATAACAAACTATGCCAGACTCACCTAAATTACTTCGGCTACTCTAAATCATCACCAACTAACCCTTACCACAACAAACTAAACCCAATCACTTTTAAATTACAAAAAAATGCAACTGACTATAGCAAACTATGCCAAATTCGCCTAAATTACTTCGGCTATCAAAAATCACCCCCAACTACACTTTACAGCAACAAACTAAGCCCAATCACTTTAAAATTACAAAAAAATTCTAAAAATCATAACAAACTATACCAGAATCACCTAAATTACTTCGGCTACAGTAAATCACCCCCAACTATCCCTTACCACAACAAACTAAACCATTTCACCTTAAAATTACAAAAAAAGGTGTAAAAATCATAACAAACTATGCCAGACTCACCTAAATTACTTCGGCTACTGTAAATCATCACCAACTAACCCTTACTACAACAAACTAAACCCAATCACTTTTAAATTACAAAAAAATGCTACTAACCATAGCAAACTATGCCAAACTCACCTAAATTACTTCGGCTATCAAAAATCACCTCCAACTACACTCTACAGCAGCAAATTAAGCCCAATCACTTTAAAATTACAAAAAAATGCTAAAAATCATAACAAATTATACCAGAATCACCTAAATTACTTCGGCTACCGTAAATCACCCCTAACTATCCCTTACCACAACAAACCAAACCATAACATCTTAAAATTACAAAAAAAGGTGTACAAATCATAACAAACTATGCCAGACTCACCTAAATTACTTCGGCTACTCTAAATCATCACCAACTAACCCTTACCACAACAAACTAAACCCAATCACTTTTAAATTACAAAAAAATGCTACTAACCATAGCAAACTATGCCAAACTCACCTAAATTACTTCGGCTATCAAAAATCACCCCCAACTACACTTTACAGCAACAAACTAAGCACAATCACTTTAAAATTACAAAAAAATGCTAAAAATCATAACAAACTATACAAGAATTACCTAAATTACTTCGGCTATCATAAATCACTCCCAACTATCCCTCACCACAACAAACCAAATCATATCATCTTAAAATTACAAAAAAAGATGTACAAATCATAACAATCTATGCCCGACCCAAATAAATTACTTCGGCTACTCTAAATCATCACCAACTAACCCTTACCACAGCAATCTAAACCCAATCACTTTTAAATTACAAAAAAATGCTACTAACCATAGCAAACTATGCCAAACTCACCTAAATTACTTCGGCTATAAAAAATCACCCCCAACTACACTTTACAGCAACAAACTAAGCCCAATCACTTTAAAATTACAAAAAATGCTAAAAATCATAACAAACTATACCAGAATCACCTAAATTACTTCGGCTACCGTAAATCATCCCCAACTATCCCTCCACAACAAACCAAACCATATCATCTTAAAATTACAAAAAAAGGTGTACAAATCATAACAAACAATGCCAGACTCACCTAAATTACTTCGGCTACTCTAAATCATCACCAACTAACCCCTACCACAACAAACTAAACCCAATCAATTTTAAATTACAAAAAAATGCTACTAACCATAGCAAACTATGCCAAACACACCTAAATTACTTCGTCTATCAAAAATCACCCCCAACTACACTTTACAGCAACAAACTAAACCCAATCACTTTAAAATTATAAAAAAATGGTAAAAATCATAACAAACTATACCAGAATCACCTAAATTACTTCGGCTACCATAAATCATCACCAACTAACCCTTACCAAAACAAACTAAACCCAATCACATTTAATTTACAAAAAAATGCTACTAACCATAGCAAACTATTGTAACGTCTTAAATTTTCCTTTTGTACCTATGGTAGCGGAAGTAACCTCTGGGTCCCGGCCGACTTCAGTCGTGGAAGCGTAGGTCCGTTGGAAGGGGGGGCGCCACGTAATTGTTACACTTTTCTGCCAGAGGTCTTCACGCTACCAGTCCCAATTACGAAGGACTTGTTCAATATAAAATAATGAATTGGGTTAAGCGGGCAACAATTTAATAACAAAAGAAAATAATAAATACAGTAACCGAACAAAAATAAATAAATGAATAAATAAAAATTCGAAATTAACCGACAACTCAACAAACTACGCGACGTCCGGGGCCCACGACGACACGCTTACAAATAAAAATACTTAAATTTTACGTAAAATTACCAAAAAAAAAAAAAATAAATAAAGGAAACTTCACTTAAATTTTTTTTGTTTGACCAAACCTTTGGGAAGGGACGATTGGGACGCAGGACTCGGGAACGGAATGGTGGGGATCGTAGCACTCAGGAACGAACGGGCGTAGAACAGGACAGGGATGGAGCGTAGTCTTTAGATTCGGGAACGTAATGGAGCGTGGTACAATTCGGGAACGGGATGGAGCGTAGTCTTTCGATTCGGGTAGGTCGGGTCGCGACGTAGAATTTCAGGGACGTTATATCTATACGTTATACGTTTTCGCGATATCTCTTAATAATTTTTCGTTATTTTTTTGTCACCAAGTCAAACAAAATTTTTAGCAAAAGCTAATTTGATCAAAAATATATATTTCAAAATTTTGGGAATGTCACACTCCCCCTCTTCTTCCCAGAAGAAAAATCCCGTGATTTTTATTCATGCGTTCAAACCAATCCAAACACAAAAAAAAATGTTAAACTAGTTCTGAAGGAACTAGAGACAATTTCAACTATGTATCGCAATCCCCTGAGACGTATTAACTATACAGGCAGTAATAGCAGCTATAAAAAAATGTGTTATCCCGACGAAATAGATCGACAACAAAAAAAATTACCATAACAATAAACGTAATCGTAATAACGTCGTCCTCTCAAGTCTCTCAACCGACATCTCGCCAGACTCTATGAGTCCGATCCGTACGCAAGGTTCACAAAAATCCCGAAGAAGAATTGGACGTTCCGAAAATCCAAACCAAGTGAACGACCAATTCACAAAAACTAACCACACGATATCCAACCAATGATATTACCAAAATAATCGAAACCTCGAAAAGCGTTTGAGTGGTGTTTTACCCAGAGTGTGATGTAGTTCAAAACCAAGCGACAGTCGGAACCAATAGAAGAAGCGGTATTACAATCAATTTAAAATCAAAATTTACATCATAACGACGAGAGGAACCACGCATGGGCTAATGGGGAGCCCTTAAGACTCGCTGGCTGTACGGTCTTGCCGAATACCGTAGCATCCTAAAGATGGCCAGACACATAAGAAAACCGAAAACTTTAGGGGGTCGCGACGATATAAGGTTTTAAATCTTGAACATGCCACACGCCCGCTGATTTACCTTGCGAATCCCGAAGTTCGTACGTACAGTACCCAACCTTCCGTTTAATATGAAACGGACCTACGTATTTAGGAGCAAGTTTTGATGTAAAGTAGGCTTGCCCATCCGACAACACTTTATTTTTCCGCCAGACCTGTTGACCGACTGTATATTCGACGGATCGCCGACGTAAATTGTACGTTTTACGGTACTTTTCTTGGGCGTTCTGAAGTTTATGACGTACATCAGAGAACATTTTCTGATACCCAACTATTCTAGATGGCACGGTCTGGTCGGAGTCGATATGTTTGTTCTCGCCGTCCAGGTTCTTATAATCGCTACCCAGCATTACGTATTCGCGACCAAAATTTACAAAGAATGGTGAATATCCTGTAACTTCGCTCCTTGAGGTGCGAAGAGCACATGCTAGCGCTGTAAGGTGCCTATCCCAAGAACGCTGGCTCTCGCCGATGTAGGTGGCTAGTAACCTTTTCAATTCTTTATTAGTTCTTTCGGTCGGATCGGCCCGCGGATAATACAAGGGGGTAAACGAGAGACGAACACAATAGTTCTTCGCCAGCTTCATAAATTCCCTACTTCGCATCTGAGTCCCGTTATCGCAAATAAGAAATTCTGGTACACCGTATGTTAGAAAAATGTCGTCCTCAACATGTTTACACAATTGAGTAGCAGTGCTCGCTCTTAACGCAACAAAATGTACAAATTTACTAAACATATTGGTTATTACAAGGACATACTTATAACCGCGAGAAGACGTTGGAAGAGGTCCCACAAAATCTAAAGATATCACTTGCCACGGTTGAGTCGGAATGGGTCGGGTACCCATATGACCGGCAGGGGCTTTTTGCTCCGGTTTATGTTGAGCGCAAAGCGTACAAGTCCGAACGTACTTAGTGATATCATATTTCATCTTTGGCCAATAGTATCGCGATCGAATTTTCCAATAGGTTTTATAAATTCCGAAATGTCCTCCAGTAGGACTGTCATGCGCTAAACGAAAGATCTCAGAACGCTTATCTTTGGGAACAACCAACTTCCAAGCGTCATCGGAACTCGTCAGCTCAGGAATTCGTTCAGGCACGTATTTGTATAGCATGTCACCTTCCACACGCCACGCCGGGAACTTCCCGGGATCATTCACAACGTCACGCAGCATCCTCAAATACCACTGGTCGGTGGTATCACGACAATCAATAGTTAACACAACCGGAAAAGAAGGTGGATCTTCGGAAACTGGCACGGAACGACGCAAACAGTCCGGAACGCAATGATCTTTCCCTTTACGATGGACAATTTGGAAATGGTAGGGCTGCAAACGAAGGGCCCACCTAGCGAGACGGCCAGTTGGATTGCGGAGTCGTTTCAACCAAAGAAGTGAATAGTGATCGGTGATGACGGTAAAAGGTATCAGATCGATATAATGTCGAAACTTCTCAATCGCCCAAATAACTGCTAAACATTCCCGTTCCGTGGTGGAATAGCGTCTCTCTTGCGCTGTCAACGATCGCGACGCATACGAGACGACTCGCTCGCCATCCTCGTATGGTTGTACCAACGCGGCTCCGAGACCGTAACCAGACGCATCACACTGAACAACAAACGGACGACTATAATCGGGAGGGGTCAAGACTGGAGACGACACAAGTTTCTCCTTTAAAAGTCGGAACGACTTTTCGCAATCCTTATCCCACTTCCAACGAGTTTTCTTCCGCGTTAAGTTTGTCATCGGTTCTACCACGCTCGCGAATTCCGGTACGAATCGTCGATACCACGCCGCCATACCCAAGAAACGCCTCACTTCGGTCACACTCTTTGGTGTCGGTATGTCCAAAATGGCGCTCACTTTGTCTTGATCTACATGAAGTCCATGTTTGTCTACGACATAACCTAAATACTTTAACTGCGGACGACAAAAATAACATTTCTCGCGATTCAATGTAAATCCGGCAGCTAACAAACGATCCAAAACTTTTCCCAAAATCGTAATATGATTCTCAAAATCAGGAGTAATAACTACCACATCATCCAAATAAACAAAAACGTAAGGAGCCAAGTCATCACCTAAAACACGATCCATTAAACGTTGGAAAGTCGCAGGTGCATTTGTCAGACCGAAGGGCATTCGACGAAACTGAAAAAGTCCGCGACCTGGAACCGTAAAAGCTGTTAATTCGCGTGATTTCTCTTCCATAGGAACATGCCAATAGGCGGATTTGACGTCGATGGTACTGAGGTACCTAGCACCACGAAGACTGTCAAGTATGGTGTTGACGTATGGTATCGGATACGCATCTCGCTTGGTCACCGTGTTTAGAGCTCGATAATCCACCACAAAACGAAATTTACCATCCTTTTTCGGAATTAAAAGCGCTGGAGACGACCAGGCGCTATTTGACCGTTCAACAATGCCCTCCTCCAACATGTTGTCCAGATGTTCGTTCATAAGCTTTAGCTTAGGTGGAGAGATGGGAAAATATCGCTGTTTGATAGGAGGCGAATCAGTCTGAATGGCATGGTGTACAAGCTTTGTTACACCGACGGTAGTGGACATCCGAGAAAACTTGGTCGTAAGCAAAGTTTTTAGCTTTTGGCCTTCTTCCGGTGACAATTCACTCTCGATCTGAATGGCGTTACATTCGTGGACAGGAAGTTCATCAGCAAAGTACCACTTCCGATCTCGTAGATTTGGAATTATTCCCAACGCAATAACAAAATCAGCTCCCAAAATAAACGGCTGCACTAACTCTGGCATGACTATAACCTCAATGATTGAAATTTTGGATTCTAATTCAATCGGAACTGACACTTTGCCTAAAACACGACATTCATCACCGTTCGCAACTCGACATGGAGTGGTCTCCTTCGTCATAAGACAACCCAAATCGCGTAAAATCAAGGAAGTGTCCGCATTCACGACTGTATTCGTCGCTCCGAGATCCAATAATCCACAAAACGTTCGACCTAATATTTTAAACTCGAGGTACGACCGATTATCGCCCTTCACCTGTTGCGAAACATAATTCAAAACGGCGCTGTTTTTCTTATCCCTCAAAGTTGGTCTGGGTGGGGCTGATGGTGACATTGCCGGCTTGATATATTGCCCCTTTATGAAGCCGGCCTCCCGTTTCCCGATACCGCATTACATTTCGGACAAGTTCTTCGTGTTACACCCGACATCTGACACGAGAAACAGCGACGACGCAAGGGTTCCTTACAGTCGCGAGCGAAATGTCCAACTTGCTCACAGTTATAACACTGGGAACGCTTATCGGACACTGGACGACGGTCCATAGGTGTTAATTTGACCAAGGGAGAATTTAGTACCATCTCTGATTGAAAAACTTGGTTAGACGTAACAGGAAGAAGGGTAGGCTCAACACAATCTAATTTTAAAGCTCGGGAATTTGGTCGGTAACTTTCAACACGATATTTTAGAGTCTCAATCCGCAAACATGCCTCCTCCAATTCCTCTACCGTCTTTACCATCGGTATTTTTTTCAAATAGTAAGGCGCTAAATTTCTCATCAGCGTGTCCAACCGTTTATTCGGCGACATATTACCGTGATGGTCGAATAGGGTGGTCATGTCGTTCAGGTATTGGCGGAAAGATTCATTCGGCAACTGTTTGCGGTCGAGTATTTGCCGAAAGATTCGATATTCATAATCCACTGGCAAGAAAGCCTGACGCAGGCATTCCGAAAGTTCCTCCCAGGTGGCAAAACGACGCAAGTTCTTCAAATACCATCTCAGCGCATCCCCATCAAACAAATCAATCGCACTTCGGAACAACCGAATGTCGGAGCACTGACGAGCAAACTTAATATCATTAACTTGACTGAGAAAACTAACGACCGTCTGCTCGTTGGTTTTTCCCGAAAATTTTCTTATTCCCCATTTACAAACGGGAACCTCTTTGTCCGAGAAAGAATTTGAGGGGGCGCGAGTGGAATTCAAACAACCTTGCTCCTCCACCACCCGAGAATGTGAATCGTCTTCGGAACTTGAACAATCATCATCCGACGCCAACGGGTCTTGAATAGCTGATCTACCGGGTACAGGACTTAAGTGTGGCATAGAAAGGTTGAGTAGGGTACGATTTTTCTGGACCCGATCTAGCGAACTCAATAAAGCCGATACGCGTCCCAGCCACTTACTCCGTAGTTCCAAATTTCCTAGGTTGGTTCCCTTTATTGGCGCGATATTAACCCGACCGAGGAGATGTAATATTCTCGAATAAAGGCGTTTGTAATGTGAAGTCTTAGCGTTAGGGTCCTGATAGGTTTGTATAGCCGCCAACAACTGCGTGTACTTCGCCTCAATTGCGGGGATTTGCGAGTCATAATCAAAGGTGTAGGAGGTATAAACTAAAGGTCGGTCAGTACGCTCCAGACTAATCAGGGGCTGTAAGACCGCTCGCATCTCCACCACGGTCATCTCCGCGCAAGGCACACCGCGATAAATCAATTCAAATTCCAGCTCGTCCTTCTTCAGGTGGTTTACATCCATCGGTTTCATTTTATTTTATTTATTTTTTTTATGTCACGAAACGAATAACTTCAAAATATGACAGTGACAATTCGGAACAAGGAATCAGTCCGAACAACACGACACTAAGAACCAAATAACCGAAAGTTCCGACGACAAACGTTAAAATTTTGTTTCTGCCTCCACTCAACCCAAACTCAACGTATTAACCAAAAAAAAATTTTTTTTTTTTTTAATCAGCCCCACGTTGGGCGCCAAAAATGTAACGTCTTAAATTTTCCTTTTGTACCTATGGTAGCGGAAGTAACCTCTGGGTCCCGGCCGACTTCAGTCGTGGAAGCGTAGGTCCGTTGGAAGGGGGGGCGCCACGTAATTGTTACACTTTTCTGCCAGAGGTCTTCACGCTACCAGTCCCAATTACGAAGGACTTGTTCAATATAAAATAATGAATTGGGTTAAGCGGGCAACAATTTAATAACAAAAGAAAATAATAAATACAGTAACCGAACAAAAATAAATAAATGAATAAATAAAAATTCGAAATTAACCGACAACTCAACAAACTACGCGACGTCCGGGGCCCACGACGACACGCTTACAAATAAAAATACTTAAATTTTACGTAAAATTACCAAAAAAAAAATAAATAAATAAAGGAAACTTCACTTAAATTTTTTTTGTTTGACCAAACCTTTGGGAAGGGACGATTGGGACGCAGGACTCGGGAACGGAATGGTGGGGATCGTAGCACTCAGGAACGAACGGGCGTAGAACAGGACAGGGATGGAGCGTAGTCTTTAGATTCGGGAACGTAATGGAGCGTGGTACAATTCGGGAACGGGATGGAGCGTAGTCTTTCGATTCGGGTAGGTCGGGTCGCGACGTAGAATTTCAGGGACGTTATATCTATACGTTATACGTTTTCGCGATATCTCTTAATAATTTTTCGTTATTTTTTTGTCACCAAGTCAAACAAAATTTTTAGCAAAAGCTAATTTGATCAAAAATATATATTTCAAAATTTTGGGAATGTCACACTATGCCAAACTCACCTAAATTACTTCGGCTATCAAAAATCACCCCCAACTACACTTTACAGCAACAAACTAAGCCCAATCACTTTAAAATTACAAAAAAATGCTAAAAATCATAACAAACTATACCAGAATCACCTAAATTACTTCGGCTACCGTAAATCACCCCCAACTATCCCTTACCACAACAAACCAAACCATATCATTTTAAAATTACAAAAAAAGGTGTACAAATCATAACAAACTATGCCAGACTCACCTAAATTACTTCGGCTACTCTAAATCATCACCAACTATCCTTTACCACAACAAACTAAACCCAATCACTTTTAAATTACAAAAAAATGCTACTAACCATAGCAAACTATGCCAAACTCTCCTAAATTACTTCGGCTATCAAAAATCACCCCCAACTACACTTTACAGCAACAAACTAAGCCCAATCACTTTAAAATTACAAAAAAATGCTAAAAATCATAACAAAATATACCAGAATCACCTAAATTACTTCGGCTACCATAAATCATCACCAACTAACCCTTACCACAACAAACTAAACCCAATCACATTTAAATTACAAAAAAATGCTACTAACCATAGCAAACTATGCCAAACTCACCTAAATAACTTCGGCTATCAAAAATCACCCCCAACTACACTTTATAGCAACAAACTAAGCCCAATCACTCTAAAATTACAAAAAAATGCTAAAAATCATAAACTACTATACCAGAATCACCTAAATTACTTCGGCTACCGTAAAACACCCCCAACTATCCCTTACCACAACAAACTAAACCATTTCATCTTAAATTACAATAAAAAGTGTACAAATCATAACAAACTATGCCAGACTCACCTAATATACTTCGGCTACTATAAATCATCACCAACTAACTCTTACTACAACAAACTAAACCCAATCACTTTTAAATTACAAAAAAATGCTACTAACCATAGCAAACTATGCCAAACTCACCTAAATTACTTCAGCTATCAAAAATCACCCCCAACTACACTTTACAGCAACAAACTAAGCCCAATCACTTTAAAATTATAAAAAAATGCTAAAAAGCATAACAAACTATACCAGAATCACCTAAATTACTTCGGCTACCGTAAATCACCCTCAACTATCCCTTACCACAACAAACCAAACCATATCATCTTAAAATTACAAAAAAAGGTGTACAAATCATAACAAACTATGCCAGACTCACCTAAATTACTTCGGCTACTCTAAATCATCACCAACTAACCCTTACCACAACAAACTAAACCCAATCACTTTTAAATTACAAAAAAATGCTACTAACCATAGCAAACTATGCCAAACTCACCTAAATTACTTCGGCTATCAAAAATCACCCTCAACTACACTTTACAGCAACAAACTAAGCCCAATCACTTCAAAATTACAAAAAAATGGTAAAAATCATAACAAACTATAACATAATTACCTAAATTACTTCGGCTACCGTAAATCACCCCCAACTATCCCCTACCACAACAAACCAAACCATATCATCTTAAAATTACAAAAAAAGGTGTACAAATCATAACAAACAATGCTAGACTCACCTAAATTACGTCGGCTAGTCTAAGTCATCACAAACTAACACTTACCACAACAAACTAAACCCAATCACTTTTAAATTACAAAAAAATTCTACTAACCATAGCAAACTATGCCAAACACACCTAAATTACTTCGTCTATCAAAAATCACCCCCAACTACACTTTACAGCTACAAACTAAACCCAATCACTTTAAAATTACAAAAAAATGCTAAAAATCATAACAAACTATACCAGAATCACCTAAATTACTTCGGCTACCATAAATCATCACCAACTAACCCTTACCACAACAAACTAAACCCAATCACATTTAATTTACAAAAAAATGCTACTAACCATAGCAAACTATGCCAAATTCACCTAAATTACTTCGGCTATCAAAAATCACCCCCAACTACACTTTACAGCAACAAACTAAGCCCAATCACTTTAAAATTACAAAAAAATGCTAAAAATCATAACAAACTATACCAGAATCACCTAAATTACTTCGGCTACCGTAAATCACCCCCAACTATCCCTTACCACAACAAACCAAACCATATCATTTTAAAATTACAAAAAAAGGTGTACAAATCATAACAAACTATGCCAGACTCACCTAAATTACTTCGGCTACTCTAAATCATCACCAACTATCCTTTACCACAACAAACTAAACCCAATCACTTTTAAATTACAAAAAAATGCTACTAACCATAGCAAACTATGCCAAACTCTCCTAAATTACTTCGGCTATCAAAAATCACCCCCAACTACACTTTACAGCAACAAACTAAGCCCAATCACTTTAAAATTACAAAAAAATGCTAAAAATCATAACAAACTATACCAGAATCACCTAAATTACTTCGCCTACCGTAAATCACCCCCAACTATCCTTTTCCACAACAAACCAAACCATATCATTTTAAAATTACAAAAAAAGGTGTACAAATCATAACAAACTATGCTAGACTCACCTAAATTACTTCGGCTACTCTAAATCATCACAAATTAACCCTTACCACAACAAACTAAACCCTATCACTTTTAAATTACAAAAAAAATGCTACTAACCATAGCAAACTATGCCAAACTCACCTAAATTACTTCGGCTATCAAAAATCACCCCCAACTACACTTTACAGCAACAAACTAAGCCCAATCATTTTAAAATTACAAAAAAATGCTAAAAATCATAACAAACTATACCAGAATCACTTAAATTACTTCGGCTACCGTAAATCACCCCCAACTATCCCTTACCACAACAAACCAAACCATATCATCTTAAAATTACAAAAAAGGTGTACAAATCATATCAAACTATGCCAGACTCACCTAAATTACTTCGGCTACTCTAAATCATCACCAACTAACCCTTACCACAACAAACTAAACCCAATCACTTTTAAATTACAAAAAAATGCTACTAACCATAGCAAACTATGCCAAATTCACCTAAATTACTCCAGCTATCAAAAATCACCCCCAACTACACTTTACAGCAACAAACTAAGTCCAATCACTTTAAAATTACAAAAAAATGCTAAAAATCATACCAAACTATACCAGAATCACCTAAATTACTTCGGCTACCGTAAATCACCCCCAACTATCCCTTACCACAACAAACCAAACCATATCATCTTAAAATTACAAAAAAAGTGTACAAATCATAACAAACTATGCCAGACTCTCCTAAATTACTTCGGCTACTCTAAATCATCACCAACTAACCCTTACCACAACAAACTAAACCCAATCACTTTTAAATAAAAAAAAAATGCAACTATCCATAGCAAACGATGCCAAACTCACCTAAATTACTTCGGCTATCAAAAATCACCTCCAACTACACTTTACAGCAGCAAATTAAGCCCAATTACTTTAAAATTACAAAAAAATGCTAAAAATCATAACAAGCTATACCAGAATCACCTAAATTACTTCGGCTACCGTAAATCACACCAAACTATCCCTTACCACAACAAACCAAACCATATCATCTTAAAATTACAAAAAAGGTGTACAAATCATAACAAACTATGCCAGACTCATCTAAATTACTTCGGCTACTCTAATTCATCACCAACTAACCCCTACCACAACAAACTAAACCCAATCAATTTTAAATTACAAAAAAATGCTCCTAACCCTAGCAAACTATGCCAAACACACCTAAATTACTTCGTCTATCAAAAATCACCCCCAACTACACTTTACAGCAACAAACTAAGCCCAATCACTTTAAAATTACAAAAAAATGCTAAAAATCATAACAAACTATACCAGAATCACCTAAATTACTTCGGCTACCGTAAATCACCCCCAACTATCCCTTACCACAACAAACCAAACCATATCATCTTAAAATTACAAAAAAAGTGTACAAATCATAACAAACTATGCCAGACTCTCCTAAATTACTTCGGCTACTCTAAATCATCACCAACTAACCCTTACCACAACAAACTAAACCCAATCACTTTTAAATAAAAAAAAAATGCAACTATCCATAGCAAACGATGCCAAACTCACCTAAATTACTTCGGCTATCAAAAATCACCTCCAACTACACTTTACAGCAGCAAATTAAGCCCAATTACTTTAAAATTACAAAAAAATGCTAAAAATCATAACAAGCTATACCAGAATCACCTAAATTACTTCGGCTACCGTAAATCACACCAAACTATCCCTTACCACAACAAACCAAACCATATCATCTTAAAATTACAAAAAAGGTGTACAAATCATAACAAACTATGCCAGACTCATCTAAATTACTTCGGCTACTCTAATTCATCACCAACTAACCCCTACCACAACAAACTAAACCCAATCAATTTTAAATTACAAAAAAATGCTCCTAACCCTAGCAAACTATGCCAAACACACCTAAATTACTTCGTCTATCAAAAATCACCCCCAACTACGCTTTACAGCAACAAACTAAGCCCAATCACTTTAAAATTACAAAAAAATGCTAAAAATCATAACAAACTATACCAGAATCACCTAAATTACTTCGGCTACCGTAAATCACCCCCAACTATCCCTTGCCACAACAAACCAAACCATATCATCTTAAAATTACAAAAAAAGGTGTACAAATCATAACAAACTATGCCAGACTCACCTAAATTACTTCGGCTACTCTAAATCATCACCAATTAACCCTTACCACAACAAACTAAACCCAATCACTTTTAAATTACAAAAAAAATGCTACTAACCATAGCAAACTATGCCAAACTCACCTAAATTACTTCGGCTATCAAAAATCACCCCCAACTACACTTTACAGCAACAAACTAAGCCCAATCATTTTTAAATTACAAAAAAATTCTAAAAATCATAACAAACTATACCAGAATCACCTAAATTACTTCGGCTACCGTAAATCACCCCCAACTATATCTTACCACAACAAACCAAACCATATCATCTTAAAATTACAAAAAAGGTGAACAAATCATAACAAATTATGCCAGACTCACCTAAATTACTTCGGCTACTCTAAATCATCACCAACTAACCCTTACCACAACAAACTAAACCCAATCACTTTTAAATTACAAAAAAATGCTACTAACCATAGCAAACTATGCCAAATTCACCTAAATTACTTCAGCTATCAAAAATCACCCCCAACTACACTTTACAGCAACAAACTAAGTCCAATCGCTTTAAAATTACAAAAAAATGCTAAAAATCATTACAAACTATACCAGAATCACCTAAATTACTTCGGCTACCGTAAATCACCCCCAACTATCCCTTACCACAACAAACCAAACCATATCATCTTAAAATTACAAAAAAAGGTGTACAAATCATAACAAACTATGCCAGACTCACCTAAATTACTTCGGCTACTCTAAATCATCACCAATTAACCCTTACCACAACAAACTAAACCCAATCACTTTTAAATTACAAAAAAAATGCTACTAACCATAGCAAACTATGCCAAACTCACCTAAATTACTTCGGCTATCAAAAATCACCCCCAACTACACTTTACAGCAACAAACTAAGCCCAATCACTTTAAAATTACAAAAAATGTTAAAAATCATAACAAACTATACCAGAATCACCTAAATTACTTCGGCTACTGTAAATCACCCCCAACTATCCCTTACCACAACAAACCAAACCATATCATATTAAAATTACAAAAAAAGGTGTACAAATCATAACAAACTATGCCAGACTCACCTAAATTACTTCGGCTACTCTAAATCATCACCAACTAACCCTTACTACAACAAACTAAACCCAATCACTTTTAAATTACAAAAAATGCTACTGACTATAGCAAACTATGCCAAACTCACCTAAATTACTTCGGCTATCAAAAATCACGCCCAACTACACTTTACAGCAACAAACTAAGTCCAATCACTTTAAAATTACAAAAAAATGCTAAAAATCATAACAAACTATACCAGAATCACCTAGATTACTTCGGCTAACGTAAATCACCCCCAACTATATCTTACCACAACAAACCATACCATATCATCTTAAAATTACAAAAAAAGGTGTACAAATCATAACAAACTATGCCAGATTCACCTAAATTACTTCGGCTACTCTAAATCATCACCAACTAACCCTTACCACAACAAACTAAACCCAATCACTTTTAAATTACAAAAAAATGCTATTAACCATAGCAAACTATGCCAAACTCACCTAAATTACTTCGGCTATCAAAAATCACCCCCAACTACACTTTACAGCAACAAACTAAGCCCAATCACTTTAAAATTACAAAAAAATGCTAAAAATCATAACAAACAATGCCAGACTCACCTAAATTACTTCGGCTACTCTAATTCAACACCAACTAACCCCTACCACAACAAACTAAACCCAATCAATTTTAAATTACAAAAAAATGCTACTAACCATAGCAAACTATGCCAAACACACCTAAATTACTTCGTCTATCAAAAATCACCCCCAACTACACTTTACAGCATCAAACTAAACCCAATCACTTTAAAATTACAAAAAAATGCTAAAAATCATAACAAACTATACCAGAATCACCTAAATTACTTCGGCTACTGTAAATCACCCCCAACTATCCCTTACCACAACAAACCAAACCATATCATATTAAAATTACAAAAAAAGGTGTACAAATCATAACAAACTATGCCAGACTCACCTAAATTACTGCGGCTACTCTAAATCATCACCAACTAACCCTTACCACAACAAACTAAACCCAATCACTTTTAAATTACAAAAAAATGCTACTGACTATAGCAAACTATGCCAAACTCGCCTAAATTACTTCGGCTATCAAAAATCACACCCAACTACACTTTACAGCAACAAACTAAGTCCAATCACTTTAAAATTACAAAAAAATGCTAAAAATCATAACAAACTATACCAGAATCACCTAAATTACTTCGGCTACCGTAAATCACCCCCAACTATCCCTTACCACAACAAACCAAACCATATCATCTTAAAATTACATAAAAAGGAGTACAAATCATAACAAACAATGCCAGATTCATCTAAATTACTTCGGCTACTCTAAATCATCACCAACTAACCCTTACCACAACAAACTAAACCCAATCACTTTTAAATTACAAAAAAATGCTACTAACCATAGCAAACTATGCCAAACTCACCTAAATTACTTCGGCTATCAAAAATCACCCCCAACTACACTTTACAGCAACAAACTAAGCCCAATCATCTTAAAATTACAAAAAAATGCTAAAAATCATAACAAACTATACAAGAATCACCTAAATTACTTCGGCTGTCATAAATCACCCCCAACTATCCCTTACCACAACAAACCAAACCATATCATCTTAAAATTACAAAAAAAGGTGTACAAATCATAACAAACTATGCCAGACTCACCTAAATTACTTCGGCTACTCTAAATCATCACCAACTAACCCTTACCACAACAAACTAAACCCAATCACTTTTAAATTACAAAAAAATGCTACTGACTATAGCAAACTATGCCAAACTCGCCTAAATTACTTCGGCTATCAAAAATCACCCCCAACTACACTTTACAGCAACAAACTAAGCCCAATCACTTTAAAATTACAAAAAAAAAATAAAAATCATAACAAACTATACCATAATCAGCTAAATTACTTTGGCTACCGTAAATCACCCCCAACTATCCCTCTACAACAAACCAAACCATATCATCTTAAAATTACAAAAAAAGGTGTACAAATCATAACAAACTATGCCAGACTCACCTAAATTACTTCGGCTACTCTAAATCATCACCAACTAACCCTTACCACAACAAACTAAACCCAATCACTTTTAAATTACAAAAAAATGCTACTGACTATAGCAAACTATGCCAAACTCGCCTAAATTACTTCGGCTATCAAAAATCACCCCCAACTACACTTTACAGCAACAAACTAAGCCCAATCATCTTAAAATTACAAAAAAATGCTAAAAATCATAACAAACTATACAAGAATCACCTAAATTACTTCGGCTATTATAAATCACCCCCAACTATCCCTTACCACAACAAACCAAACCATATCATCTTAAAATTACAAAAAAAGGTGTACAAATCATAACAAACTATGCCAGACTCACCTAAATTACTTCGGCTACTCTAAATCATCACCAATTAACCCTTACCACAACAAACTAAACCCAATCACTTTTAAATTACAAAAAAAATGCTACTAACCATAGCAAACTATGCCAAACTCACCTAAATTACTTCGGCTATCAAAAATCACCCCCAACTACACGTTACAGCAACAAACTAAGCCCAATCACTTTGAAATTACAAAAAATGCTAAAAATCATAACAAACTATACCAGAATCACCTAAATTACTTCGGCTACCGTAAATCACCCCCAACTATCCCTCCACAACGAACCAAACCATATCATCTTAAAATTACAAAAAAAGGTGTACAAATCATAACAAACAATGCCAGACTCACCTAAATTACTTCGGCTACTCTAATTCAACACCAACTAACCCCTACCACAACAAACTAAACCCAATCAATTTTAAATTACAAAAAAATGCTACTAACCATAGCAAACTATGCCAAACACACCTAAATTACTTCGTCTATCAAAAATCACCCCCAACTACACTTTACAGCATCAAACTAAACCCAATCACTTTAAAATTACAAAAAAATGCTAAAAATCATAACAAACTATACCAGAATCACCTAAATTACTTCGGATACTGTAAATCACCCCCAACTATCCCTTACCACAACAAACCAAACCATATCATATTAAAATTACAAAAAAAGGTGTACAAATCATAACAAACTATGCCAGACTCACCTAAATTACTTCGGCTACTCTAAATCATCACCAACTAACCCTTACCACAACAAACTAAACCCAATCACTTTTAAATTACAAAAAAATGCTACTGACTATAGCAAACTATGCCAAACTCGCCTAAATTACTTCGGCTATCAAAAATCACACCCAACTACACTTTACAGCAACAAACTAAGTCCAATCACTTTAAAATTACAAAAAAATGCTAAAAATCATAACAAACTATACCAGAATCACCTAAATTACTTCGGCTACCATAAATCACCCCCAACTAGCCCTTACCACAACAAACCAAACCATATCATTTTAAAATTACAAAAAAAGGTGTACAAATCATAACAAACTATGCCAGACTCACCTAAATTACTTCGGCTACTCTAAATCATCACCAATTAACTCTTACCACAACAAACTAAACCCAATCACTTTTAAATTACAAAAAAAATGCTACTAACCATAGCAAACTATGCCAAACTCACCTAAATTACTTCGGCTATCAAAAATCACCCCCAACTACACTTTGCAGCAACAAACTAAGCCCAATCACTTTAAAATTACAAAAAATGCTAAAAATCATAACAAATTATACCATAATCAGCTAAATTACTTTGGCTACCGTAAATCACCCCCAACTATCCCTCTACAACAAACCAAACCATATCATCTTAAAATTACAAAAAAAGGTGTACAAATCATAACAAACAATGCCATACTCACCCAAATTACTTCGGCTACTCTAATTCATCACCAACTAACCCCTACCACAACAAACTAAACCCAATCAATTTTAAATTACAAAAAAATGCTACTAACCATAGCAAACTATGCCAAACACACCTAAATTACTTCGTCTATCAAAAATCACCCCCAACTACACTTTACAGCAACAAACTAAGCCCAATCACTTTAAAATTACAAAAAAATGCTAAAAATCATAACAAACTATACCAGAATCACCTAAATTACTTCGCCTACCGTAAATCACCCCCAACTATCCTTTTCCACAACAAACCAAACCATATCATTTTAAAATTACAAAAAAAGGTGTACATATCATAACAAACTATGCTAGACTCACCTAAATTACTTCGGCTACTCTAAATCATCACCAATTAACCCTTACCACAACAAACTAAACCCTATCACTTTTAAATTACAAAAAAAATGCTACTAACCATAGCAAACTATGCCAAACTCACCTAAATTACTTCGGCTATCAAAAATCACCCCCAACTACACTTTACAGCAACAAACTAAGCCCAATCAATTTAAAATTACAAAAAAATGCTAAAAATCATAACAAACTATACCAGAATCACTTAAATTACTTCGGCTACCGTAAATCACCCCCAACTATCCCTTACCACAACAAACCAAACCATATCATCTTAAAATTACAAAAAAGGTGTACAAATCATATCAAACTATGCCAGACTCACCTAAATTACTTCGGCTACTCTAAATCATCACCAACTAACCCTTACCACAACAAACTAAACCCAATCACTTTTAAATTACAAAAAAATGCTACTAACCATAGCAAACTATGCCAAATTCACCTAAATTACTCCAGCTATCAAAAATCACCCCCAACTACACTTTACAGCAACAAACTAAGTCCAATCACTTTAAAATTACAAAAAAATGCTAAAAATCATACCAAACTATACCAGAATCACCTAAATTACTTCGGCTACCGTAAATCACCCCCAACTATCCCTTACCACAACAAACCAAACCATATCATCTTAAAATTACAAAAAAAAGTGTACAAATCATAACAAACTATGCCAGACTCTCCTAAATTACTTCGGCTACTCTAAATCATCACCAACTAACCCTTACCACAACAAACTAAACCCAATCACTTTTAAATAAAAAAAAAATGCTACTATCCATAGCAAACTATGCCAAACTCACCTAAATTACTTCGGCTATCAAAAATCACCTCCAACTACACTTTACAGCAGCAAATTAAGCCCAATTACTTTAAAATTACAAAAAAATGCTAAAAATCATAACAAACTATACCAGAATCACCTAAATTACTTCGGCTACCGTAAATCACACCAAACTATCCCTTACCACAACAAACCAAACCATATCATCTTAAAATTACAAAAAAGGTGTACAAATCATAACAAACTATACCAGAATCATCTAAATTACTTCGGCTACCGTAAATCACCCCCAACTATCCCTTACCACAACAAACCAAACCATATCATCTTAAAATTACAAAAAAAGGTGTACAAATCATAACAAACTATGCCAGACTCACCTAAATTACTTCGGCTACTCTAAATCATCACCAATTAACCCTTACCACAACAAACTAAACCCAATCACTTTTAAATTACAAAAAAAAATGCTACTAACCATAGCAAACTATGCCAAACTCACCTAAATTACTTCGGCTATCAAAAATCACCCCCAACTACACTTTACAGCAACAAACTAAGCCCAATCACTTTAAAATTACAAAAAATGCTAAAAATCATAACAAACTATACCAGAATCACCTAAATTACTTCGGCTACCGTAAATCACCCCCAACTATCCCTCCACAACAAACCAAACCATATCATCTTAAAATTACAAAAAAAGGTGTACAAATCATAACAAACAATGCCAGACTCACCTAAATTACTTCGGCTACTCTAATTCATCACCAACTAACCCCTACCACAACAAACTAAACCCAATCAAATTTAAATTACAAAAAAATCCTACTAACCATAGCAAACTATGCCAAACACACCTAAATTACTTCGTCTATCATAAATCACCCCCAACTACACTTTACAGCAACAAACTAAGCCCAATCACTTTAAAATTACAAAAAAATGCTAAAAATCATAACAAACTATACCAGAATCACCTAAATTACTTCGGCTACCGTAAATCACCCCCAACTATCCTTTTCCACAACAATCCAAACCATATCATCTTAAAATTACAAAAAAAAGTGTACAAATCATAACAAACTATGCCAGACTCTCCTAAATTACTTCGGCTACTCTAAATCATCACCAACTAACCCTTACCACAACAAACTAAACCCAATCACTTTTAAATTACAAAAAAATGCTACTAACCATAGCAAACTATGCCAAACTCACCTAAATTACTTCGGCTATCAAAAATCACCTCCAACTACACTTTACAGCAGCAAATTAAGCCCAATCACTTTAAAATTACAAAAAAATGCTAAAAATCATAACAAACTATACCAGAATCACCTAAATTACTTCGGCTACCGTAAATCACACCAAACTATCCCTTACCACAACAAACCAAACCATATCATCTTAAAATTACAAAAAAGGTGTACAAATCATAACAAACTATGCCAGACTCATCTAAATTACTTTGGCTACTCTAATTCATCACCAACTAACCCCTACCACAACAAACTAAACCCAATCAATTTTAAATTACAAAAAAATGCTACTAACCATAGCAAACTATGCCAAACACACCTAAATTACTTCGTGTATCAAAAATCACCCCCAACTACACTCTACAGCAACAAACTAAGCCCAATCACTTTAAAATTACAAAAAAATGCTAAAAATCATAACAAACTATACCAGAATCACCTAAATTACTTCGGCTACCGTAAATATCCCCCAACTATCCCTTACCACAACAAACCAAACCATATCATCTTAAAATTACAAAAAAAGGTGTACAAATCATAACAAACTATGCCAGACTCACCTAAATTACTTCGGCTACTCTAAATCATCACCAATTAACCCTTACCACAACAAACTAAACCCAATCACTTTTAAATTACAAAAAAAAGCTACTAACCATAGCAAACTATGCCAAACTCACCTAAATTACTTCGGCTATCAAAAGTCACACCCAACTACACTTTACAGCAACAAACTAAGCCCAATCATTTTAAAATTACAAAAAAATTCTAAAAATCATAACAAACTATACCAGAATCACCTAAATTACTTCGGCTACCGTAAATCACCCCCAACTATTCCTTACCACAACAAACCAAACCATATCATCTTAAAATTACAAAAAAAGGTGTACAAATCATAACAAACTATGCCAGACTCACCTAAATTACTTCGGCTACTCTAAATCATCACCAATTAACCCTTACCACAACAAACTAAACCCAATCACTTTTAAATTACAAAAAAAATGCTACTAACCATAGCAAACTATGCCAAACTCACCTAAATTACTTCGGCTATCAAAAATCACCCCCAACTACACTTTACAGCAACAAACTAAGCCCAATCACTTTAAAATTACAAAAAATGCTAAAAATCATAACAAACTATACCAGAATCACCTAAATTACTTCGGCTACCGTAAATCACCCCCAACTATCCCTCCATAACAAACCAAACCATATCATCTTAAAATTACAAAAAAAGGTGTACAAATCATAACAAACTATGCCAGACTCACCTAAATTACTTCGGCTACTCTAAATCATCACCAACTAACCCTTACCACAACAAACTAAACCCAATCACTTTTAAATTACAAAAAAATGCTACTAACCATAGCAAACTATGCCAAATTTACCTAAATTACTTCAGCTATCAAAAATCACCCCCAACTACACTTTACAGCAACAAACTAAGTCCAATCACTTTAAAATTACAAAAAAATGCTAAAAATCATAACAAACTATACCAGAATCACCTAAATTACTTCGGCTACCGTAAATCACCCCCAACTATCCCTTACCACAACAAACCAAACCATATCATCTTAAAATTACAAAAAAAAGTGTACAAATCATAACAAACTATGCCAGACTCACCTAAATTACTTCGGCTACTCTAAATCATCACCAACTAACCCTTACCACAACAAACTAAACCCAATCACTTTTAAATTACAAAAAAATGCTACTAACCATAGCAAACTATGCCAAACTCACCTAAATTACTTCGGCTATCAAAAATCACTCCCAACTACACTTTGCAGCAACAAACTAAGCCCAATCACTTTAAAATTACAAAAAAATGCTAAAAATCATACCAAACTATACCAGAATCACCTAAATTACTTCGGCTACCGTAAATCACCCCCAACTATCCCTTACCACAACAAACCAAACCATATCATCTTAAAATTACAAAAAAGGTGTACAAATCATAACAAACTATGCCAGACTCACCTAAATTACTTCGGTTACTCTAAATCATCACCAACTAACCCTTACCACAACAAACTAAACCCAATCACTTTTAAATTACAAAAAAATGCTACTAACCATAGCAAACTATGCCAAATTCACCTAAATTACTCCAGCTATCAAAAATCACCCCCAACTACACTTTACAGCAACAAACTAAGTCCAATCACTTTAAAATTACAAAAAAATGCTAAAAATCATACCAAACTATACCAGAATCACCTAAATTACTTCGGCTACCGTAAATCACCCCCAACTATCCCTTACCACAACAAACCAAACCATATCATCTTAAAATTACAAAAAAATGCTACTAACCATAGCAAACTATGCCAGACTCACCTAAATTACTTCGGCTACTCTAAATCATCACCAATTAACCCTTACCACAACAAACTAAACCCTATCACTTTTAAATTACAAAAAAAATGCTACTAACCATAGCAAACTATGCCAAACTCACCTAAATTACTTCGGCTATCAAAAATCACCCTCAACTACACTTTACAGCAACAAAGTAAGCCCAATCACTTCAAAATTACAAAAAAATCGTAAAAATTATAACAAACTATAACAGAATTACCTAAATTACTTCGACTACCGTAAATCACCCCCAACTATCCCCTACCACAACAAACCAAACCATATCATCTTAAAATTACAAAAAAAGGTGTACAAATCATAACAAACAATGCTAGACTCACCTAAATTACGTCGGCTAGTCTAAGTCATCACAAACTAACACTTACCACAACAAACTAAACCCAATCACTTTTAAATTACAAAAAAATTCTACTAACCATAGCAAACTATGCCAAACACACCTAAATTACTTCGTCTATCAAAAATCACCCCCAACTACACTTTACAGCAACAAACTAAGCCCAATCACTTTAAAATTACGAAAAAATGCTAAAAATCATAACAAACTATACCAGAATTACCTAAATTACTTTGGCTACCGTAAATCACCCCCAACTATCCCTTACCACAACAAACCAAACCATATCATCTTAAAATTACAAAAAAATGCTACTAACCATAGCAAACTATGCCAGACTCACCTAAATTACTTCGGCTACTCTAAATCATCACCAATTAACCCTTACCACAACAAACTAAACCCTATCACTTTTAAATTACAAAAAAAATGCTACTAACCATAGCAAACTATGCCAAACTCACCTAAATTACTTCGGCTATCAAAAATCACCCTCAACTACACTTTACAGCAACAAAGTAAGCCCAATCACTTCAAAATTACAAAAAAATCGTAAAAATTATAACAAACTATAACAGAATTACCTAAATTACTTCGACTACCGTAAATCACCCCCAACTATCCCCTACCACAACAAACCAAACCATATCATCTTAAAATTACAAAAAAAGGTGTACAAATCATAACAAACAATGCTAGACTCACCTAAATTACGTCGGCTAGTCTAAGTCATCACAAACTAACACTTACCACAACAAACTAAACCCAATCACTTTTAAATTACAAAAAAATTCTACTAACCATAGCAAACTATGCCAAACACACCTAAATTACTTCGTCTATCAAAAATCACCCCCAACTACACTTTACAGCAACAAACTAAGCCCAATCACTTTAAAATTACGAAAAAATGCTAAAAATCATAACAAACTATACCAGAATTACCTAAATTACTTTGGCTACCGTAAATCACCCCCAACTATCCCTTACCACAACAAACCAAACCATATCATCTTAAAATTACAAAAAAAGGTGTACAAATCATATCAAACAAGGCCAGACTCACCTAAATTACTTCGGCTACTCTAAATCATCACCAACTAATCCTTACCACAACAAACTAAACCCAATCACTTTTAAATTACAAAAAAAATGCTACTAACCATAGCAAACTATGCCAAACTTACCTAAATTACTTCGGCTATCAAAAATCACCCCCAACTACACTTTAAAGCAACAAACTAAGCCCAATCACTTTAAAATTACAAAAAATGCTAAAAATCATAACAAACTATACCAGAATCACCTAAATTACTTCGGCTACCGTAAATCACTCCCAACTATCCCTCCACAACAAACCAAACCATATCATCTTAAAATTACAAAAAAAGGTGTACAAATCATAAAAACAATGCCAGACTCACCTAAATTACTTCGGCTACTCTAATTCATCACCAACTAACCCCTACCACAACAATTTAAAATTGATTGGGTTTAAATCAATTTTAAATTACAAAAAAATGCTACTAACCATAGCAAACTATGCCAAACACACCTAAATTACTTCGTCTATCAAAAATCACCCCCAACTACACTTTACAGCAACAAACTAAGCCCAATCACTTTAAAATTACAAAAAAATGCTAAAAATCATAACAAACTATACCAGAATCACCTAAATTACTTCGGCTACCGTAAATCACCCCCAACTATCCCTTACCACAACAAACCAAACCATATCATCTTAAAATTACAAAAAAAGGTGTACAAATCATAACAAACTATGCCAGACTCACCTAAATTACTTCGGCTACTCTAAATCATCACCAATTAACCCTTACCAAAACAAACTAAAGCCAATCACTTTTAAATTACAAAAAAAATGCTACTAACCATAGCAAACTATGCCAAACTCACCTAAGTTACTTCGGCTATCAAAAATCACCCCCAACTACACTTTACAGCTACAAACTAAGCCCAATCATTTTAAAATTACAAAAAAATGCTAAAAATCATAACAAACTATACCAGAATCACCTAAATTACTTCGGCTACCGTAAATCACCCCCAACTATCCCTTACCACAACAAACCAAACCATATCATCTTAAAATTACAAAAAAGGTGTACAAATCATAACAAACTATGCCAGACTCAACTAAATTACTTCGGCTACTCTAAATCATCACCAACTAACCCTTACCACAACAAACTAAACCCAATCAGTTTTAAATTACAAAAAAATGCTACTAACCATAGCAAACTATGCCAAATACACCTAAATTACTTCAGCTATCAACAATCACCCCCAACTACACTTTACAGCAACAAACTAAGTCCAATCACTTTAAAATTACAAAAAAATGCTAAAAATCATAACAAACTATACCAGAATAACTTAAATTACTTCGGCTACCGTAAATCACCCCCAACTATCCCTTACCACAACAAACCAAACCATATCATTTTAAAATTACAAAAAAAGGTTTACAAATCATAACAAACTATGCCAGACTCACCTAAATTACTTCGGCTACTCTAAATCATCACCAACTAACCCTTACCACAACAAACTAAACCCAATCACTTTTAAATTACAAAAAAATGCTACTAACCATAGCAAACTATGCCAAACTCACCTAAATTACTTCGGCTATCAAAAATCACCTCCAACTACACTCTACAGCAGCAAATTAAGCCCAATTACTTTAAAATTACAAAAAAATCCTAAAAATCATAACAAACTATACCAGAATCACCTAAATTACTTCGGCTACCGTAAATCACCCCTAACTATTCCTTACCACAACAAACCAAACCATATCATCTTAAAATTACAAAAAAAGGTGTACAAATCATAACAAACTATGCCAGACTCACCTAAATTACTTCGGCTACTCTAAATCATCACCAACTAACCCTTACCACAACAAACTAAACCCAATCACTTTTAAATTACAAAAAAATGCAACTGACTATAGCAAACTATGCCAAATTCGCCTAAATTACTTCGGCTATCAAAAATCATCCCCAACTACACTTTACAGCAACAAACTAAGCCCAATCACTTTAAAATTACAAAAAAATTCTAAAAATCATAACAAACTATACCAGAATCACCTAAATTACTTCGGCTACAGTAAATCACCCCCAACTATCCCTTACCACAACAAACTAAACCATTTCACCTTAAAATTACAAAAAAAGGTGTAAAAATCATAACAAACTATGCCAGACTCACCTAAATTACTTCGGCTACTCTAAATCATCACCAACTAACCCTTACCACAACAAACTAAACCCAATCACTTTTAAATTACAAAAAAATGCTACTAACCATAGCAAACTATGCCAAACTCACCTAAATTACTTCGGCTATCAAAAATCACCCCCAACTACACTTTACAGCAACAAACTAAGCCCAATCATCTTAAAATTACAAAAAAATGCTAAAAATCATAACAAACTATACAAGAATCACCTAAATTACTTCGGCTGTCATAAATCACCCCCAACTATCCCTTACCACAACAAACCAAACCATATCATCTTAAAATTACAAAAAAAGGTGTACAAATCATAACAAACTATGCCAGACTCACCTAAATTACTTCGGCTACTCTAAATCATCACCAACTAACTCTTACCACAACAAACTAAACCCAATCACTTTTAAATTACAAAAAAATGCTACTGACTATAGCAAACTATGCCAAACTCGCCTAAATTACTTCGGCTATCAAAAATCACCCCCAACTACACTTTACAGCAACAAACTAAGCCCAATCACTTTAAAATTACAAAAAAAAAATAAAAATCATAACAAACTATACCATAATCAGCTAAATTACTTTGGCTACCGTAAATCACCCCCAACTATCCCTCTACAACAAACCAAACCATATCATCTTAAAATTACAAAAAAAGGTGTACAAATCATAACAAACTATGCCAGACTCACCTAAATTACTTCGGCTACTCTAAATCATCACCAACTAACCCTTACCACAACAAACTAAACCCAATCACTTTTAAATTACAAAAAAATGCTACTGACTATAGCAAACTATGCCAAACTCGCCTAAATTACTTCGGCTATCAAAAATCACCCCCAACTACACTTTACAGCAACAAACTAAGCCCAATCATCTTAAAATTACAAAAAAATGCTAAAAATCATAACAAACTATACAAGAATCACCTAAATTACTTCGGCTATCATAAATCACCCCCAACTATCCCTTACCACAACAAACCAAACCATATCATCTTAAAATTACAAAAAAAGGTGTACAAATCATAACAAACTATGCCAGACTCACCTAAATTACTTCGGCTACTCTAAATCATCACCAATTAACCCTTACCACAACAAACTAAACCCAATCACTTTTAAATTACAAAAAAAATGCTACTAACCATAGCAAACTATGCCAAACTCACCTAAATTACTTCGGCTATCAAAAATCACCCCCAACTACACGTTACAGCAACAAACTAAGCCCAATCTCTTTGAAATTACAAAAAATGCTAAAAATCATAACAAACTATACCAGAATCACCTAAATTACTTCGGCTACCGTAAATCACCCCCAACTATCCCTCCACAACGAACCAAACCATATCATCTTAAAATTACAAAAAAAGGTGTACAAATCATAACAAACAATGCCAGACTCACCTAAATTACTTCGGCTACTCTAATTCAACACCAACTAACCCCTACCACAACAAACTAAACCCAATCAATTTTAAATTACAAAAAAATGCTACTAACCATAGCAAACTATGCCAAACACACCTAAATTACTTCGTCTATCAAAAATCACCCCCAACTACACTTTACAGCATCAAACCAAACCCAATCACTTTAAAATTACAAAAAAATGCTAAAAATCATAACAAACTATACCAGAATCACCTAAATTACTTCGGATACTGTAAATCACCCCCAACTATCCCTTACCACAACAAACCAAACCATATCATATTAAAATTACAAAAAAAGGTGTACAAATCATAACAAACTATGCCAGACTCACCTAAATTACTTCGGCTACTCTAAATCATCACCAACTAACCCTTACCACAACAAACTAAACCCAATCACTTTTAAATTACAAAAAAATGCTACTGACTATAGCAAACTATGCCAAACTCGCCTAAATTACTTCGGCTATCAAAAATCACACCCAACTACACTTTACAGCAACAAACTAAGTCCAATCACTTTAAAATTACAAAAAAATGCTAAAAATCATAACAAACTATACCAGAATCAGCTAAATTACTTTGGCTACCGTAAATCACCCCCAACTATCCCTCTACAACAAACCAAACCATATCATCTTAAAATTACAAAAAAAGGTGTACAAATCATAACAAACTATGCCAGACTCACCTAAATTACTTCGGCTACTCTAAATCATCACCAACTAACCCTTACCACAACAAACTAAACCCAATCACTTTTAAATTACAAAAAAATGCTACTGACTATAGCAAACTATGCCAAACTCGCCTAAATTACTTCGGCTATCAAAAATCACCCCCAACTACACTTTACAGCAACAAACTAAGCCCAATCATCTTAAAATTACAAAAAAATGCTAAAAATCATAACAAACTATACAAGAATCACCTAAATTACTTCGGCTATCATAAATCACCCCCAACTATCCCTTACCACAACAAACCAAACCATATCATCTTAAAATTACAAAAAAAGGTGTACAAATCATAACAAACTATGCCAGACTCACCTAAATTACTTCGGCTACTCTAAATCATCACCAATTAACCCTTACCACAACAAACTAAACCCAATCACTTTTAAATTACAAAAAAAATGCTACTAACCATAGCAAACTATGCCAAACTCACCTAAATTACTTCGGCTATCAAAAATCACCCCCAACTACACGTTACAGCAACAAACTAAGCCCAATCTCTTTGAAATTACAAAAAATGCTAAAAATCATAACAAACTATACCAGAATCACCTAAATTACTTCGGCTACCGTAAATCACCCCCAACTATCCCTCCACAACGAACCAAACCATATCATCTTAAAATTACAAAAAAAGGTGTACAAATCATAACAAACAATGCCAGACTCACCTAAATTACTTCGGCTACTCTAATTCAACACCAACTAACCCCTACCACAACAAACTAAACCCAATCAATTTTAAATTACAAAAAAATGCTACTAACCATAGCAAACTATGCCAAACACACCTAAATTACTTCGTCTATCAAAAATCACCCCCAACTACACTTTACAGCATCAAACCAAACCCAATCACTTTAAAATTACAAAAAAATGCTAAAAATCATAACAAACTATACCAGAATCACCTAAATTACTTCGGATACTGTAAATCACCCCCAACTATCCCTTACCACAACAAACCAAACCATATCATATTAAAATTACAAAAAAAGGTGTACAAATCATAACAAACTATGCCAGACTCACCTAAATTACTTCGGCTACTCTAAATCATCACCAACTAACCCTTACCACAACAAACTAAACCCAATCACTTTTAAATTACAAAAAAATGCTACTGACTATAGCAAACTATGCCAAACTCGCCTAAATTACTTCGGCTATCAAAAATCACACCCAACTACACTTTACAGCAACAAACTAAGTCCAATCACTTTAAAATTACAAAAAAATGCTAAAAATCATAACAAACTATACCAGAATCACCTAAATTACTTCGGCTACCATAAATCACCCCCAACTAGCCCTTACCACAACAAACCAAACCATATCATTTTAAAATTACAAAAAAAGGTGTACAAATCATAACAAACTATGCCAGACTCACCTAAATTACTTCGGCTACTCTAAATCATCACCAATTAACTCTTACCACAACAAACTAAACCCAATCACTTTTAAATTACAAAAAAAATGCTACTAACCATAGCAAACTATGCCAAACTCACCTAAATTACTTCGGCTATCAAAAATCACCCCCAACTACACTTTGCAGCAACAAACTAAGCCCAATCACTTTAAAATTACAAAAAATGCTAAAAATCATAACAAACTATACCATAATCAGCTAAATTACTTTGGCTACCGTAAATCACCCCCAACTATCCCTCTACAACAAACCAAACCATATCATCTTAAAATTACAAAAAAAGGTGTACAAATCATAACAAACAATGCCAGACTCACCCAAATTACTTCGGCTACTCTAATTCATCACCAACTAACCCCTACCACAACAAACTAAACCCAATCAATTTTAAATTACAAAAAAATGCTACTAACCATAGCAAACTATGCCAAACACACCTAAATTACTTCGTCTATCAAAAATCACCCCCAACTACACTTTACAGCAACAAACTAAGCCCAATCACTTTAAAATTACAAAAAAATGCTAAAAATCATAACAAACTATACCAGAATCACCTAAATTACTTCGCCTACCGTAAATCACCCCCAACTATCCTTTTCCACAACAAACCAAACCATATCATTTTAAAATTACAAAAAAAGGTGTACAAATCATAACAAACTATGCTAGACTCACCTAAATTACTTCGGCTACTCTAAATCATCACCAATTAACCCTTACCACAACAAACTAAACCCTATCACTTTTAAATTACAAAAAAAATGCTACTAACCATAGCAAACTATGCCAAACTCACCTAAATTACTTCGGCTATCAAAAATCACCCCCAACTACACTTTACAGCAACAAACTAAGCCCAATCATTTTAAAATTACAAAAAAATGCTAAAAATCATAACAAACTATACCAGAATCACTTAAATTACTTCGGCTACCGTAAATCACCCCCAACTATCCCTTACCACAACAAACCAAACCATATCACCTTAAAATTACAAAAAAGGTGTACAAATCATATCAAACTATGCCAGACTCACCTAAATTACTTCGGCTACTCTAAATCATCACCAACTAACCCTTACCACAACAAACTAAACCCAATCACTTTTAAATTACAAAAAAATGCTACTAACCATAGCAAACTATGCCAAATTCACCTAAATTACTCCAGCTATCAAAAATCACCCCCAACTACACTTTACAGCAACAAACTAAGTCCAATCACTTTAAAATTACAAAAAAATGCTAAAAATCATACCAAACTATACCAGAATCACCTAAATTACTTCGGCTACCGTAAATCACCCCCAACTATCCCTTACCACAACAAACCAAACCATATCATCTTAAAATTACAAAAAAAAGTGTACAAATCATAACAAACTATGCCAGACTCTCCTAAATTACTTCGGCTACTCTAAATCATCACCAACTAACCCTTACCACAACAAACTAAACCCAATCACTTTTAAATAAAAAAAAAATGCTACTATCCATAGCAAACTATGCCAAACTCACCTAAATTACTTCGGCTATCAAAAATCACCTCCAACTACACTTTACAGCAGCAAATTAAGCCCAATTACTTTAAAATTACAAAAAAATGCTAAAAATCATAACAAACTATACCAGAATCACCTAAATTACTTCGGCTACCGTAAATCACACCAAACTATCCCTTACCACAACAAACCAAACCATATCATCTTAAAATTACAAAAAAGGTGTACAAATCATAACAAACTATACCAGAATCATCTAAATTACTTCGGCTACCGTAAATCACCCCCAACTATCCCTTACCACAACAAACCAAACCATATCATCTTAAAATTACAAAAAAAGGTGTACAAATCATAACAAACTAAGCCAGACTCACCTAAATTACTTCGGCTACTCTAAATCATCACCAATTAACCCTTACCACAACAAACTAAACCCAATCACTTTTAAATTACAAAAAAAAATGCTACTAACCATAGCAAACTATGCCAAACTCACCTAAATTACTTCGGCTATCAAAAATCACCCCCAACTACACTTTACAGCAACAAACTAAGCCCAATCACTTTAAAATTACAAAAAATGCTAAAAATCATAACAAACTATACCAGAATCACCTAAATTACTTCGGCTACCGTAAATCACCCCCAACTATCCCTCCACAACAAACCAAACCATATCATCTTAAAATTACAAAAAAAGGTGTACAAATCATAACAAACAATGCCAGACTCACCTAAATTACTTCGGCTACTCTAATTCATCACCAACTAACCCCTACCACAACAAACTAAACCCAATCAAATTTAAATTACAAAAAAATGCTACTAACCATAGCAAACTATGCCAAACACACCTAAATTACTTCGTCTATCATAAATCACCCCCAACTACACTTTACAGCAACAAACTAAGCCCAATCACTTTAAAATTACAAAAAAATGCTAAAAATCATAACAAACTATACCAGAATCACCTAAATTACTTCGGCTACCGTAAATCACCCCCAACTATCCTTTTCCACAACAATCCAAACCATATCATCTTAAAATTACAAAAAAAGGTGTACAAATCATAACAAACTATGCTAGACTCACCTAAATTACTTCGGCTACTCTAAATCATCACCAATTAAACCTTACCACAACAAACTAAACCCTATCACTTTTAAATTACAAAAAAAATTCTACTAACCATAGCAAACTATGCCAAACTCACCTAAATTACTTCGGCTATCAAAAATCACCCCCAACTACACTTTACAGCAACAAACTAAGCCCAATCATTTTAAAATTACAAAAAAATGCTAAAAATCATAACAAACTATACCAGAATCACCTAAATTACTTCGGCTACCGTAAATCACCCCCAACTATCCCTTACCACAACAAACCAAACCATATCATCTTAAAATTACAAAAAAGGTGTACAAATCATAACAAACTATGCCAGACTCACCTAGATTACTTCGGCTACTCTAAATCATCACCAACTAACCCTTACCACAACAAACTAAACCCAATCACTTTTAAATTACAAAAAAATGCTACTAACCATAGCAAACTATGCCAAATTCACCTAAATTACTCCAGCTATCAAAAATCACCCCCAACTACACTTTACAGCAACAAACTAAGTCCAATCACTTTAAAATTACAAAAAAATGCTAAAAATCATACCAAACTATACCAGAATCACCTAAATTACTTCTGCTACCGTAAATCACCCCCAACTGTCCCTTACCACAACAAATCAAACCATATCATCTTAAAATTACAAAAAAAAGTGTACAAATCATAACAAATTATGCCAGACTCACCTAAATTACTTCGGCTACTCTAAATCATCACCAACTAACCCTTACCACAACAAACTAAACCCAATCTCTTTTAAATTACAAAAAAATGCTACTAACCATAGCAAACTATGCCAAATTCACCTAAATTACTTCAGCTATCAAAAATCACCCCCAACTACACTTTACAGCAACAAACTAAGTCCAATCGCTTTAAAATTACAAAAAAATGCTAAAAATCATTACAAACTATACCAGAATCACCTAAATTACTTCGGCTACCGTAAATCACCCCCAACTATCCCTTACCACAACAAACCAAACCATATCATCTTAAAATTACAAAAAAAGGTGTACAAATCATAACAAACTATGCCAGACTCACCTAAATTACTTCGGCTACTCTAAATCATCACCAATTAACCCTTACCACAACAAACTACACCCAATCACTTTTAAATTACAAAAAAAATGCTACTAACCATAGCAAACTATGCCAAACTCACCTAAATTACTTCGGCTATCAAAAATCACCCCCAACTACATTTTACAGCAACAAACTAAGCCCAATCACTTTAAAATTACAAAAAATGCTAAAAATCATAACAAACTATACCAGAATCACCTAAATTACTTCGGCTACCGTAAATCACCCCCAACTATCCCTCCACAACAAACCAAACCATATCATCTTAAAATTACAAAAAAAGGTGTACAAATCATAACAAACAATGCCAGACTCACCTAAATTACTTCGGCTACTTTAATTCATCACCAACTAACCCCTACCACAACAAACTAAACCCAATCAATTTTAAATTACAAAAAAATGCTACTAACCATAGCAAACTATGCCAAACACACCTAAATTACTTCGTCTATCATAAATCACCCCCAACTACTCTTTACAGCAACAAACTAAGCCCAATCACTTTAAAATTACAAAAAAATGCTAAAAATCATAACAAACTATACCAGAATCACCTAAATTACTTCGGCTACCGTAAATCACCCCCAACTATCCTTTTCCACAACAAACCAAACCATATCATCTTAAAATTACAAAAAAAGGTGTACAAATCATAACAAACTATGCTAGACTCACCTAAATTACTTCGGCTACTCTAAATCATCACCAATTAAACCTTACCACAACAAACTAAACCCTATCACTTTTAAATTACAAAAAAAATGCTACTAACCATAGCAAACTATGCCAAACTCACCTGAATTACTTCGGCTATCAAAAATCACTCCCAACTACACTTTACAGCAACAAACTAAGCCCAATCATTTTAAAATTACAAAAAAATGCTAAAAATCATAACAAACTATACCAGAATCACCTAAATTACTTCGGCTACCGTAAATCACCCCCAACTATCCCTTACCACAACAAACCAAACCATATCATCTTAAAATTACAAAAAAGGTGTACAAATCATAACAAACTATGCCAGACTCACCTAGATTACTTCGGCTACTCTAAATCATCACCAACTAACCCTTACCACAACAAACTAAACCCAATCACTTTTAAATTACAAAAAAATGCTACTAACCATAGCAAACTATGCCAAATTCACCTAAATTACTCCAGCTATCAAAAATCACTCCCAACTACACTTTACAGCAACAAACTAAGTCCAATCACTTTAAAATTACAAAAAAATGCTAAAAATCATACCAAACTATACCAGAATCACCTAAATTACTTCGGCTACCGTAAATCACCCCCAACTATCCCTTACCACAACAAATCAAACCATATCATCTTAAAATTACAAAAAAAAGTGTACAAATCATAACAAACTATGCCAGACTCTCCTAAATTACTTCGGCTACTCTAAATCATCACCAACTAACCCTTACCACAACAAACTAAATTCAATCACTTTTAAATTACAAAAAAATGCTACTAACCATAGCAAACTATGCCAAACTCACCTAAATTACTTCGGCTATCAAAAATCACCTCCAACTACACTTTACAGCAGCAAATTAAGCCCAATCACTTTAAAATTACAAAAAAATGCTAAAAATCATAACAAACTATACCAGAATCACCTAAATTACTTCGGCTACCGTAAATCACACCAAACTATCCCTTACCACAACAAACCAAACCATATCATCTTAAAATTACAAAAAAGGTGTACAAATCATAACAAACTATGCCAGACTCATCTAAATTACTTTGGCTACTCTAATTCATCACCAACTAACCCCTACCACAACAAACTAAACCCAATCAATTTTAAATTACAAAAAAATGCTACTAACCATAGCAAACTATGCCAAACACACCTAAATTACTTCGTCTATCAAAAATCACCCCCAACTACACTCTACAGCAACAAACTAAGCCCAATCACTTTAAAATTACAAAAAAATGCTAAAAATCATAACAAACTATACCAGAATCACCTAAATTACTTCGGCTACCGTAAATATCCCCCAACTATCCCTTACCACAACAAACCAAACCATATCATCTTAAAATTACAAAAAAAGGTGTACAAATCATAACAAACTATGCCAGACTCACCTAAATTACTTCGGCTACTCTAAATCATCACCAATTAACCCTTACCACAACAAACTAAACCCAATCACTTTTAAATTACAAAAAAAAGCTACTAACCATAGCAAACTATGCCAAACTCACCTAAATTACTTCGGCTATCAAAAGTCACACCCAACTACACTTTACAGCAACAAACTAAGCCCAATCATTTTAAAATTACAAAAAAATTCTAAAAATCATAACAAACTATACCAGAATCACCTAAATTACTTCGGCTACCGTAAATCACCCCCAACTATTCCTTACCACAACAAACCAAACCATATCATCTTAAAATTACAAAAAAAGGTGTACAAATCATAACAAACTATGCCAGACTCACCTAAATTACTTCGGCTACTCTAAATCATCACCAATTAACCCTTACCACAACAAACTAAACCCAATCACTTTTAAATTACAAAAAAAATGCTACTAACCATAGCAAACTATGCCAAACTCACCTAAATTACTTCGGCTATCAAAAATCACCCCCAACTACACTTTACAGCAACAAACTAAGCCCAATCACTTTAAAATTACAAAAAATGCTAAAAATCATAACAAACTATACCAGAATCACCTAAATTACTTCGGCTACCGTAAATCACCCCCAACTATCCCTCCACAACAAACCAAACCATATCATCTTAAAATTACAAAAAAAGGTGTACAAATCATAACAAACTATGCCAGACTCACCTAAATTACTTCGGCTACTCTAAATCATCACCAACTAACCCTTACCACAACAAACTAAACCCAATCACTTTTAAATTACAAAAAAATGCTACTAACCATAGCAAACTATGCCAAATTTACCTAAATTACTTCAGCTATCAAAAATCACCCCCAACTACACTTTACAGCAACAAACTAAGTCCAATCACTTTAAAATTACAAAAAAATGCTAAAAATCATAACAAACTATACCAGAATCACCTAAATTACTTCGGCTACCGTAAATCACCCCCAACTATCCCTTACCACAACAAACCAAACCATATCATCTTAAAATTACAAAAAAAGTGTACAAATCATAACAAACTATGCCAGACTCACCTAAATTACTTCGGCTACTCTAAATCATCACCAACTAACCCTTACCACAACAAACTAAACCCAATCACTTTTAAATTACAAAAAAATGCTACTAACCATAGCAAACTATGCCAAACTCACCTAAATTACTTCGGCTATCAAAAATCACCCCCAACTACACTTTGCAGCAACAAACTAAGCCCAATCACTTTAAAATTACAAAAAAATGCTAAAAATCATACCAAACTATACCAGAATCACCTAAATTACTTCGGCTACCGTAAATCACCCCCAACTATCCCTTACCACAACAAACCAAACCATATCATCTTAAAATTACAAAAAAGGTGTACAAATCATAACAAACTATGCCAGACTCACCTAAATTACTTCGGTTACTCTAAATCATCACCAACTAACCCTTACCACAACAAACTAAACCCAATCACTTTTAAATTACAAAAAAATGCTACTAACCATAGCAAACTATGCCAAACACACCTAAATTACTTCGTCTATCAAAAATCACCCCCAACTACACTTTACAGCAACAAACTAAACCCAATCACTTTAAAATTATAAAAAAATGGTAAAAATCATAACAAACTATACCAGAATCACCTAAATTACTTCGGCTACCATAAATCATCACCAACTAACCCTTACCAAAACAAACTAAACCCAATCACATTTAATTTACAAAAAAATGCTACTAACCATAGCAAACTATTGTAACGTCTTAAATTTTCCTTTTGTACCTATGGTAGCGGAAGTAACCTCTGGGTCCCGGCCGACTTCAGTCGTGGAAGCGTAGGTCCGTTGGAAGGGGGGGCGCCACGTAATTGTTACACTTTTCTGCCAGAGGTCTTCACGCTACCAGTCCCAATTACGAAGGACTTGTTCAATATAAAATAATGAATTGGGTTAAGCGGGCAACAATTTAATAACAAAAGAAAATAATAAATACAGTAACCGAACAAAAATAAATAAATGAATAAATAAAAATTCGAAATTAACCGACAACTCAACAAACTACGCGACGTCCGGGGCCCACGACGACACGCTTACAAATAAAAATACTTAAATTTTACGTAAAATTACCAAAAAAAAAATAAATAAATAAAGGAAACTTCACTTAAATTTTTTTTGTTTGACCAAACCTTTGGGAAGGGACGATTGGGACGCAGGACTCGGGAACGGAATGGTGGGGATCGTAGCACTCAGGAACGAACGGGCGTAGAACAGGACAGGGATGGAGCGTAGTCTTTAGATTCGGGAACGTAATGGAGCGTGGTACAATTCGGGAACGGGATGGAGCGTAGTCTTTCGATTCGGGTAGGTCGGGTCGCGACGTAGAATTTCAGGGACGTTATATCTATACGTTATACGTTTTCGCGATATCTCTTAATAATTTTTCGTTATTTTTTTGTCACCAAGTCAAACAAAATTTTTAGCAAACGCTAATTTGATCAAAAATATATATTTCAAAATTTTGGGAATGTCACACTCCCCCTCTTCTTCCCAGAAGAAAAATCCCGTGATTTTTATTCATGCGTTCAAACCAATCCAAACACAAAAAAAAATGTTAAACTAGTTCTGAAGGAACTAGAGACAATTTCAACTATGTATCGCAATCCCCTGAGACGTATTAACTATACAGGCAGTAATAGCAGCTATAAAAAAATGTGTTATCCCGACGAAATAGATCGACAACAAAAAAAATTACCATAACAATAAACGTAATCGTAATAACGTCGTCCTCTCAAGTCTCTCAACCGACATCTCGCCAGACTCTATGAGTCCGATCCGTACGCAAGGTTCACAAAAATCCCGAAGAAGAATTGGACGTTCCGAAAATCCAAACCAAGTGAACGACCAATTCACAAAAACTAACCACACGATATCCAACCAACGATATTACCAAAATAATCGAAACCTCGAAAAGCGTTTGAGTGGTGTTTTACCCAGAGTGTGATGTAGTTCAAAACCAAGCGACAGTCGGAACCAATAGAAGAAGCGGTATTACAATCAATTTAAAATCAAAATTTACATCATAACGACGAGAGGAACCACGCATGGGCTAATGGGGAGCCCTTAAGACTCGCTGGCTGTACGGTCTTGCCGAATACCGTAGCATCCTAAAGATGGCCAGACACATAAGAAAACCGAAAACTTTAGGGGGTCGCGACGATATAAGGTTTTAAATCTTGAACATGCCACACGCCCGCTGATTTACCTTGCGAATCCCGAAGTTCGTACGTACAGTACCCAACCTTCCGTTTAATATGAAACGGACCTACGTATTTAGGAGCAAGTTTTGATGTAAAGTAGGCTTGCCCATCCGACAACACTTTATTTTTCCGCCAGACCTGTTGACCGACTGTATATTCGACGGATCGCCGACGTAAATTGTACGTTTTACGGTACTTTTCTTGGGCGTTCTGAAGTTTATGACGTACATCAGAGAACATTTTCTGATACCCAACTATTCTAGATGGCACGGTCTGGTCGGAGTCGATATGTTTGTTCTCGCCGTCCAGGTTCTTATAATCGCTACCCAGCATTACGTATTCGCGACCAAAATTTACAAAGTATGGTGAATATCCTGTAACTTCGCTCCTTGAGGTGCGAAGAGCACATGCTAGCGCTGTAAGGTGCCTATCCCAAGAACGCTGGCTCTCGCCGATGTAGGTGGCTAGTAACCTTTTCAATTCTTTATTTGTTCTTTCGGTCGGATCGGCCCGCGGATAATACAAGGGGGTAAACGAGAGACGAACACAATAGTTCTTCGCCAGCTTCATAAATTCCCTACTTCGCATCTGAGTCCCGTTATCGCAAATAAGAAATTCTGGTACACCGTATGTTAGAAAAATGTCGTCCTCAACATGTTTACACAATTGAGTAGCAGTGCTCGCTCTTAACGCAACAAAATGTACAAATTTACTAAACATATCGGTTATTACAAGGACATACTTATAACCGCGAGAAGACGTTGGAAGAGGTCCCACAAAATCTAAAGATATCACTTGCCACGGTTGAGTCGGAATGGGTCGGGTACCCATATGACCGGCAGGGGCTTTTTGCTCCGGTTTATGTTGAGCGCAAAGCGTACAAGTCCGAACGTACTTAGTGATATCATATTTCATCTTTGGCCAATAGTATCGCGATCGAATTTTCCAATAGGTTTTATAAATTCCGAAATGTCCTCCAGTAGGACTGTCATGCGCTAAACGAAAGATCTCAGAACGCTTATCTTTGGGAACAACCAACTTCCAAGCGTCATCGGAACTCGTCAGCTCAGGAATTCGTTCAGGCACGTATTTGTATAGCATGTCACCTTCCACACGCCACGCCGGAAACTTCCCGGGATCATTCACAACGTCACGCAGCATCCTCAAATACCACTGGTCGGTGGTATCACGACAATCAATAGTTAACACAACCGGAAAAGAAGGTGGATCTTCGGAAACTGGCACGGAACGACTCAAACAGTCCGGAACGCAATGATCTTTCCCTTTACGATGGACAATTTGGAAATGGTAGGGCTGCAAACGAAGGGCCCACCTAGCGAGACGGCCAGTTGGATTGCGGAGTCGTTTCAACCAAAGAAGTGAATAGTGATCGGTGATGACGGTAAAAGGTATCAGATCGATATAATGTCGAAACTTCTCAATCGCCCAAATAACTGCTAAACATTCCCGTTCCGTGGTGGAATAGCGTCTCTCTTGCGCTGTCAACGATCGCGACGCATACGAGACGACTCGCTCGCCATCCTCGTATGGTTGTACCAACGCGGCTCCGAGACCGTAACCAGACGCATCACACTGAACAACAAACGGACGACTATAATCGGGAGGGGTCAAGACTGGAGACGACACAAGTTTCTCCTTTAAAAGTCGGAACGACTTTTCGCAATCCTCATCCCACTTCCAACGAGTTTTCTTCCGCGTTAAGTTTGTCATCGGTTCTACCACGCTCGCGAATTCCGGTACGAATCGTCGATACCACGCCGCCATACCCAAGAAACGCCTCACTTCGGTCACACTCTTTGGTGTCGGTATGTCCAAAATGGCGCTCACTTTGTCTTGATCTACATGAAGTCCATGTTTGTCTACGACATAACCTAAATACTTTAACTGCGGACGACAAAAATAACATTTCTCGCGATTTAATGTAAATCCGGCAGCTAACAAACGATCCAAAACTTTTCCCAAAATCGTAATATGATTCTCAAAATCAGGAGTAATAACTACCACATCATCCAAATAAACAAAAACGTAAGGAGCCAAGTCATCACCTAAAACACGATCCATTAAACGTTGGAAAGTCGCAGGTGCATTTGTCAGACCGAAGGGCATTCGACGAAACTGAAAAAGTCCGCGACCTGGAACCGTAAAAGCTGTTAATTCGCGTGATTTATCTTCCATAGGAACATGCCAATAGGCGGATTTGACGTCGATGGTACTGAGGTACCTAGCACCACGAAGACTGTCAAGTATGGTGTTGACGTATGGTATCGGATACGCATCTCGCTTGGTCACCGTGTTTAGAGCTCGATAATCCACCACAAAACGAAATTTACCATCCTTTTTCGGAATTAAAAGCGCTGGAGACGACCAGGCGCTATTTGACCGTTCAACAATGCCCTCCTCCAACATGTTGTCCAGATGTTCGTTCATAAGCTTTAGCTTAGGTGGAGAGATGGGAAAATATCGCTGTTTGATAGGAGGCGAATCAGTCTGAATGGCATGGTGTACAAGCTTTGTTACACCGACGGTAGTGGACATCCGAGAAAACTTGGTCGTAAGCAAAGTTTTTAGCTTTTGGCCTTCTTCCGGTGACAATTCACTCTCGATCTGAATGGCGTTACATTCGTGGACAGGAAGTTCATCAGCAAAGTACCACTTCCGATCTCGTAGATTTGGAATTATTCCCAACGCAATAACAAAATCAGCTCCCAAAATAAACGGCTGCACTAACTCTGGCATGACTATAACCTCAATGATTGAAATTTTGGATTCTAATTCAATCGGAACTGACACTTTGCCTAAAACACGACATTCATCACCGTTCGCAACTCGACATGGAGTGGTCTCCTTCGTCATAAGACAACCCAAATCGCGTAAAATCAAGGAAGTGTCCGCATTCACGACTGTATTCGTCGCTCCGAGATCCAATAATCCACAAAACGTTCGACCTAATATTTTAAACTCGAGGTACGACCGATTATCGCCCTTCACCTGTTGCGAAACATAATTCAAAACGGCGCTGTTTTTCTTATCCCTCAAAGTTGGTCTGGGTGGGGCTGATGGTGACATTGCCGGCTTGATATATTGCCCCTTTATGAAGCCGGCCTCCCGTTTCCCGATACCGCATTACATTTCGGACAAGTTCTTCGTGTTACACCCGACATCTGACACGAGAAACAGCGACGACGCAAGGGTTCCTTACAGTCGCGAGCGAAATGTCCAACTTGCTCACAGTTATAACACTGGGAACGCTTATCGGACACTGGACGACGGTCCATAGGTGTTAATTTGACCAAGGGAGAATTTAGTACCATCTCTGATTGAAAAACTTGGTTAGACGTAACAGGAAGAAGGGTAGGCTCAACACAATCTAATTTTAAAGCTCGGGAATTTGGTCGGTAACTTTCAACACGATATTTTAGAGTCTCAATCCGCAAACATGCCTCCTCCAATTCCTCTACCGTCTTTACCATCGGTATTTTTTTCAAATAGTAAGGCGCTAAATTTCTCATCAGCGTGTCCAACCGTTTATTCGGCGACATATTACCGTGATGGTCGAATAGGGTGGTCATGTCGTTCAGGTATTGGCGGAAAGATTCATTCGGCAACTGTTTGCGGTCGAGTATTTGCCGAAAGATTCGATATTCATAATCCACTGGCAAGAAAGCCTGACGCAGGCATTCCGAAAGTTCCTCCCAGGTGGCAAAACGACGCAAGTTCTTCAAATACCATCTCAGCGCATCCCCATCAAACAAATCAATCGCACTTCGGAACAACCGAATGTCGGAGCACTGACGAGCAAACTTAATATCATTAACTTGACTGAGAAAACTAACGACCGTCTGCTCGTTGGTTTTTCCCGAAAATTTTCTTATTCCCCATTTACAAACGGGAACCTCTTTGTCCGAGAAAGAATTTGAGGGGGCGCGAGTGGAATTCAAACAACCTTGCTCCTCCACCACCCGAGAATGTGAATCGTCTTCGGAACTTGAACAATCATCATCCGACGCCAACGGGTCTTGAATAGCTGATCTACCGGGTACAGGACTTAAGTGTGGCATAGAAAGGTTGAGTAGGGTACGATTTTTCTGGACCCGATCTAGCGAACTCAATAAAGCCGATACGCGTCCCAGCCACTTACTCCGTAGTTCCAAATTTCCTAGGTTGGTTCCCTTTATTGGCGCGATATTAACCCGACCGAGGAGATGTAATATTCTCGAATAAAGGCGTTTGTAATGTGAAGTCTTAGCGTTAGGGTCCTGATAGGTTTGTATAGCCGCCAACAACTGCGTGTACTTCGCCTCAATTGCGGGGATTTGCGAGTCATAATCAAAGGTGTAGGAGGTATAAACTAAAGGTCGGTCAGTACGCTCCAGACTAATCAGGGGCTGTAAGACCGCTCGCATCTCCACCACGGTCATCTCCGCGCAAGGCACACCGCGATAAATCAATTCAAATTCCAGCTCGTCCTTCTTCAGGTGGTTTACATCCATCGGTTTCATTTTATTTTATTTATTTTTTTTATGTCACGAAACGAATAACTTCAAAATATGACAGTGACAATTCGGAACAAGGAATCAGTCCGAACAACACGACACTAAGAACCAAATAACCGAAAGTTCCGACGACAAACGTTAAAATTTTGTTTCTGCCTCCACTCAACCCAAACTCAACGTATTAACCAAAAAAAAATTTATTTTTTTTTTAATCAGCCCCACGTTGGGCGCCAAAAATGTAACGTCTTAAATTTTCCTTTTGTACCTATGGTAGCGGAAGTAACCTCTGGGTCCCGGCCGACTTCAGTCGTGGAAGCGTAGGTCCGTTGGAAGGGGGGGCGCCACGTAATTGTTACACTTTTCTGCCAGAGGTCTTCACGCTACCAGTCCCAATTACGAAGGACTTGTTCAATATAAAATAATGAATTGGGTTAAGCGGGCAACAATTTAATAACAAAAGAAAATAATAAATACAGTAACCGAACAAAAATAAATAAATGAATAAATAAAAATTCGAAATTAACCGACAACTCAACAAACTACGCGACGTCCGGGGCCCACGACGACACGCTTACAAATAAAAATACTTAAATTTTACGTAAAATTACCAAAAAAAAAATTAATAAATAAAGGAAACTTCACTTAAATTTTTTTTGTTTGACCAAACCTTTGGGAAGGGACGATTGGGACGCAGGACTCGGGAACGGAATGGTGGGGATCGTAGCACTCAGGAACGAACGGGCGTAGAACAGGACAGGGATGGAGCGTAGTCTTTAGATTCGGGAACGTAATGGAGCGTGGTACAATTCGGGAACGGGATGGAGCGTAGTCTTTCGATTCGGGTAGGTCGGGTCGCGACGTAGAATTTCAGGGACGTTATATCTATACGTTATACGTTTTCGCGATATCTCTTAATAATTTTTCGTTATTTTTTTGTCACCAAGTCAAACAAAATTTTTAGCAAAAGCTAATTTGATCAAAAATATATATTTCAAAATTTTGGGAATGTCACACTATGCCAAACTCACCTAAATTACTTCGGCTATCAAAAATCACCCCCAACTACACTTTACAGCAACAAACTAAGCCCAATCACTTTAAAATTACAAAAAAATGCTAAAAATCATAACAAACTATACCAGAATCACCTAAATTACTTCGGCTACCGTAAATCACCCCCAACTATCCCTTACCACAACAAAAAAAACCATATCATTTTAAAATTACAAAAAAAGGTGTACAAATCATAACAAACTATGCCAGACTCACCTAAATTACTTCGGCTACTCTAAATCATCACCAACTATCCTTTACCACAACAAACTAAACCCAATCACTTTTAAATTACAAAAAAATGCTACTAACCATAGCAAACTATGCCAAACTCTCCTAAATTACTTCGGCTATCAAAAATCACCCCCAACTACACTTTACAGCAACAAACTAAGCCCAATCACTTTAAAATTACAAAAAAATGCTAAAAATCATAACAAAATATACCAGAATCACCTAAATTACTTCGGCTACCATAAATCATCACCAACTAACCCTTACCACAACAAACTAAACCCAATCACATTTAAATTACAAAAAAATGCTACTAACCATAGCAAACTATGCCAAACTCACCTAAATAACTTCGGCTATCAAAAATCACCCCCAACTACACTTTATAGCAACAAACTAAGCCCAATCACTCTAAAATTACAAAAAAATGCTAAAAATCATAAACTACTATACCAGAATCACCTAAATTACTTCGGCTACCGTAAAACACCCCCAACTATCCCTTACCACAACAAACTAAACCATTTCATCTTAAATTACAATAAAAGGTGTACAAATCATAACAAACTATGCCAGACTCACCTAATATACTTCGGCTACTATAAATCATCACCAACTAACCCTTACTACAACAAACTAAACCCAATCACTTTTAAATTACAAAAAAATGCTACTAACCATAGCAAACTATGCCAAACTCACCTAAATTACTTCAGCTATCAAAAATCACCCCCAACTACACTTTACAGCAACAAACTAAGCCCAATCACTTTAAAATTATAAAAAAATGCTAAAAAGCATAACAAACTATACCAGAATCACCTAAATTACTTCGGCTACCGTAAATCAATCTCAACTATCCCTTACCACAACAAACCAAACCATATCATCTTAAAATTACAAAAAAAGGTGTACAAATCATAACAAACTATGCCAGACTCACCTAAATTACTTCGGCTACTCTAAATCATCACCAACTAACCCTTACCACAACAAACTAAACCCAATCACTTTTAAATTACAAAAAAATGCTACTAACCATAGCAAACTATGCCAAACTCACCTAAATTAATTCGGCTATCAAAAATCACCCTCAACTACACTTTACAGCAACAAACTAAGCCCAATCACTTCAAAATTACAAAAAAATTGTAAAAATCATAACAAACTATAACATAATTACCTAAATTACTTCGGCTACCGTAAATCACCCCCAACTATCCCCTACCACAACAAACCAAACCATATCATCTTAAAATTACAAAAAAAGGTGTACAAATCATAACAAACAATGCTAGACTCACCTAAATTACGTCGGCTAGTCTAAGTCATCACAAACTAACACTTACCACAACAAACTAAACCCAATCACTTTTAAATTACAAAAAAATTCTACTAACCATAGCAAACTATGCCAAACACACCTAAATTACTTCGTCTATCAAAAATCACCCCCAACTACACTTTACAGCAACAAACTAAACCCAATCACTTTAAAATTACGAAAAAATGCTAAAAATCATAACAAACTATACCAGAATCACCTAAATTACTTTGGCTACCGTAAATCACCCCCAACTATCCCTTACCACAACAAACCAAACCACATCATCTTAAAATTACAAAAAAAGGTGTACAAATCATAACAAACTAGGCCAGACTCACCTAAATTACTTCGGCTACTCTAAATCATCACCAACTAATCCTTACCACAACAAACTAAACCCAATCACTTTTAAATTACAAAAAAATGCTACTAACTATAGCAAACTATGCCAAACTCACCTAAATTACTTCGGCTATCAAAAATCACCCCCAACTACACTTTACAGCAACAAACTAAGCCCAATCACTTAAAATTTACAAAAAAATGCTAAAAATCATAACAAACTATACCAGAATTACCTAAATGACTTCGGCTACCGTAAATCACCCCCAAATATCCCTTACCACAACAAACCAAACCATATCATCTTAAGATTACAAAAAAAGGTGTACAAATCATAACAAACTATGCCAGACTCACCTAAATTAATTCGGCTACTCTAAATCATCACCAACTAACCCTTACCACAACAAACTAAACCCAATCACTTTTAAATTACAAAAAAATGCTACTAACCATAGCAAACTATGCCAAACTCACCTAAATTACTTCGGCTATCAAAAATCACCCCCAACTACACTTTACAGCAACAAACTAAACCCAATCACTTTAAAATTACAAAAAAATGCTAAAAATCATAACAAACTATACCAGAATCACCTAAATTACTTCGGCTACCGTAAATCACCCCCAACTATCCCTTACCACAACAAACCAAACCATATCATCTTAAGATTACAAAAAAAGGTGTACAAATCATAACAAACTATGCCAGACTCACCTAAATTAATTCGGCTACTCTAAATCATCACCAACTAACCCTTACCACAACAAACTAAACCCAATCAATTTTAAATTACAAAAAAATGCTACTAACCATAGCAAACTATGCCAAACTCACCTAAATTACTTCGGCTATCAAAAATCACCCCCAACTACACTTTACAGCAACAAACTAAACCCAATCACTTTAAAATTACAAAAAAATGCTAAAAATCATAACAAACTATACCAGAATCACCTAAATTACTTCGGCTACCGTAAATCACCCCCAACTATTCCTTACCACAACAAACCAAACCATATCATCTTAAAATTACAAAAAAAGGTGTACAAATCATAACAAACTATGCCAGACTCACCTAAATTACTTCGGCTACTCTAAATCATCACCAACTAACCCTTACCACAACAAACTAAACCCAATCACTATTAAATTACAAAAAAATGCTACTAATAATAGCAAACTAAGCCAAACTCACCTAAATTACTTCAGCTATCAAAAATCACCCCCAACTGCACTTTACTGCAACAAATTAAGCCCAATCACTTTAAAATTACAAAAAAATGCTAAAAATCATAACAGACTATACCAGAATCACCTAAATTACTTCGGCTACCGTAAATCACCCCCAACTATCCCTTACCACAACAAACCAAACCATATCATTTTAAAATTACAAAAAAAGGTGTACAAATCATAACAAATTATGCCAGACTCACCTAAATTACTTCGGCTACTCTAAATCATCACCAACTAACCCTTACCACAACCAACTAAACCCAATCACTTTTAAATTAAAAAAAATGCTAGTAAAAATAGCAAACTATGCCAAACTCACCTAAATTACTTCGGCTATCAAAAATCACCCCCAACTACACTTTACAGCAACAAACTAAGCCGAATCACTTTAAAATTACAAAAAAATGCTAAAAATCATAACAAACTATACCAGAATCACCTAAACTACTTCGGCTACCGTAAATCACCCCCAACTATCCCTTACCACAACAAACCAAACCATATCATCTTAAAATTACAAAAAAGGTGTACAAATTATAACAAACTATGCCAGACTCACCTAAATTACTTTAGCTACTCTAAATCATCACCAACTAACCCTTACCACAACAAACTAAACCCAATCACTTTTAAATTACAAAAAAATGCTAATAATAATAGCAAACTATGCCAAACTCACCTAAATTACTTCAGCTATCAAAAATCACCCCCAACTGCACTTTACAGCAACAAACTAAGCCCAATCACTTTAAAATTACAAAAAAATGCTAAAAATCATAACAGACTATACCAGAATCACCTAAATTACTTCGGCTACCGTAAATCACCCCCAGCTATCCCTTACCACAACAAACCAAACCATATCATTTTAAAATTACAAAAAAAGGTGTACAAATCATAACAAATTATGCCAGACTCACCTAAATTACTTCGGCTTCTCTAAATCATCACCAACTAACCCTTACCACAACAAACTAAACCCAATCACTTTTAAATTACAAAAAAATGCTACTAACCATAGCAAACTATGCCAAACTCACCTAAATTACTTCGGCTATCAAAAATCACCCCCAACTACACTTTACAGCAACAAACTAAGCCGAATCACTTTAAAATTACAAAAAAATGCTAAAAATCATAACAAACTATACCAGAATCACCTAAACTACTTCGGCTACCGTAAATCACCCCCAACTATCCCTTACCACAACAAACCAAACCATATCATCTTAAAATTACAAAAAAAGGTGTACAAATCATAACAAACTATGCCAGACTTACCTAAATTACTTCGGCTACTCTAAATCATCACCAACTAACCCTTACCACAACAAACTAAACCCAATCACTTTTAAATTACAAAAAAATGCTACTAACCATAGCAAACTATGCCAAACTCACCTAAATTATTTCGGCTATCAAAAATCACCCCCAACTACACTTTACAGCAACAAACTAAGCCCAATCAATTTAAAATTACAAAAAAATGCTAAAAATCATAACAAACTATACCAGAATTACCTAAATTACTTCGGCTACCGTAAATCACCCCCAACTATCCCTTACCACAACAAATCAAACCATATCATATTAAAATTACAAAAAAAGGTGTACAAGTGATAACAAATTATACCAGAATCACCTAAATTAATTCGGCTACCGTAAATCACCCCCAACTATTCCTTACCACAACAAACCAAACCATATCATCTTAAAATTACAAAAAAAGGTGTACAAATCATAACAAACTATGCCAGACTCACCTAAATTACTTCGGCTACTCTAAATCATCACCAACTAACCCTTACCACAACAAACAAAACCCAATCACTTTTAAAGTACAAAAAAATGCTACTAATAATGGCAAACTATGCCAAACTCACCTAAATTACTTCAGCTATCAAAAATCACCCCCAACTGCACTTTACAGCAACAAACTAAGCCCAATCACTTTAAAATTACAAAAAAATGCTAAAAATCATAACAGACTATACCAGAATCACCTAAATTACTTCGGCTGCCGTAAATCACCCCCAGCTATCCCTTACCACAACAAACCAAACCATATCATTTTAAAATTACAAAAAAAGGTGTACAAATCATAACAAATTATGCCAGACTCACCTAAATTACTTCGGCTACTCTAAATCATCACCAACTAACCCTTACCACAACCAACTAAACCCAATCACTTTTAAATTACAAAAAAATGCTACTAACCATAGCAGTATATGCCAAACTCACCTAAATTACTTTGGCTATCAAAAATCACCTTCAACTACACTTTACAGCAACAAACTAAGCCCAATCACTTTAAAATTACAAAAAAATGCTAAAAATCATAACAAACTATACCAGAATCACCTAAATTACTTCGGCTACCGTAAATCACCTCCAACTATCCCTTACCACAACAAACCAAACCATATCATCTTAAAATTACAAAAAAAGGTGTACAAATCATAACAAACTATGCCAGACTCACCTAAATTACTTCGGCTACTCTAAATCATCACCAACTAACCCTTACCACAACAAACTAAACCCAATCACTTTTAAATTACAAAAAAATGCTACTAACCATAGCAAACTATGCCAAACTCACCTAAATTACTTCGGCTATCAAAAATCACCCCCAACTACACTTTACAGCAGCAAACTAAGCCCAATCACATTAAAATTACAAAAAAATGCTAAAAATCATAACAAACTATACCAGAATCACCTAAATTACTTCGGCTACCGTAAATCACCCCCAACTATCCCTTACCACAACAAACCAAACCATATCATCTTAAAATTACAAAAAAAGGTGTACAAATCATAACAAACTATGCCAGACTCACCTAAATTACTTCGGCTACTCTAAATCATCACCAACTAACCCTTACCACAACAAACTAAACCCAATCACTTTTAAATTACAAAAAAATGCTACTAACCATAGCAAACTATGCCAAACTCACCTAAATTACTTCGGCTACAAAAATCACCCCCAACTACACTTTACAGCAACAAACTAAGCCCAATCACTTTAAAATTACAAAAAAATGCTAAAAATCATAACAAACTATACCAGAATCACCTAAACTACTTCGGCTACCGTAAATCACCCCCAACTATCCCTTACCACAACAAACCAAACCATATCATCTTAAAATTACAAAAAAAGGTGTACAAATCATAACAAACTATGCCAGACTCACCTAAATTACTTCGGCTACTCTAAATCATCACCAATTAACCCTTACCACAACAAACAAAACCCAATCACTTTTAAATTACAAAAAAATGCTACTAACCATAGCAAACTATGCCAAATACACCTAAATTATTTCGGCTATCAAAAATCACCCCCAACTACACTTTACAGCAACAAACTAAGCCCAATCAATTTAAAATTACAAAAAAATGCTAAAAATCATAACAAACTATACCAGAATCACTTAAATTACTTCGGCTACCGTAAATCACCCCCAACTATCCCTTACCACAACAAACCAAACCATATCATCTTAAAATTACAAAAAAAGGTGTACAAATCATAACAAATTATGCCAGACTCACCTAAATTACTTCGGCTACTCTAAATCATCACCAACTAACCCTTACCACAACAAACTAAACCCAATCACTTTTAAATTACAAAAAAATGCTACTAACCATAGCAAACTATGCCAAACTCACCTAAATTACTTCGGCTATCCAAAATCACCCCCAACTACACTTTACAGCAACAAACTAAACCCAATCACTTTAAAATTACGAAAAAATGCTAAAAATCATAACAAACTATACCAGAATCACCTAAATTACTTTGGCTACCGTAAATCACCCCCAACTATCCCTTACCACAACAAACCAAACCACATCATCTTAAAATTACAAAAAAAGGTGTACAAATCATAACAAACTAGGCCAGACTCACCTAAATTACTTCGGCTACTCTAAATCATCACCAACTAATCCTTACCACAACAAACTAAACCCAATCACTTTTAAATTACAAAAAAATGCTACTAACTATAGCAAACTATGCCAAACTCACCTAAATTACTTCGGCTATCAAAAATCACCCCCAACTACACTTTACAGCAACAAACTAAGCCCAATCACTTAAAATTTACAAAAAAATGCTAAAAATCATAACAAACTATACCAGAATTACCTAAATGACTTCGGCTACCGTAAATCACCCCCAAATATCCCTTACCACAACAAACCAAACCATATCATCTTAAGATTACAAAAAAAGGTGTACAAATCATAACAAACTATGCCAGACTCACCTAAATTAATTCGGCTACTCTAAATCATCACCAACTAACCCTTACCACAACAAACTAAACCCAATCACTTTTAAATTACAAAAAAATGCTACTAACCATAGCAAACTATGCCAAACTCACCTAAATTACTTCGGCTATCAAAAATCACCCCCAACTACACTTTACAGCAACAAACTAAACCCAATCACTTTAAAATTACAAAAAAATGCTAAAAATCATAACAAACTATACCAGAATCACCTAAATTACTTCGGCTACCGTAAATCACCCCCAACTATCCCTTACCACAACAAACCAAACCATATCATCTTAAGATTACAAAAAAAGGTGTACAAATCATAACAAACTATGCCAGACTCACCTAAATTAATTCGGCTACTCTAAATCATCACCAACTAACCCTTACCACAACAAACTAAACCCAATCACTTTTAAATTACAAAAAAATGCTACTAACCATAGCAAACTATGCCAAACTCACCTAAATTACTTCGGCTATCAAAAATCACCCCCAACTACACTTTACAGCAACAAACTAAACCCAATCACTTTAAAATTACAAAAAAATGCTAAAAATCATAACAAACTATTCCAGAATCACCTAAATTACTTCGGCTACCGTAAATCACCCCCAACTATTCCTTACCACAACAAACCAAACCATATCATCTTAAAATTACAAAAAAAGGTGTACAAATCATAACAAACTATGCCAGACTCACCTAAATTACTTCGGCTACTCTAAATCATCACCAACTAACCCTTACCACAACAAACTAAACCCAATCACTATTAAATTACAAAAAAATGCTACTAATAATAGCAAACTATGCCAAACTCACCTAAATTACTTCAGCTATCAAAAATCACCCCCAACTGCACTTTACTGCAACAAATTAAGCCCAATCACTTTAAAATTACAAAAAAATGCTAAAAATCATAACAGACTATACCAGAATCACCTAAATTACTTCGGCTACCGTAAATCACCCCCAACTATCCCTTACCACAACAAACCAAACCATATCATTTTAAAATTACAAAAAAAGGTGTACAAATCATAACAAATTATGCCAGACTCACCTAAATTACTTCGGCTACTCTAAATCATCACCAACTAACCCTTACCACAACCAACTAAACCCAATCACTTTTAAATTAAAAAAAATGCTACTAAAAATAGCAAACTATGCCAAACTCACCTAAATTACTTCGGCTATCAAAAATCACCCCCAACTACACTTTACAGCAACAAACTAAGCCGAATCACTTTAAAATTACAAAAAAATGCTAAAAATCATAACAAACTATACCAGAATCACCTAAACTACTTCGGCTACCGTAAATCACCCCCAACTATCCCTTACCACAACAAACCAAACCATATCATCTTAAAATTACAAAAAAGGTGTACAAATTATAACAAACTATGCCAGACTCACCTAAATTACTTTAGCTACTCTAAATCATCACCAACTAACCCTTACCACAACAAACTAAACCCAATCACTTTTAAATTACAAAAAAATGCTAATAATAATAGCAAACTATGCCAAACTCACCTAAATTACTTCAGCTATCAAAAATCACCCCCAACTGCACTTTACAGCAACAAACTAAGCCCAATCACTTTAAAATTACAAAAAAATGCTAAAAATCATAACAGACTATACCAGAATCACCTAAATTACTTCGGCTACCGTAAATCACCCCCAGCTATCCCTTACCACAACAAACCAAACCATATCATTTTAAAATTACAAAAAAAGGTGTACAAATCATAACAAATTATGCCAGACTCACCTAAATTACTTCGGCTTCTCTAAATCATCACCAACTAACCCTTACCACAACAAACTAAACCCAATCACTTTTAAATTACAAAAAAATGCTACTAACCATAGCAAACTATGCCAAACTCACCTAAATTACTTCGGCTATCAAAAATCACCCCCAACTACACTTTACAGCAACAAACTAAGCCGAATCACTTTAAAATTACAAAAAAATGCTAAAAATCATAACAAACTATACCAGAATCACCTAAACTACTTCGGCTACCGTAAATCACTCCCAACTATCCCTTACCACAACAAACCAAACCATATCATCTTAAAATTACAAAAAAAGGTGTACAAATCATAACAAACTATGCCAGACTTACCTAAATTACTTCGGCTACTCTAAATCATCACCAACTAACCCTTACCACAACAAACTAAACCCAATCACTTTTAAATTACAAAAAAATGCTACTAACCATAGCAAACTATGCCAAACTCACCTAAATTATTTCGGCTATCAAAAATCACCCCCAACTACACTTTACAGCAACAAACTAAGCCCAATCAATTTAAAATTACAAAAAAATGCTAAAAATCATAACAAACTATACCAGAATTACCTAAATTACTTCGGCTACCGTAAATCACCCCCAACTATCCCTTACCACAACAAATCAAACCATATCATATTAAAATTACAAAAAAAGGTGTACAAGTGATAACAAATTATACCAGAATCACCTAAATTAATTCGGCTACCGTAAATCACCCCCAACTATTCCTTACCACAACAAACCAAACCATATCATCTTAAAATTACAAAAAAAGGTGTACAAATCATAACAAACTATGCCAGACTCACCTAAATTACTTCGGCTACTCTAAATCATCACCAACTAACCCTTACCACAACAAACAAAACCCAATCACTTTTAAATTACAAAAAAATGCTACTAATAATGGCAAACTATGCCACACTCACCTAAATTACTTCAGCTATCAAAAATCACCCCCAACTGCACTTTACAGCAACAAACTAAGCCCAATCACTTTAAAATTACAAAAAAATGCTAAAAATCATAACAGACTATACCAGAATCACCTAAATTACTTCGGCTACCGTAAATCACCCCCAGCTATCCCTTACCACAACAAACCAAACCATATCATTTTAAAATTACAAAAAAAGGTGTACAAATCATAACAAATTATGCCAGACTCACCTAAATTACTTCGGCTACTCTAAATCATCACCAACTAACCCTTACCACAACCAACTAAACCCAATCACTTTTAAATTACAAAAAAATGCTACTAACCATAGCAGTATATGCCAAACTCACCTAAATTACTTTGGCTATCAAAAATCACCTTCAACTACACTTTACAGCAACAAACTAAGCCCAATCACTTTAAAATTACAAAAAAATGCTAAAAATCATAACAAACTATACCAGAATCACCTAAATTACTTCGGCTACCGTAAATCACCTCCAACTATCCCTTACCACAACAAACCAAACAATATCATCTTAAAATTACAAAAAAAGGTGTACAAATCATAACAAACTATGCCAGACTCACCTAAATTACTTCGGCTACTCTAAATCATCACCAACTAACCCTTACCACAACAAACTAAACCCAATCACTTTTAAATTACAAAAAAATGCTACTAACCATAGCAAACTATGCCAAACTCACCTAAATTACTTCGGCTATCAAAAATCACCCCCAACTACACTTTACAGCAACAAACTAAGCCCAATCACATTAAAATTACAAAAAAATGCTAAAAATCATAACAAACTATACCAGAATCACCTAAATTACTTCGGCTACCGTAAATCACCCCCAACTATCCCTTACCACAACAAACCAAACCATATTATCTTAAAATTACAAAAAAAGGTGTACAAATCATAACAAACTATGCCAGACTCACCTAAATTACTTCGGCTACTCTAAATCATCACCAACTAACCCTTACCACAACAAACTAAACCCAATCACTTTTAAATTACAAAAAAATGCTACTAACCATAGCAAACTATGCCAAACTCACCTAAATTACTTCGGCTATCAAAAATCACCCCCAACTACACTTTACAGCAACAAACTAAGCCCAATCACATTAAAATTACAAAAAAATGCTAAAAATCATAACAAACTATACCAGAATCACCTAAACTACTTCGGCTACCGTAAATCACCCCCAACTATCCCTTACCACAACAAACCAAACCATATCATCTTAAAATTACAAAAAAAGGTGTACAAATCATAACAAACTATGCCAGACTCACCTAAATTACTACGGCTACTCTAAATCATCACCAATTAACCCTTACCACAACAAACAAAACCCAATCATTTTTAAATTACAAAAAAATGCTACTAACCATAGCAAACTATGCCAAACACACCTAAATTATTTCGGCTATCAAAAATCACCCCCAACTACACTTTACAGCAACAAACTAAGCCCAATCAATTTAAAATTACAAAAAAATGCTAAAAATCATAACAAACTATACCAGAATCACCTAAATTACTTCGGCTACCGTAAATCACCCCCAACTATCCCTTACCACAACAAACCAAACCATATCATCTTAAAATTACAAAAAAAGGTGTACAAATCATAACAAATTATGCCAGACTCACCTAAATTACTTCGGCTACTCTAAATCATCACCAACTAACCCTTACCACAACAAACTAAACCCAATCACTTTTAAATTACAAAAAAATGCTACAAACCATAGCAAACTATGCCAAACTCATCTAAATTACTTCGGCTATCAAAAATCACCCCCAACTACACTTTACAGCAACAAACTAAGCCGAATCACTTTAAAATTACAAAAAAATGCTAAAAATCATAACAAACTATACCAGAATCACCTAAACTACTTCGGCTACCGTAAATCACCCCCAACTATCCCTTACCACAACAAATCAAACCATATCATATTAAAATTACAAAAAAAGGTGTACAAGTGATAACAAACTATACCAGAATCACCTAAATTAATTCGGCTACCGTAAATCACCCCCAACTATTCCTTACCACAACAAACCAAACCATATCATCTTAAAATTACAAAAAAAGGTGTACAAATCATAACAAACTATGCCAGACTCACCTAAATTACTTCGGCTACTCTAAATCATCACCAACTAACCCTTACCACAACAAACAAAACCCAATCACTTTTAAATTACAAAAAAATGCTACTAATAATAGCAAACTATGCCAAACTCACCTAAATTACTTCAGCTATCAAAAATCACCCCCAACTGCACTTTACAGCAACAAACTAAGCCCAATCACTTTAAAATTACAAAAAAATGCTAAAAATCATAACAGACTATACCAGAATCACCTAAATTACTTCGGCTACCGTAAATCACCCCCAGCTATCCCTTACCACAACAAACCAAACCATATCATTTTAAAATTACAAAAAAAGGTGTACAAATCATAACAAATTATGCCAGACTCACCTAAATTACTTCGGCTACTCTAAATCATCACCAACTAACCCTTACCACAACCAATTAAACCCAATCACTTTTAAATTACAAAAAAATGCTACTAACCATAGCAGTATATGCCAAACTCACCTAAATTACTTTGGCTATCAAAAATCACCCCCAACTACACTTTACAGCAACAAACTAAGCCCAATCACTTTAAAATTACAAAAAAATGCTAAAAATCATAACAAACTATACCAGAATCACCTAAATTACTTCGGCTACCGAAAATCACCTCCAACTATCCCTTACCACAACAAACCAAACCATATCATCTTAAAATTACAAAAAAAGGTGTACAAATCATAACAAACTATGCCAGACTCACCTAAATTACTTCGGCTACACTAAATCATCACCAACTAACCCTTACCACAACAAACTAAACCCAATCACTTTTAAATTACAAAAAAATGCTACTAACCATAGCAAACTATGCCAAACTCACCTAAATTACTTCGGCTATCAAAAATCACCCCCAACTACACTTTACAGCAGCAAACTAAGCCCAATCACATTAAAATTACAAAAAAATGCTAAAAATCATAACAAACTATACCAGAATCACCTAAATTACTTCGGCTACCGTAAATCACCCCCAACTATCCCTTACCACAACAAACCAAACCATATCATCTTAAAATTACAAAAAAAGGTGTACAAATCATAACAAACTATGCCAGACTCACCTAAATTACTTCGGCTACTCTAAATCATCACCAACTAACCCTTACCACAACAAACAAAACCCAATCATTTTTAAATTACAAAAAAATGCTACTAACCATAGCAAACTATGCCAAACACACCTAAATTATTTCGGCTATCAAAAATCACCCCCAACTACACTTTACAGCAACAAACTAAGCCCAATCAATTTAAAATTAAAAAAAAAAAGGTGTACAAATTATAACAAACTATGCCAGACTCACCTAAATTACTTCGGCTACTCTAAATCATCACCAACTAACCCTTACCACAACAAACTAAACCTCATCACTTTTTAATTACAAAAAAATGCTACTAACCATAGCAAACTATGCCAAACTCAATTAAATTATTTCGGCTATCAAAAATCACCCCCAACTACACTTTACAGCAACAAACTAAGCCCAATCACTTTAAAATTACAAAAAAATGCTAAAAATCATAACAAACTATACCAGAATCACCTAAATTACTTCGGCTACCGTAAATCACCTCCAACTATCCCTTACCACAACAAACCAAACCATATCATCTTAAAATTACAAAAAAAGGTGTACAAATCATAACAAACTATGCCAGACTCACCTAAATTACTTCGGCTACACTAAATCATCACCAACTAACCCTTACCACAACAAACTAAACCCAATCACTTTTAAATTACAAAAAAATGCTACTAACCATAGCAAACTATGCCAAACTCACCTAAATTACTTCGGCTATCAAAAATCACCCCCAACTACACTTTACAGCAGCAAACTAAGCCCAATCACATTAAAATTACAAAAAAATGCTAAAAATCATAACAAACTATACCAGAATCACCTAAATTACTTCGGCTACCGTAAATCACCCCCAACTATCCCTTACCACAACAAACCAAACCATATCATCTTAAAATTACAAAAAAAGGTGTACAAATCATAACAAACTATGCCAGACTCACCTAAATTACTTCGGCTACACTAAATCATCACCAACTAACCCTTACCACAACAAACTAAACCCAATCACTTTTAAATTACAAAAAAATGCTACTAACCATAGCAAACTATGCCAAACTCACCTAAATTACTTCGGCTATCAAAAATCACCCCCAACTACACTTTACAGCAGCAAACTAAGCCCAATCACATTAAAATTACAAAAAAATGCTAAAAATCATAACAAACTATACCAGAATCACCTAAATTACTTCGGCTACCGTAAATCACCCCCAACTATCCCTTACCACAACAAACCAAACCATATCATCTTAAAATTACAAAAAAAGGTGTACAAATCATAACAAACTATGCCAGACTCACCTAAATTACTTCGGCTACTCTAAATCATCACCAACTAACCCTTACCACAACAAATTAAACCCAATCACTTTTAAATTACAAAAAAATGCTACTAACCATAGCAAACTATGCCAAACTCACCTAAATTCCTTCGGCTACTCTAAATCATCACCAACTAACCCTTACCACAACAAACTAAACCCAAACACTTTTAAATTACAAAAAAATGCTACTAACCATAGCAAACTATGCCAAACTCACCTAAATTACTTCGGGTATCAAAAATCACCCCCAACTACACTTTACAGCAACAAACTAAGCCCAATCACTTAAAAATTACAAAAAAATGCTAAAAATCATAACAAACTATACCAGAATCACCTAAAGGACTTCGGCTACCGTAAATCACCCTCAAATACCCCTTACCACAACAAACTAAACCATATCATCTTAAGATTACAAAAAAAGGTGTACAAATCATAACAAACTATGCCAGACTCACCTAAATTACTTTAGCTACTCTAAATCATCACCAACTAACCCTTACCACAACAAACTAAACCCAATCACTTTTAAATTACAAAAAAATGCTTATAATAATAGCAAACTATGCCAAACTCACCTAAATTACTTCAGCTATCAAAAATCACCCCCAACTGCACTTTACAGCAACAAACTAAGCCCAATCACTTTAAAATTACAAAAAAATGCTAAAAATCATAACAGACTATACCAGAATCACCTAAATTACTTCGGCTACCGTAAATCACCCCCAGCTATCCCTTACCACAACAAACCAAACCATATCATTTTAAAATTACAAAAAAAGGTGTACAAATCATAACAAATTATGCCAGACTCACCTAAATTACTTCGGCTACTCTAAATCATCACCAACTAACCCTTACCACAACAAACTAAACCCAATCACTTTTAAATTACAAAAAAATGCTACTAACCATAGCAAACTATGCCAAACTCACCTAAATTACTTCGGCTATCAAAAATCACCCCCAACTACACTTTACAGCAACAAACTAAGCCGAATCACTTTAAAATTACAAAAAAATGCTAAAAATCATAACAAACTATACCAGAATCACCTAAACTACTTCAGCTACCGTAAATCACCCCCAACTATCCCTTACCACAACAAACCAAACCATATCATCTTAAAATTACAAAAAAAGGTATACAAATCATAACAAACTATGCCAGACTTACCTAAATTACTTCGGCTACTCTAAATCATCACCAACTAACCCTTACCACAACAAACTAAACCCAATCACTTTTAAATTACAAAAAAATGCTACTAACCATAGCAAACTATGCCAAACTCACCTAAATTATTTCGGCTATCAAAAATCACCCCCAACTATACTTTACAGCAACAAACTAAGCCCAATCAATTTAAAATTACAAAAAAATGCTAAAAATCATAACAAACTATACCAGAATTACCTAAATTACTTCGGCTACCGTAAATCACCCCCAACTATCCCTTACCACAACAAATCAAACCATATCATCTTAAAATTACAAAAAAAGGTGTACAAGTGATAACAAACTATACCAGAATCACCTAAATTACTTCGGCTACCGTAAATCACCCCCAACTATTCCTTACCACAACAAACCAAACCATATCATCTTAAAATTACAAAAAAAGGTGTACAAATCATAACAAACTATGCCAGACTTACCTAAATTACTTCGGCTACTCTAAATCATCACCAACTAACCCTTACCACAACAAACAAAACCCAATCACTTTTAAATTACAAAAAAATGCTACTAATAATAGCAAACTATGCCAAACTCACCTAAATTACTTCAGCTATCAACAATCACCCCCAACTGCACTTTACAGCAACAAACTAAGCCCAATCACTTTAAAATTACAAAAAAATGCTAAAAATCATAACAGACTATACCAGAATCACCTAAATTACTTCGGCTACCGTAAATCACCCCCAGCTATCCCTTACCACAACAAACCAAACCATATCATTTTAAAATTACAAAAAAAGGTGTACAAATCATAACAAACTATGCCAGACTCACCTAAATTACTTCGGCTACTCTAAATCATCACCAACTAACCCTTACCACAACAAACTAAACCCCATCACTTTTTAATTACAAAAAAATGCTACTAACCATAGCAAACTATGCCAAACTCAATTAAATTATTTCGGCTATCAAAAATCACCCCCAACTACACTTTACAGCAACAAACTAAGCCCAATCACTTTAAAATTACAAAAAAATGCTAAAAATCATAACAAACTATACCAGAATCACCTAAATTACTTCGGCTACCGTAAATCACCTCCACCTATCCCTTACCACAACAAACCAAACCATATCATCTTAAAATTACAAAAAAAGGTGTACAAATCATAACAAACTATGCCAGACTCACCTAAATTACTTCGGCTACTCTAAATCATCACCAACTAACCCTTACCACAACAAACTAAACCCAATCACTTTTAAATTACAAAAAAATGCTACTAACCATAGCAAACTATGCCAAACTTACCTAAATTACTTCGGCTATCAAAAATCACCCCCAACTACACTTTACAGCAACAAACTAAGCCCAATCACATTAAAATTACAAAAAAATGCTAAAAATCATAACAAACTATACCAGAATCACCTAAATTACTTCGGCTACCGTAAATCACCCCCAACTATCCCTTACCACAACAAACCAAACCATATCATCTTAAAATTACAAAAAAAGGTGTACAAATCATAACAAACTATGCCAGACTCACCTAAATTACTTCGGCTACTCTAAATCATCACCAACTAACCCTTACCACAACAAACTAAACCCAATCACTTTTAAATTACAAAAAAATGCTACTAACCATAGCAAACTATGCCAAACTCACCTAAATTACTTCGGCTATCAAAAATCACCCCCAACTACAATTTACAGCAACAAACTAAGCCCAATCACTTTAAAATTACAAAAAAATGCTAAAAATCATAACAAACTATACCAGAATCACCTAAACTACTTCGGCTACCGTAAATCACCCCCAACTCTTACCACAACAAACCAAACCATATCATCTTAAAATTACAAAAAAAGGTGTACAAATCATAACAAACTATGCCAGACTCACCTAAATTACTTCGGCTACTCTAAATCATCACCAACTAACCCTTACCACAACAAACTAAACCCAATCACTTTTAAATTACAAAAAAATGCTACTAACCATAGCAAACTATGCCAAACTCACCTAAATTATTTCGGCTATCAAAAATCACCCCCAACTACACTTTACAGCAACAAACTAAGCCCAATCACTTTAAAATTACAAAAAAATGCTAAAAATCATAACAAACTATACCAGAATCACCTAAATTACTTCGGCTACCGTAAATCACCCCCAACTATCCCTTACCACAACAAACCAAACCATATCATCTTAAAATTACAAAAAAAGGTGTACAAATCATAACAAACTATGCCAGACTCACCTAATTTACTTCGGCTACTCTAAATCATCACCAACTAAGCCTTACCACAACAAACTAAACCCAATCACCTTTAAATTTCAAAAAAATGTTACTAACCATAGCAAACTATGCCAAACTCACCTAAATTACTTCAGCTATCAAAAATCACCCCCAACTACACTTTACAGCAACAAACTAAGCCGAATCACTTTAAAATTACAAAAAAATGCTAAAAATCATAACAAACTATACCAGAATCACCTAAACTACTTCGGCTACCGTAAATCACCCCCAGCTATCCCTTACCACAACAAACCAAACCATATCATCTTAAAATTACAAAAAAGGTGTACAAATTATAACAAACTATGCCAAACTCACCTAAATTACTTTAGCTACTCTAAATCATCACCAACTAACCCTTACCACAACAAACTAAACCCAATCACTTTTAAATTACAAAAAAATGCTAATAATAATAGCAAACTATGCCAAACTCACCTAAATTACTTCAGCTATCAAAAATCACCCCCAACTGCACTTTACAGCAACAAACTAAGCCGAATCACTTTAAAATTACAAAAAAATGCTAAAAATCATAACAAACTATACCAGAATCACCTAAACTACTTCGGCTACCGTAAATCACCCCCAACTATCCCTTACCACAACAAACCAAACCATATCATCTTAAAATTACAAAAAAAGGTGTACAAATCATAACAAACTATGCCAGACTTACCTAAATTACTTCGGCTACTCTAAATCATCACCAACTAACCCTTACCACAACAAACTAAACCCAATCACTTTTAAATTACAAAAAAATGCTACTAACCATAGCAAACTATGCCAAACTCACCTAAATTATTTCGGCTATCAAAAATCACCCCCAACTACACTTTACAGCAACAAACTAAGCCCAATCAATTTAAAATTACAAAAAAATGCTAAAAATCATAACAAACTATACCAGAATTACCTAAATTACTTCGGCTACCGTAAATCACCCCCAACTATCCCTTACCACAACAAATCAAACCATATCATCTTAAAATTACAAAAAAAGGTGTACAAGTGATAACAAACTATACCAGAATCACCTAAATTACTTCGGCTACCGTAAATCACCCCCAACTATTCCTTACCACAACAAACCAAACCATATCATCTTAAAATTACAAAAAAAGGTGTACAAATCATAACACACTATGCCAGACTTATCTAAATTACTTCGGCTAGTCTAAATCATCAACAACTAACCCTTACCACAACAAACAAAACCCAATCACTTTTAAATTACAAAAAAATGCTACTAATAATAGCAAACTATGCCAAACTCACCTAAATTACTTCAGCTATCAACAATCACCCCCAACTGCACTTTACAGCAACAAACTAAGCCCAATCACTTTAAAATTACAAAAAAATGCTAAAAATCATAACAGACTATACCAGAATCACCTAAATTACTTCGGCTACCGTAAATCACCCCCAGCTATCCCTTACCACAACAAACCAAACCATATCATTTTAAAATTACAAAAAAAGGTGTACAAATCATAACAAACTATGCCAGACTCACCTAAATTACTTCGGCTACTCTAAATCATCACCAACTAACCCTTACCACAACAAACTAAACCCCATCACTTTTTAATTACAAAAAAATGCTACTAACCATAGCAAACTATGCCAAACTCAATTAAATTATTTCGGCTATCAAAAATCACCCCCAACTACACTTTACAGCAACAAACTAAGCCCAATCACTTTAAAATTACAAAAAAATGCTAAAAATCATAACAAACTATACCAGAATCACCTAAATTACTTCGGCTACCGTAAATCACCTCCACCTATCCCTTACCACAACAAACCAAACCATATCATCTTAAAATTACAAAAAAAGGTGTACAAATCATAACAAACTATGCCAGACTCACCTAAATTACTTCGGCTACTCTAAATCATCACCAACTAACCCTTACCACAACAAACTAAACCCAATCACTTTTAAATTACAAAAAAATGCTACTAACCATAGCAAACTATGCCAAACTTACCTAAATTACTTCGGCTATCAAAAATCACCCCCAACTACACTTTACAGCAACAAACTAAGCCCAATCACATTAAAATTACAAAAAAATGCTAAAAATCATAACAAACTATACCAGAATCACCTAAATTACTTCGGCTACCGTAAATCACCCCCAACTATCCCTTACCACAACAAACCAAACCATATCATCTTAAAATTACAAAAAAAGGTGTACAAATCATAACAAACTATGCCAGACTCACCTAAATTACTTCGGCTACTCTAAATCATCACCAACTAACCCTTACCACAACAAACTAAACCCAATCACTTTTAAATTACAAAAAAATGCTACTAACCATAGCAAACTATGCCAAACTCACCTAAATTACTTGGGCTATCAAAAATCACCCCCAACTACAATTTACAGCAACAAACTAAGCCCAATCACTTTAAAATTACAAAAAAATGCTAAAAATCATAACAAACTATACCAGAATCACCTAAACTACTTCGGCTACCGTAAATCACCCCCAACTCTTACCACAACAAACCAAACCATATCATCTTAAAATTACAAAAAAAGGTGTACAAATCATAACAAACTATGCCAGACTCACCTTAATTACTTCGGCTACTCTAAATCATCACCAACTAACCCTTACCACAACAAACTAAACCCAATCACTTTTAAATTACAAAAAAATGCTACTAACCATAGCAAACTATGCCAAACTCACCTAAATTATTTCGGCTATCAAAAATCACCCCCAACTACACTTTACAGCAACAAACTAAGCCCAATCACTTTAAAATTACAAAAAAATGCTAAAAATCATAACAAACTATACCAGAATCACCAAAATTACTTCGGCTACCGTAAATCACCCCCAACTATCCCTTACCACAACAAACCAAACCATATCATCTTAAAATTACAAAAAAAGGTGTACAAATCATAACAAACTATGCCAGACTATATTTACTTCGGCTACTCTAAATCATCACCAACTAAGCCTTACCACAACAAACTAAACCCAATCACCTTTAAATTTCAAAAAAATGCTACTAACCATAGCAAACTATGCCAAACTCACCTAAATTACTTCAGCTATCAAAAATCACCCCCAACTACACTTTACAGCAACAAACTAAGCCCAATCACTTTAAAATTAAAAAAAAATGCTAAAAATCATAACAAATTATACCAAAATCACCTAAATTACTTCGGCTTCCGTAAATCACCCCCAACTATCCCTTACCACAACAAACCAAACCATATCATTTTAAAATTACAAAAAAAGGTGTACAAATCATAACAAACTATGCCAGACTCACCTAAATTCCTTCGGCTACTCTAAATCATCACCAACTAACCCTTACCACAACAAACTAAACCCAAACACTTTTAAATTACAAAAAAATGCTACTAACCATAGCAAACTATGCCAAACTCACCTAAATTACTTCGGGTATCAAAAATCACCCCCAACTACACTTTACAGCAACAAACTAAGCCCAATCACTTTAAAATTACAAAAAAATGCTAAAAATCATAACAAACTATACCAGAATCACCTAAATTACTTCGGCTTCCGTAAATCACCCCCAACTATCCCTTACCACAACAAACCAAACCATATCATCTTAAAATTACAAAAAAAGTGTACAAATCATAACAAACTATGCCAGACTCACCTAAATTACTTCGGCTACTCTAAATCACCACCAACTAACCCTTACCACCACAAACTAAACCCAATCACTTTTAAATTACAAAAAAATGATACTAACCATAGCAAACTATGCCAAACTTACCTAAATTACTTCGGCTATCAAAAATCACCCCCAACTACACTTTACAGCAACAAACTAAGCCCAATCACTTTAAAATTACAAAAAAATGCTTAAAATCATAACAAACTATACCAGAATCACCTAAATTATTTCGGCTACCGTAAATCACCCCCAACTATCCCTTACCACAACAAACCATACCATATCATCTTAAAATTACAAAAAAAGTTGTACAGATCATAACAAACTATGCCAGACTCACCTAAACTACGTCAGCTACTCTAAATCATCACCAACTAACCCTTACCACAACAATCTAAACCCAATCACTTTGAAATTACAAAAAAATGCTACTAACCATAGCAAACTATGCCAAACTCACCTAAATTATTTCGGCTACCATAAATCATCACCAACTAACCCTTACCACAACAAACTAAACCCAATCACTTTTAAATTACAAAAAAATGCTACTAACCATAGCAAACTATGCCAAACACACCTAAATTACTTCGTCTATCAAAAATCACCCCCAACTACACTTTACAGCAACAAACTAAGCCCAATCACTTTAAAATTACGAAAAAATGCTAAAAATCATAACAAACTATATCAGAATCACCTAAATTACTTCGGCTACCGTAAATCACCCCCAACTATCCCTTACCACTACAAACCAAACCATATCATCCTAAAATTACAAAAAAAGGTGTACAAATCATAACAAACTATGCCAGACTCACCTAAATTACTTCGGCTACTCTAAATCATCACCAACTAATCCTTACCACAACAAACTAAACCCAATCACATTTAAATTACAGAAAAATGCTACTAACTATAGCAAAGTATGCCAAACTCACCTAAATTACTTCGGCTATCAAAAATCACCCCCAACTACACTTTACAGCAACAAACTAAGCCCAATCACTTAAAAATTACAAAAAAATGCTAAAAATCATAACAAACTATACCAGAATCACCTAAAGGACTTCGGCTACCGTAAATCACCCTCAAATATCCCTTACCACAACAAACTAAACCATATCATCTTAAAATTACAAAAAAAGGTGTACAAATCATAACAAATTATGCCAGACTCACCTAAATTACTTCGGCTACTCTAAATCATCACCAACTAACCCTTACCACAACAAACTAAACCCAATCACTTTTAAATTACAAAAAAATGCTAAAAATCATAACAAGCTATACCAGAATCACCTAAATTACTTCGGCTACCGTAAATCATCCCCAACTATCCCTTACCACAACAAACCAAACCATATCATCTTAAAATTACAAAAAAGGTGTACAAATCATAACAAACTCTGCCAGACTCACCTAAATTACTTTGGCTACTCTAAATCATCACCAACTAACCCTTACCACAACAAACTAAACCCAATCAATTTTAAATTACAAAAAAATGCTACTAACCATAGCAAACTATGCCAAACTCACCTAAATTACTTCGGCTATCAAAAATCACCCCCAACTACACTTTACAGCAACAAACTAAGGCCAATCACTTTAAAATTACAAACAAATGCTAAAAATCATAACAAAGTATACCAGAATCACCTAAATTACTTCGGCTACCGTAAATCACCACCAACTATCCCTTACCACAACAAACCAAACCATATCATCTTAAAATTACAAAAAAAGGTGTACAAATCATAACAAATTATGCCAGACTCACCTAAATTACTTCGGCTACTCTAAATCATCACCAACTAACCCTTACCACAACAAACTAAACCCAATCACTTTTAAATTACAAAAAAATGCTACTAACCATAGCAAACTATGCCAAACTCTACTAAATTACTTCGGCTATCAAAAATCACCCCCAACTACACTTTACAGCAACAAACTAAGGCCAATCACTTTAAAATTACAAAAAAATGCTAAAAATCATAACAAAGTATACCAGAATCACCTAAATTACTTCGGCTACCGTAAATCACCCCCAACTATCCCTTACCACAACAAACCAAACCATATCATCTTAAAATTACAAAAAAAGGTGTACAAATCATAACAAACTATGCCAGACTCACCTAAATTACTTCGGCTACTCTTAATCATCACCAACTAACCCTTACCACAACAAACTAAACCCAATCACTTTTAAATTACAAAAAAATGCTACTAACCATAGCAAACTATGCCAAACTCACCTAAATTACTTCGGCTATCAAAAATCACCCCCAACTACACTTAACAGCAACAAACTAAGCCCAATCACTTTAAAATTACAAAAAAATGCTAAAAATCATAACAAACTATACCAGAATCACCTAAATTACTTCGGCTACCGTAAATCACCCCCAACTATCCCTTACCACAACAAACCAAACAATATCATCTTAAAATTACAAAAAAAGGTGTACAAATCATAACAAACTATGCCAGACTCACCTAAATTACTTCAGCTACACTAAATCATCACTAACTAACCCTTACCACAACAAACTAAACCCAATCACTTTTAAATTACAAAAAAATGCTACTAACCATAGCAAACTATGCCAAACTTACCTAAATTACTTCGGCTATCAAAAATCACCCCCAACTACACTTTACAGCAACAAACTAAGGCCAATCACTTTAAAATTACAAAAAAATGCTAAAAATCATAACAAACTTCTCCAGAATCACCTAAATTACTTCGGCTACCGTAAATCACCCCCAACTATCCCTTACAACAACAAACCAAACCATATCATCTTAAAATTACAAAAAAAGGTGTACAAATCATAACAAACTATGCCAGTCTCCTAAATTACTTCGGCTACTCTAAATCATCACCAACTAACCCTTACCACAACAAACTAAACCCAATCACTTTTAAATTACAAAAAAATGCTACTAACCATAGCAAACTATGCCAAACTCACCTAAATTACTTCGGCTATCAAAAATCACCCCCAACTACACTTTACAGCAACAAACTAAGCCCAATCACTTTAAAATTACAAAAAAATGCTAAAAATCATAACAAAGTATACCAGAATCACCTAAATTACTTCGGCTACCGTAAATCACCACCAACTATCCCTTACCACAACAAACCAAACCATATCATCTTAAAATTACAAAAAAGGTGTACAAATCATAACAAACTCTGCCAGACTCACCTAAATTACTTTGGCTACTCTAAATCATCACCAACTAACCCTTACCACAACAAACTAAACCCAATCAATTTTAAATTACAAAAAAATGCTACTAACCATAGCAAACTATGCCAAACTCACCTAAATTACTTCGGCTATCAAAAATCACCCCCAACTACACTTTACAGCAACAAACTAAGGCCAATCACTTTAAAATTACAAAAAAATGCTAAAAATCATAACAAAGTATACCAGAATCACCTAAATTACTTCGGCTACCGTAAATCACCCCCAACTATCCCTTACCACAACAAACCAAACCATATCATCTTAAAATTACAAAAAAAGGTGTACAAATCATAACAAATTATGCCAGACTCACCTAAATTACTTCGGCTACTCTTAATCATCACCAACTAACCCTTACCACAACAAACTAAACCCAATCACTTTTAAATTACAAAAAAATGCTACTAACCATAGCAAACTATGCCAAACTCACCTAAATTACTTCGGCTATCAAAAATCACCCCCAACTACACTTAACAGCAACAAACTAAGCCCAATCACTTTAAAATTACAAAAAAATGCTAAAAATCATAACAAACTATACCAGAATCACCTAAATTACTTCGGCTACCGTAAATCACCCCCAACTATCCCTTACCACAACAAACCAAACAATATCATCTTAAAATTACAAAAAAAGGTGTACAAATCATAACAAACTATGCCAGACTCACCAAAATTACTTCGGCTACACTAAATCATCACTAACTAACCCTTACCACAACAAACTAAACCCAATCACTTTTAAATTACAAAAAAATGCTACTAACCATAGCAAACTATGCCAAACTTACCTAAATTACTTCGGCTATCAAAAATCACCCCCAACTACACTTTACAGCAACAAACTAAGGCCAATCACTTTAAAATTACAAAAAAATGCTAAAAATCATAACAAACTTCTCCAGAATCACCTAAATTACTTCGGCTACCGTAAATCACCCCCAACTATCCCTTACAACAACAAACCAAACCATATCATCTTAAAATTACAAAAAAAGGTGTACAAATCATAACAAACTATGCCAGACTCACCTAAATTACTTCGGCTACTCTAAATCATCACCAACTAACCCTTACCACAACAAACTAAACCCAATCACTTTTAAATTACAAAAAAATGCTACTAACCATAGCAAACTATGCCAAACTCACCTAAATTACTTCGGCAATCAAAAATCACCCCCAACTACACTTTACAGCAACAAACTAAGCCCAATCACTTTAAAATTACAAAAAAATGCTAAAAATCATAACAAGGTATACCAGAATCACCTAAATTACTTCGGCTACCGTAAATCACCCCCAACTATCCGTTACATCAACAAACCAAACCATATCATCTTAAAATTACAAAAAAAGGTGTACAAATCATAACAAACTATGCCAGACTCACCTAAATTACTTCGGCTACTCTAAATCATCACCAACTAACCCTTACCACAACAAACTAAACCCAATCACTTTTAAATTACAAAAAAATGCTACTAACCATAGCAAACTATGCCAAACTCACCTAAATTACTTCAGCTATCAAAAATCACCCCCAACTACACTTTACAGCAACAAACTAAGCCCAATCACTTTAAAATTACATAAAAATGCTAAAAATCATAACAAACTATACCAGAATCACCTAAATTACTTCGGCTACCGTAAATCACCCCCAACTATCCCTTACAACAACAAACCAAACCATATCATCTTAAAATTACAAAAAAAGGTGTACAAATCATAACAAACTATGCCAGACTCACCTAAATTACTTCGGCTACTCTAAATCATCACCAACTAACCCTTACCACAACAAACTAAACCCAATCACTTTTAAATTACAAAAAAATGCTACTAACCATAGCAAACTATGCCAAATTCACCTAAATTACTTCGGCAATCAAAAATCAACTCCAACTACACTTTACAGCAACAAACTAAGCCCAATCACTTTAAAATTACAAAAAAATGCTAAAAATCATAACAAACTATACCAGAATCACCTAAATTACTTCGGCTACCGTAAATCATCCCCAACTATCCCTTACCACAACAAACCAAACCATATCATCTTAAAATTACAAAAAAGGTGTACAAATCATAACAAACTCTGCCAGACTCACCTAAATTACTTCGGCTACTCTAAATCATCACCAACTAACCCTTACCACAACAAACTAAACCCAATCACTTTTAAATTACAAAAAAATGCTACTAACCATAGCAAACTATGCCAAACTCACCTAAATTACTTCGGCTATCAAAAATCACCCCCAACTACACTTTACAGCAATAAACTAAGGCCAATCACTTTAAAATTACAAAAAAATGCTAAAAATCATAACAAAGTATACCAGAATCACCTAAATTACTTCGGCTACCGTAAATCAACCCAACTATCCCTTACCACAACAAACCAAACCATATCATCTTAAAATTACAAAAAAAGGTGTACAAATCATAACAAACTATGCCAGACTCACCTAAATTACTTCGGCTACTCTTAATCATCACCAACTAACCCTTACCACAACAAACTAAACCCAATCACTTTTAAATTACAAAAAAATGCTACTAACCATAGCAAACTATGCCAAACTCACCTAAATTACTTCGGCTATCAAAAATCACCCCCAACTACACTTAACAGCAACAAACTAAGCCCAATCACTTTAAAATTACAAAAAAATGCTAAAAATCATAACAAACTATACCAGAATCACCTAAATTACTTCGGCTACCGTAAATCACCCCCAACTATCCCTTACCACAACAAACTAAACAATATCATCTTAAAATTACAAAAAAAGATGTACAATTCATAACAAACTATGCCAGACTCACCTAAATTACTTCGGCTACACTAAATCATCACTAACTAACCCTTACCACAACAAACTAAACCCAATCACTTTTAAATTACAAAAAAATGCTACTAACCATAGCAAACTATGCCAAACTCACCTAAATTACTTCGGCTATCAAAAATCATCCCCAACTACACTTTACAGCAACAAACTAAGGCCAATCACTTTAAAATTACAAAAAAATGCTAAAAATCATAACAAACTTCTCCAGAATCACCTAAATTACTTCGGCTACCGTAAATCACCCCCAACTATCCCTTACAACAACAAGCCAAACCATATCATCTTAAAATTACAAAAAAAGGTGTACAAATCATAACAAACTATGCCAGACTCACCTAAATTACTTCGGCTACTCTAAATCATCACCAACTAAGCCTTACCACAACAAACTAAACCCAATCACTTTTAAATTACAAAAAAATGCTACTAACCATAGCAAACTATGCCAAACTCACCTAAATTACTTCGGCAATCAAAAATGACCCCCAACTACACTTTACAGCAACAAACTAAGCCCAATCACTTTAAAATTACAAAAAAATGCTAAAAATCATAACAAACTATACCAGAATCACCTAAATTACTTCGGCTACCGTAAATCACCCCCAACTATCCGTTACATCAACAAACCAAACCATATCATCTTAAAATTACAAAAAAAGGTGTACAAATCATAACAAACTATGCCAAACTCACCTAAATTACTTCGGCTATCAAAAATCACCCCCAACTACACTTTACAGCAACAAACTAAGGCCAATCACTTTAAAATTACAAAAAAATGCTAAAAGTCATAAGAAACTTCTCCAGAATCACATAAATTACTTCGGCTACCGTAAATCACCCCCAACTATCCCTTACAACAACAAACCAAACCATATCATCTTAAAATTACAAAAAAAGGTGTACAAATCATAACAAACTATGCCAGACTCACCTAAATTACTTCGGCTACTCTAAATCATCACCAACTAACCCTTACCACAACAAACTAAACCCAATCACTTTTAAATTACAAAAAAATGCTACTAACCATAGCAAACTATGCCAAACTCACCTAAATTACTTCGCAATCAAAAATCACCCCCAACTACACTTTACAGCAACAAACTAAGCCCAATCACTTTAAAATTACAAAAAAATGCTAAAAATCATAACAAAGAATACCAGAATCACCTAAATTACTTCGGCTACCGTAAATCACCCCCAACTATCCGTTACATCAACAAACCAAACCATATCATCTTAAAATTACAAAAAAAGGTGTACAAATCATAACAAACTATGCCAGACTCACCTAAATTACTTCGGCTACTCTAAATCATCACCAACTAACCCTTACCACAACAAACTAAACCCAATCACTTTTAAATTACAAAAAAATGCTACTAACCATTGCAAACTATGCCAAACTCACCTAAATTACTTCGGCAATCAAAAATCACCCCCAACTACACTTTACAGCAACAAACTAAGCCCAATCACTTTAAAATTACAAAAAAATGCTAAAAATCATAACAAACTATACCAGAATCACCTAAATTACTTCGGCTACCGTAAATCATCCCCAACTATCCCTTACCACAACAAACCAAACCATATCATCTTAAAATTACAAAAAAAGGTGTACAAATCATAACAAACTATGCCAGACTCACCTAAATTACTTCGGCTACTCTAAATCATCACCAACTAACCCTTACCACAACAAACTAAACCCAATCACTTTTAAATTACAAAAAAATGCTACTAACCATAGCAAACTATGCCAAACTCACCTAAATTACTTCGGCAATCAAAAATCACCCCCAACTACACTTTACAGCAACAAACTAAGGCCAATCACTTTAAAATTACAAAAAAATGCTAAAAATCATAACAAAGTATACCAGAATCACCTAAATTACTTCGGCTACCGTAAATCACCCCCAACTATCCCTTACCACAACAAACCAAACCATATCATCTTAAAATTACAAAAAAAGGTGTACAAATCATAACAAATTATGCCAGACTCACCTAAATTACTTCGGCTACTCTAAATCATCACCAACTAACCCTTACCACAACAAACTAAACCCAATCACTTTTAAATTACAAAAAAATGCTACTAACCATAGCAAACTATGCCAAACTCACCTAAATTACTTCGGCTATCAAAAATCACCCCCAACTACACTTTACAGCAATAAACTAAGGCCAATCACTTTAAAATTACAAAAAAATGCTAAAAATCATAACAAAGTATACCAGAATCACCTAAATTACTTCGGCTACCGTAAATCAACCCAACTATCCCTTACCACAACAAACCAAACCATATCATCTTAAAATTACAAAAAAAGGTGTACAAATCATAACAAACTATGCCAGACTCACCTAAATTACTTCGGCTACTCTTAATCATCACCAACTAACCCTTACCACAACAAACTAAACCCAATCACTTTTAAATTACAAAAAAATGCTACTAACCATAGCAAACTATGCCAAACTCACCTAAATTACTTCGGCTATCAAAAATCACCCCCAACTACACTTTACAGCAACAAACTAAGGCCAATCACTTTAAAATTACAAAAAAATGCTAAAAGTCATAACAAACTTCTCCAGAATCACATAAATTACTTCGGCTACCGTAAATCACCCCCAACTATCCCTTACAACAACAAACCAAACCATATCATCTTAAAATTACAAAAAAAGGTGTACAAATCATAACAAACTATGCCAGACTCACCTAAATTACTTCGGCTACTCTAAATCATCACCAACTAACCCTTACCACAACAAACTAAACCCAATCACTTTTAAATTACAAAAAAATGCTACTAACCATAGCAAACTATGCCAAACTCACCTAAATTACTTCGGCAATCAAAAATCACCCCCAACTACACTTTACAGCAACAAAGTAAGCCCAATCACTTTAAAATTACAAAAAAATGCTAAAAATCATAACAAAGAATACCAGAATCACCTAAATTACTTCGGCTACCGTAAATCACCCCCAACTATCCGTTACATCAACAAACCAAACCATATCATCTTAAAATTACAAAAAAAGGTGTACAAATCATAACAAACTATGCCAGACTCACCTAAATTACTTCGGCTACTCTAAATCATCACCAACTAACCCTTACCACAACAAACTAAACCCAATCACTTTTAAATTACAAAAAAATGCTACTAACCATTGCAAACTATGCCAAACTCACCTAAATTACTTCGGCAATCAAAAATCACCTCCAACTACACTTTACAGCAACAAACTAAGCCCAATCACTTTAAAATTACAAAAAAATGCTAAAAATCATAACAAACTAAACCAGAATCACCTAAATTACTTCGGCTACCGTAAATCATCCCCAACTATCCCTTACCACAACAAACCAAACCATATCATCTTAAAATTACAAAAAAAGGTGTACAAATCATAACAAACTATGCCAGACTCACCTAAATTACTTCAGCTACTCTAAATCATCACCAACTAACCCTTACCACAACAAACTAAACCCAATCACTTTTAAATTACAAAAAAATGCTACTAACCATAGCAAACTATGCCAAACTCACCTAAATTACTTCGGCTATCAAAAATCATCCCCAACTACACTTTACAGCAACAAACTAAGGCCAATCACTTTAAAATTACAAAAAAATGCTAAAAATCATCACAAACTTCTCCAGAATCACCTAAATTACTTCGGCTACCGTAAATCACCCCCAACTATCCCTTACAACAACAAACCAAACCATATCATCTTAAAATTACAAAAAAAGGTGTACAAATCATAACAAACTATGCCAGACTCACCTAAATTACTTCGGCTACTCTAAATCATCACCAACTAAGCCTTACCACAACAAACTAAACCCAATCACTTTTAAATTACAAAAAAATGCTACTAACCATAGCAAACTATGCCAAACTCACCTAAATTACTTCGGCAATCAAAGATGACCCCCAACTACACTTTACAGCAACAAACTAAGCCCAATCACTTTAAAATTACAAAAAAATGCTAAAAATCATAACAAACTATACCAGAATCACCTAAATTACTTCGGCTACCGTAAATCATCCCCAACTATCCCTTACCACAACAAACCATACCATATCATTTTAAAATTACAAAAAAGGTGTACAAATCATAACAAACTCTGCCAGACTCACCTAAATTACTTTGGCTACTCTAAATCATCACCAACTAACCCTTACCACAACAAACTAAACCCAATCAAATTTAAATTACAAAAAAATGCTACTAACCATTGCAAACTATGCCAAACTCACCTAAATTACTTCGGCAATCAAAAATCACCCCCAACTACACTTTACAGCAACAAACTAAGGCCAATCACTTTAAAATTACAAAAAAATGCTAAAAATCATAACAAAGTATACCAGAATCACCTAAATTACTTCGGCTACCGTAAATCACCCCCAACTATCCCTTACCACAACAAACCAAACCATATCATCTTAAAATTACAAAAAAAGGTGTACAAATCATAACAAATTATGCCAGACTCACCTAAATTACTTCGGCTACTCTAAATCATCACCAACTAACCCTTACCACAACAAACTAAACCCAATCACTTTTAAATTACAAAAAAATGCTACTAACCATAGCAAACTATGCCAAACTCACCTAAATTACTTCGGCTATCAAAAATCACCCCCAACTACACTTTACAGCAATAAACTAAGGCCAATCACTTTAAAATTACAAAAAAATGCTAAAAATCATAACAAAGTATACCAGAATCACCTAAATTACTTCGGCTACCGTAAATCAACCCAACTATCCCTTACCACAACAAACCAAACCATATCATCTTAAAATTACAAAAAAAGGTGTACAAATCATAACAAACTATGCCAGACTCACCTAAATTACTTCGGCTACTCTTAATCATCACCAACTAACCCTTACCACAACAAACTAAACCCAATCACTTTTAAATTACAAAAAAATGCTACTAACCATAGCAAACTATGCCAAACTCACCTAAATTACTTCGGCTATCAAAAATCACCCCCAACTACACTTAACAGCAACAAACTAAGCCCAATCACTTTAAAATTACAAAAAAATGCTAAAAATCATAACAAACTATACCAGAATCACCTAAATTACTTCGGCTACCGTAAATCACCCCCAACTATCCCTTACCACAACAAACTAAACAATATCATCTTAAAATTACAAAAAAAGATGTACAAATCATAACAAACTATGCCAGACTCACCTAAATTACTTCGGCTACACTAAATCATCACTAACTAACCCTTACCACAACAAACTAAACCCAATCACTTTTAAATTACAAAAAAATGCTACTAACCATAGCAAACTATGCCAAACTCACCTAAATTACTTCGGCTATCAAAAATCATCCCCAACTACACTTTACAGCAACAAACTAAGGCCAATCACTTTAAAATTACAAAAAAATGCTAAAAATCATCACAAACTTCTCCAGAATGACCTAAATTACTTCGGCTACCGTAAATCACCCCCAACTATCCCTTACAACAACAAACCAAACCATATCATCTTAAAATTACAAAAAAAGGTGTACAAATCATAACAAACTATGCCAGACTCACCTAAATTACTTCGGCTACTCTAAATCATCACCAACTAAGCCTTACCACAACAAACTAAACCCAATCACTTTTAAATTACAAAAAAATGCTATTAACCATAGCAAACTATGCCAAACTCACCTAAATTACTTCAGCAATCAAAGATGACCCCCAACTACACTTTACAGCAACAAACTAAGCCCAATCACTTTAAAATTACAAAAAAATGCTAAAAATCATAACAAACTATACCAGAATCACCTAAATTACTTCGGCTACCGTAAATCATCCCCAACTATCCCTTACCACAACAAACCATACCATATCATTTTAAAATTACAAAAAAGGTGTACAAATCATAACAAACTCTGCCAGACTCACCTAAATTACTTTGGCTACTCTAAATCATCACCAGCTAACCCTTACCACAACAAACTAAACCCAATCAAATTTAAATTACAAAAAAATGCTACTAACCATAGCAATCTATGCCAAACTCACCTAAATTACTTCGGCTATCAAAAATCACCCCCAACTACACTTTACAGCAACAAACTAAGGCGAATCACTTGAAAATTACAAAAAAATGCTAAAAATCATAACAAAGTATACCAGAATCACCTAAATTACTTCGGCTACCGTAAATCACCCCCAACTATCCCTTACCACAACCAACCAAACCATATCATCTTAAAATTACAAAAAAAGGTGTACAAATCATAACAAATTATGCCAGACTCACCTAAATTACTTCGGCTACTCTAAATCATCACCAACTAGCCCTTACTACAACAAACTAAACCCAATCACTTTTAAATTACAAAAAAATGCTACTAACCACAGCAAACTATGCCAAACTCACCTAAATTACTTCGGCTATCAAAAATCACCCCCAACTACACTTTACAGCAACAAACTAAGGCCAATCACTTTAAAATTACAAAAAAATGCTAAAAATCATAACAAAGTATACCAGAATCACCTAAATTACTTCGGCTACCGTAAATCACCCCCAACTATCCCTTACCACAACAAACCAAACCATATCATCTTAAAATTACAAAAAAAGGTGTACAAATCATAACAAACTATGCCAGACTCACCTAAATTACTTCGGCTACTCTTAATCATCACCAACTAACCCTTACCACAACAATTTAAACCCAATCACTTTTAAATTACAAAAAAATGCTACTAACCATAGCAAACTATGCCAAACTCACCTAAATTACTTCGGCTATCAAAAATCACCCCCAACTACACTTAACAGCAACAAACTAAGCCCAATCACTTTAAAATTACAAAAAAATGCTAAAAATCATAACAAACTATACCAGAATCACCTAAATTACTTCGGCTACCGTAAATCACCCCCAACTATCCCTTACCACAACAAACCACACAATATCATCTTAAAATTACAAAAAAAGGTGTACAAATCATAACAAACTATGCCAGACTCACCTAAATTACTTCGGCTACACTAAATCATCACTAACTAACCCTTACCACAACAAACTAAACCCAATCACTTTTAAATTACAAAAAAATGCTACTAACCATAGCAAAATATGCCAAACTCACCTAAATTACTTCGGCTATTAAAAATCACCCCCAACTACACTTTACAGCAACAAACTAAGGCCAATCACTTTAAAATTACAAAAAAATGCTAAAAATCATAACAAACTTCTCCAGAATCACCTAAATTACTTCGGCTACCGTAAATCACCCCCAACTATCCCTAACAACAACAAACCAAACCATATCATCTTAAAATTACAAAAAAAGGTGTATAAATCATAACAAACTATGCCAGACTCACCTAAATTACTTCGGCTACTCTAAATCATCACCAACTAACCCTTACCACAACACACTAAACCCAATCACTTTTAAATTACAAAAAAAATGCTACTAACCATAGCAAACTATGCCAAACTCACCTAAATTACTTCGGCAATCAAAAATCACCCCAACTACACTTTACAGCAACAAACTAAGCCCAATCACTTTAAAATTACAAAAAAATGCTAAAAATCATAACAAACTATACCAGAATCACCTAAATTACTTCGGCTACCATAAATCATCCCCAACTATCCCTTACCACAACAAACCAAACCATATCATCTTAAAATTACAAAAAAGGTGTACAAATCCTAACAAACTCTGCCAGACTCACCTAAATTACTTTGGCTACTCTAAATCATCACCAACTAACCCTTACCACAACAAACTAAACCCAATCAATTTTAAATTACAAAAAAATGCTACTAACCATAGCAAACTCTGCCAAACTCACCTAAATTACTTCGGCTATCAAAAATCACCCCCAACTACACTTTACAGCAACAAACTAAGGCCAATCACTTTAAAATTACAAAAAAATGCTAAAAATCATATCAAAGTATACCAGAATCACCTAAATTACTTCGGCTACCGTAAATCACCCCCAACTATCCCTTACAACAACAAACCAAACCATATCATCTTAAAATTACAAAAAAATTTGTACAAATCATAACAAACTATGCCAGACTCACCTAAATTACTTCGGCTACTCTAAATCATCACCAACTAACCCTTACCACAACAAACTAAACCCAATCACTTTTAAATTACAAAAAAATGCTACTAACCATAGCAAACTATGCCAAACTCACCTAAATTACTTCGGCAATCAAAAATCACCCCCAACTACACTTTACAGCAACAAACTAAGCCCAATCACTTTAAAATTACAAAAAAATGCTAAAAATCATAACAAACTATACCAGAATCACCTAAATTACTTCGGCTACCGTAAATCATCCCCAACTATCCCTTACCACAACAAACCAAACCATATCATCTTAAAATTACAAAAAAGGTGTACAAATCATAACAAACTCTGCCGGACTCACCTAAATTACTTCGGCTACTCTAAATCATCACTAACTAACCCTTACCACAACAAACTAAACCCAATCACTTTTAAATTACAAAAAAATGCTACTAACCATAGCAAGCTATGCCAAACTCACCTAAATTACTTCGGCTATCAAAAATCACCCCCAACTACACTTTACAGCAACAAACTAAGCCCAATCACTTTAAAATTACAAAAAAATGCTAAAAATCATAACAAACTTCTCCAGAATCAATTAAATTACTTCGGCTACCGTAAATCACCCCCAACTATCCCTTACCACAACAAACCAAACCATATCATCTTAAAATTACAAAAATGTGTACAAATCATAACAAACTCTGCCAGACTCACCTAAATTACTTTGGCCACTCTAAATCATCACCAACTAACCCTTACCACAACAAACTAAACCCAATCAATTTTAAATTACAAAAAAATGCTACTAACCATAGCAAACTATGCCAAACTCACCTAAATTACTTCGGCTATCAAAAATCACCCCCAACTACACTTTACAGCAACAAACTAAGGCCAATCACTTTAAAATTACAAAAAAATGCTAAAAATCATAACAAAGTATACCAGAATCACCTAAATTACTTCGGCTACCGTAAATCACCCCCAACTATCCCTTACCACAACAAACCAAACCATATCATCTTAAAATTACAAAAAAAGGTGTACAAATCACAACAAACTATGCCAGACTCACTTAAATTACTTCGGCTACACTAAATCATCACCAACTAACCCTTACCACAACAAACTAAACCCAATCACTTTTAAATTACAAAAAAATGCTACTAACCATAGCAAACTATGCCAAACTCACCTAAATTACTTCGGCTTTCAAAAATCACCCCCAACTACACTTTACAGCAACAAACTAAGCCCAATCACTTTAAAATTACAAAAAAATGCTAAAAATCATAACAAAGTATACCAGAATCACTTAAATTACTTCGGCTACCGTAAATCACCCCCAACTATCCCTTACCACAACAAACCAAACCATATCATCTTAAAATTACAAAAAAAGATGTACAAATCATAACAAACTATGCCAGACTCACCTAAATTACTTCGGCTACTCTAAATCATCACCAACTAACCCTTACCACAACAAACAAAACCCAATCATTTTTAAATTACAAAAAAATGCTACTAACCATAGCAAACTATGCCAAACTCACCTAAATTACTTCGGCTATCAAAAATCACCCCCAACTACACTTTACAGCAACAAACTAAGGCCAATCACTTTAAAATTACAAAAAAATGCTAAAAATCATAACAAAGTATACCAGAATCACCTAAATTACTTCGGCTACCGTAAATCACCCCCAACTATCCCTTACCACAACAAACCAAACCATATCATCTTAAAATTACAAAAAAAGATGTACAAATCATAACAAACTATGCCAGACTCACCTAAATTACTTCGGCTACTCTAAATCATCACCAACTAACCCTTACCACAACAACCTAAACCCAATCACTTTTAAATTACAAAAAAATGCTACTAACCATAGCAAACTATGCCAAACTCACCTAAATTACTTCGGCTATCAAAAATCACCCCCAACTACACTTTACAACAACAAACTAAGCCCAATCACTTTAAAATTACAAAAAAATGCTAAAAATCATAACAAACTATACCAGAATCACCTAAATTACTTCGGCTACCGTAAATCACCCCCAACTATCCCTTACCACAACAAACCAAACAATATCATCTTAAAATTACAAAAAAGGTGTACAAATCATAACAAACTATGCCAGAATTACCTAAATTACTCCGGCTACCCTAAATCATCACCAACTAACCCTTACCACAACAAACTAAACCCAATCAATTTTACATTACAAAAAAATGCTATTAACCATAGCAAACTATGCCAAACTCACCTAAATTATTTCGGCTATCAAAAATCACCCCCAACTACACTTTACAGCAACAAATTAAGCCCAATCAATTTAAAATTACAAAAAAATGCTAAAAATCATAACAAACCATACCAGAATCACCTAAATTACTTCGGCTACCGTAAATCACCCCCAACTATCCCTTACCACATCAAACCAAACCATATTATCTTAAAATTACAAAAAAAGGTGTACAAATCATAACAAACTATGCCAGACTCACCTAAATTACTTCGGCTACTCTAAATCATCACCAACTAACCCTTACCACAACAAACTAAACCCAAACACTTTTAAATTAAAAAAAATGCTACTAACCATAGCAAACTATGCTAAACTCACCTAAATTACTTCGGCTATCAAAAATCACCCCCAACTACACTTTACAGCAACAAACTAAGCCCAATCACTTTAAAATTACAAAAAAATGCTAAAAATCATAACAAACAATACCAGAATCACCTAAATTACTTCGGCTACCGTAAATCACCCCCAACTATCCCTTACCACAACAAACCAAAGCATATCATCTTAAAATTACAAAAAAGGTGTACAAATCATAACAAATTATGCCCGACTCACCTAAATTACTTCGGCTACTCTAAATCATCACCAACTAACCCTTACCACAACAAACTAAATCCAATCACTTTTAAATTACAAAAAAATGCTACTAACCATAGCAAACTATGCCAAACTCACCTAAATTACTTCGGCTATCAAAAATCACCCCCAACTACACTTTACAGCAACAAACTAAGGCCAATCACTTTAAAATTACAAAAAAATGCTAAAAATCATAACAAACTTCTCCAGAATCACCTAAATTACTTCGGCTACCGTGAATCACCCCCAACTATCCCTTACCACAACAAACCAAACAATATCATCTTAAAATTACAAAAAAAGGTGTACAAATCATAACAAACTATGCCAGATTCACCTAAATTACTTCGGCTACCCTAAATCATCACCAACTAACCCTTACCACAACAAACTAAACCCAATCAATTTTACATTACAAAACAATGCTATTAACCATAGCAAACTATGCCAAACTCACCTAAATTACTTCAGCTATCAAAAATCTCCCCCAACTACACTTTACAGCAACAAACTAAGCCCAATCACTTTAAAATTACCAAAAAATTCTAAAAATTATAACAGACTATACCAGAATCACCTAAATTACTTCGGCTACCGTAAATCACCCCCAACTATCCTTTACCACAACAAACCAAAGCATATCATCTTAAAATTACAAAAAAGGTGTACAAATCATAACAAATTATGCCAGACTCACCAAAATTACTTCGGCTACTCTAAATCATCACCAACTAACCCTTACCACAACAAACTAAACCCAATCACTTTTAAATTACAAAAAAATGCTACTAACCATAGCAAACTATGCCAAACTCACCTAAATTACTTCGGCTATCAAAAATCACCCCCAACTACACTTTACAGCAACAAACTAAGCCGAATCACTTTAAAATTACAAAAAAATGCTAAAAATCATAACAAACTATACCAGAATCACCTAAACTACTCCGGCTACCGTAAATCACCCCCAACTATCACTTACCAAAACAAACTAAACCATATCATCTTAAAATTACAAAAAAAGGTGTACAAATCATAACAAACTATGCCAGACTCACCTAAATTACTTCGGCTACTCTAAATCATCACCAACTAACCCTTACCACAACAAACTAAACCCAATCACTTTTAAATTACAAAAAAATGTTACTAACCATAGCAAACTATGCCAAACTCACCTAAATTATTTCGGCTATCAAAAATCACACCCAACTACACTTTACAGCAACAAATTAAGCCCAATCAATTTAAAATTACAAAAAAATGCTAAAAATCATAACAAACCATACCAGAATCACCTAAATTACTTCGGCTACCGTAAATCACCCCCAACTATCCCTTACCACATCAAACCAAACCATATCATCTTAAAATTACAAAAAAAGGTGTACAAATCATAACAAACTATGCCAGACTCACCTAAATTACTTCGGCTACTCTAAATCATCACCAACTAACCCTTACCACAACAAACTAAACCCAAACACTTTTAAATTAAAAAAAATGCTACTAACCATAGCAAACTATGCTAAACTCACCTAAATTACTTCGGCTATCAAAAATCACCCCCAACTACACTTTACAGCAACAAACTAAGCCCAATCACTTTAAAATTACAAAAAAATGCTAAAAATCATAACAAACTATACCAGAATCACCTAAATTACTTCGGCTACCGTAAATCACCCCCAACTATCCCTTACCACAACAAACCAAACCATATCATCTTAAAATTACAAAAAAAGGTGTACAAATCTTAACAAACTATGCCAGACTCACCTAAATTACTTCGGCTACTCTAAATCATCACCAACTAACCCTTACCACAACAAACTAAACCCAATCACTTTTAAATTACAAAAAAATGCTACTAACCATAGCAAACTATGCCAAACTCACCTAAATTACTTCGGCTATCAAAAATCACCCTCAACTACACTTTACAGCAACAAACTAAGCCCAATCACTTCAAAATTACAAAAAAATGGTAAAAATCATAACAAACTATACCAGAATTACCTAAATTACTTCGGCTACCGTAAATCACCCCCAACTATCCCCTACCACAACAAACCAAACCATATCATCTTAAAATTACAAAAAAAGGTGTACAAATCATAACAAACAATGCTAGACTCACCTAAATTACGTCGGCTAGTCTAAGTCATCACAAACTAACACTTACCACAACAAACTAAACCCAATCACTTTTAAATAAAAAAAAAATTCTACTAACCATAGCAAACTATGACAAACACACCTAAATTACTTCGTCTATCAAAAATCACCCCCAACTACACTTTACAGCAACAAATTAAGCCCAATCACTTTAAAATTACGAAAAAATGCTAAAAATCATAACAAACTATACCAGAATCACCTAAATTACTTCGGCTACCTTAAATCACCCCCAACTATCCCTTACCACTACAAACCAAACCATATCATCTTAAAATTACAAAAAAAGGTGTACAAATCATAACAAACTATGCCAGACTCACCTAAATTACTTCGGCTACTCTAAATCATCACCAACTAACCCTTATCACAACAAACTAAACCCAATCACTTTTAAATTACAAAAAAATGTTACTAACCATAGCAAACTATGCCAAACTCACCTAAATTATTTCGGCTATCAAAAATCACCCCCAACTACACTTTACAGCAACAAATTAAGCCCAATCAATTTAAAATTACAAAAAAATGCTAAAAATCATAACAAACCATACCAGAATCACCTAAATTACTTCGGCTACCGTAAATCACCCCCAACTATCCCTTACCACATCAAACCAAACCATATCATCTTAAAATTACAAAAAAAGGTGTACAAATCATAACAAACTATGCCAGACTCACCTAAATTACTTCGGCTACTCTAAATCATCACCAACTAACCCTTACCACAACAAACTAAACCCAAACACTTTTAAATTAAAAAAAATGCTACTAACCATAGCAAACTATGCTAAACTCACCTAAATTACTTCGGCTATCAAAAATCACCCCCAACTACACTTTACAGCAACAAACTAAGCCCAATCACTTTAAAATTACAAAAAAATGCTAAAAATCATAACAAACTATACCAGAATCACCTAAATTACTTCGGCTACCGTAAATCACCCCCAACTATCCCTTACCACAACAAACCAAACCATATCATCTTAAAATTACAAAAAAAGGTGTACAAATCATAACAAACTATGCCAGACTCACCTAAATTACTTCGGCTACTCTAAATCATCACCAACTAACCCTTACCACAACAAACTAAACCCAATCACTTTTAAATTACAAAAAAATGCTACTAACCATAGCAAACTATGCCAAACTCACCTAAATTACTTCGGCTATCAAAAATCACCCTCAACTACACTTTACAGCAACAAACTAAGCCCAATCACTTCAAAATTACAAAAAAATGGTAAAAATCATAACAAACTATACCAGAATTACCTAAATTACTTCGGCTACCGTAAATCACCCCCAACTATCCCCTACCACAACAAACCAAACCATATCATCTTAAAATTACAAAAAAAGGTGTACAAATCATAACAAACAATGCTAGACTCACCTAAATTACGTCGGCTAGTCTAAGTCATCACAAACTAACACTTACCACAACAAACTAAACCCAATCACTTTTAAATTACAAAAAAATTCTACTAACCATAGCAAATTATGCCAAACACACCTAAATTACTTCGTCTATCAAAAATCACCCCCAACTACACTTTACAGCAACAAACTAAGCCCAATCACTTTAAAATTACGAAAAAATGCTAAAAATCATAACAATCTATACCAGAATCACCTAAATTACTTCGGCTACCGTGAATCACCCCCAACTATCCCTTACCACAACAAACCAAACAATATCATCTTAAAATTACAAAAAAAGGTGTACAAATCATAACAAACAATGCTAGACTCACCTAAATTACGTCGGCTAGTCTAAGTCATCACAAACTAACACTTACCACAACAAACTAAACCCAATCACTTTTAAATAAAAAAAAAATTCTACTAACCATAGGAAACTATGACAAACACACCTAAATTACTTCGTCTATCAAAAATCACCCCCAACTACACTTTACAGCAACAAATTAAGCCCAATCACTTTAAAATTACGAAAAAATGCTAAAAATCATAACAAACTATACCAGAATCACCTAAATTACTTCGGCTACCTTAAATCACCCCCAACTATCCCTTACCACTACAAACCAAACCATATCATCTTAAAATTACAAAAAAAGGTGTACAAATCATAACAAACTATGCCAGACTCACCTAAATTACTTCGGCTACTCTAAATCATCACCAACTAACCCTTACCACAACAAACTAAACCCAATCACTTTTAAATTACAAAAAAATGTTACTAACCATAGCAAACTATGCCAAACTCACCTAAATTATTTCGGCTATCAAAAATCACCCCCAACTACACTTTACAGCAACAAATTAAGCCCAATCAATTTAAAATTACAGAAAAATGCTAAAAATCATAACAAACCATACCAGAATCACCTAAATTACTTCGGCTACCGTAAATCACCCCCAACTATCCCTTACCACATCAAACCAAACCATATCATCTTAAAATTACAAAAAAAGGTGTACAAATCATAACAAACTATGCCAGACTCACCTAAATTACTTCGGCTACTCTAAATCATCACCAACTAACCCTTACCACAACAAACTAAACCCAAACACTTTTAAATTAAAAAAAATGCTACTAACAATAGCAAACTATGCTAAACTCACCTAAATTACTTCGGCTATCAAAAATCACCCCCAACTACACTTTACAGCAACAAACTAAGCCCAATCACTTTAAAATTACAAAAAAATGCTAAAAATCATAACAAACTATACCAGAATCACCTAAATTACTTCGGCTACACTAAATCACCCCCAACTATCCCTTACCACAACAAACCAAACCATATCATCTTAAAATTACAAAAAAAGGTGTACAAATCATAACAAACTATGCCAGACTCACCTAAATTACTTCGGCTACTCTAAATCATCACCAACTAACCCTTACCACAACAAACTAAACCCAATCACTTTTAAATTACAAAAAAATGCTACTAACCATAGCAAACTATGCCAAACTCACCTAAATTACTTCGGCTATCAAAAATCACCCTCAACTACACTTTACAGCAACAAATTAAGCCCAATCACTTCAAAATTACAAAAAAATGGTAAAAATCATAACAAACTATACCAGAATTACCTAAATTACTTCGGCTACCGTAAATCACCCCCAACTATCCCCTACCACAACAAACGAAACCATATCATCTTAAAATTACAAAAAAAGGTGTACAAATCATAACAAACAATGCTAGACTCACCTAAATTACGTCGGCTAGTCTAAGTCATCACAAACTAACACTTACCACAACAAACTAAACCCAATCACTTTTAAATTACAAAAAAATTCTACTAACCAAAGCAAACTATGCCAAACACACCTAAATTACTTCGTCTATCAAAAATCACCCCCAACTACACTTTACAGCAACAAACTAAGCCCAATCACTTTAAAATTACGAAAAAATGTTAAAAATCATAACAAACTATACCAGAATCACCTAAATTACTTCGGCTACCGTGAATCACCCCCAACTATCCCTTACCACAACAAACCAAACAATATCATCTTAAAATTACAAAAAAAGGTGTACAAATCATAACAAACAATGCTAGACTCACCTAAATTACGTCGGCTAGTCTGAGTCATCACAAACTAACACTTACCACAACAAACTAAACCCAATCACTTTTAAATAAAAAAAAAATTCTACTAACCATAGCAAACTATGACAAACACACCTAAATTACTTCGTCTATCAAAAATCACCCCCAACTACACTTTACAGCAACAAATTAAGCCCAATCACTTTAAAATTACGAAAAAATGCTAAAAATCATAACAAACTATACCAGAATCACCTAAATTACTTCGGCTACCTTAAATCACCCCCAACTATCCCTTACCACTACAAACCAAACCATATCATCTTAAAATTACAAAAAAAGGTGTACAAATCATAACAAACTATGCCAGACTCACCTAAATTACTTCGGCTACACTAAATTATCACCAACTAACCCTTACCACAACAAACTAAACCCAATCACTTTTAAATTACAAAAAAATGCTACTAACCATAGCAAACTATGCCAAACTCACCTAAATTACTTCGGCTATCAAAAATCACCCCCAGCTACACTTTACAGCAACAAACTAAGCCCAATCACTTTAAAATTACAAAAAAATGCTAAAAATCATAACAAACTATACCAGAATCACCTAAATTACTTCGGCTATCGTAAATCACCCCCAACTATCCCTTACCACAACAAACCAAACCATATCATCTTAAAATTACAAAAAAAGGTGTACAAATCATAACAAATTATGCCAGACTCACCTAAATTACTTCGGCTACTCTAAATCATCACCAACTAACCCTTACCACAACAAACAAAACCCAATCACTTTTAAATTACAAAAAAATTCTACTAATCATAGCAAACTATGCCAAACTCACCTAAATTACTTCGGCAATCAAAAATCACCCCCAACTACACTTTACAGCAACAAACTAAGCCCAATCACTTTAAAATTACAAAAAAATGCTAAAAATCATAAAAAACTATACCAGAATCACCTAAATTACTTCGGCTACCATAAATCATCCCCAACTATCCCTTACCACAACAAACCAAACCTTATCATCTTAAAATTACAAAAAAAGATGTACAAATCATAACAAACTATGCCAGACTCACCTAAATTACTTCGGCTACTCTAAATCATCACCAACTAACCCTTACCACAACAACCTAAACCCAATCACTTTTAAATTACAAAAAAATGCTACTAACCATAGCAAACTATGCCAAACTCACCTAAATTACTTCGGCTATCGTAAATCACCCCCAACTATCCCTTACCACAACAAACCAAACCATATCATCTTAAAATTACAAAAAAAGGTGTACAAATCATAACAAACTATGCCAGACTCACCTAAATTACTTCGGCTACTCTAAATCATCACCAACTAACCCTTACCACAACAAACTAAACCCAATCACTTTTTAATTACAAAAAAATGCTACTAACCATAGCAAACTATGCCAAACTCAATTAAATTACTTCGGCTATCAAAAAATCACCCCCAACTACACTTTACAGCAACAAACTAAGCCCAATCACTTTAAAATTACAAAAAAATGCTAAAAATCATAAAAAACTATACCAGAATCACCTAAATTACTTCGGCTACCATAAATCATCCCCAACTATCCCTTACCACAACAAACCAAACCTTATCATCTTAAAATTACAAAAAAAGATGTACAAATCATAACAAACTATGCCAGACTCACCTAAATTACTTCGGCTACTCTAAATCATCACCAACTAACCCTTACCACAACAACCTAAACCCAATCACTTTTAAATTACAAAAAAATGCTACTAACCATAGCAAACTATGCCAAACTCACCTAAATTACTTCGGCTATCAAAAATCACCACCAACTACACTTTACAACAACAAACTAAGCCCAATCACTTTAAAATTACAAAAAAATGCTAAAAATCATAACAAACTATACCAGAATCACCTAAATTACTTCGGCTACCGTAAATCACCCCCAACTATCCCTTACCACAACAAACCAAACAATATCATCTTAAAATTACAAAAAAAGGTGTACAAATCATAACAAACTATGCCAGATTCACCTAAATTACTTCGGCTACCCTAAATCATCACCAACTAACCCTTACCACAACAAACTAAACCCAATCAATTTTACATTACAAAAAAATGCTATTAACCATAGCAAACTATGCCAAACTCACCTAAATTACTTCAGCTATCAAAAATCTCCCCCAACTACACTTTACAGCAACAAACTAAGCCCAATCACTTCAAAATTACAAAAAAATTCTAAAAATTATAACAGACTATACCAGAATCACCTAAATTACTTCGGCTACCGTAAATCACCCCCAACTATCCCTTACCACAACAAACCAAAGCATATCATCTTAAAATTACAAAAAAGGTGTACAAATCATAACAAATTATGCCAGACTCACCTAAATTACTTCGGCTACTCTAAATCATCACCAACTAACCCTTACCACAACAAACTAAACCCAATCACTTTTTAATTACAAAAAAATGCTACTAACCATAGCAAACTATGCCAAACTCAATTAAATTACTTCGGCTATCAAAAAATCACCCCCAACTACACTTTACAGCAACAAACTAAGCCCAATCAATTTAAAATTACAAAAAAATGCTAAAAATCATAAAAAACTATACCAGAATCACCTAAATTACTTCGGCTACCATAAATCATCCCCAACTATCCCTTACCACAACAAACCAAACCTTATCATCTTAAAATTACAAAAAAAGATGTACAAATCATAACAAACTATGCCAGACTCACCTAAATTACTTCGGCTACTCTAAATCATCACCAACTAACCCTTACCACAACAACCTAAACCCAATCACTTTTAAATTACAAAAAAATGCTACTAACCATAGCAAACTATGCCAAACTCACCTAAATTACTTCGGCTACCATAAATCACCCCCAACTACCCCTTACCGCCCCAAAATTATCCTAATCACTTAAAATTACAAAAATGCTACAAAACATAGCAAGCTATGCCAAACTCACTTAAATTACTTCGGCTACCATAAATTAATAATCGTTTTCAATCAAAATCTTCTATTTGGTTGTGTTATTTATAAATGCCTTATCGTATTAAATCATAAAATATTAATAAATATCTGCACATAAAATATATTGTTCCGACTAATAGTCGTTATTCTGAATATTAAATATGCTGATAACTATTTTGATTCTCTTCCACCTTCCAATAAATATTTGTTCCAGTTGAGATGCAAACATAAACGTATTTCTGAATTGCAACACGCTGACGGGGCAAGCCTTACCTTTTCAACATGCGTGCATTTGTATAAACAGCTCTATGGTTTTTAACTTTAAAGAGGTATAAAGGCGGTGTAAGCGCTAGAGTTTCGTAAAAATATCTGAAAAATTCGAAATTCTGCAATTGAATCAGAACTATCTTTGTGTTCGATAGTAAATTTGAACTTGGAGTGGCACTGCCAACCCTGCCACCCCTGACGAGGCACCTGCTGACTACTCTCCTTCCAGGGAAACTTTATAAATCAACGTCAAAATAATTTAGGGCGCCTGAATGTGAAAATATCACTGTGTAATAAGTTCAGACTGACATGGAACACTTGAAATTTCGATATTTGTTTGTAATTCGTCACAGGTCCATGAAGAAATGCATGTTAATGTAAACAAGTGTTAGTTTGTCGGAGAGACCGAATAAGATTTTTAACATTCCTGTCAAAATATTTATTTACTTTAGAATGTTAATTTCTTAAATTGATTTTGTGAAAATTATGACGGGCCATACGAGTACACCTGTGCGAGTATTATTTGGTACATATAAATTAATATCTTTTGTTATCCAAATTGTTTTTATACGCACTAGGCACGTACACCTCATATAATTGTGAAAATTGCTGCTTCAGCGTCTGGATCGCTGGTACTCAACGTCGCCAAGGTCGAGGCGACGCATCGGTATTCAAAGTTCTATCGCTATTAAATAAATTATTTTAATATAATATTCCCGATTTGTTCTTGCCGTTAACCAAAACTCTCCCCAATCGATTTTCGAAAAATTTCCAGCGTCGGACCGGACTTCACTCATTTTCGTACGCTAATTTTTACGTTCAGTTAATGATAGTGGTGTATTTGTTCTTCACCAAACCTGCTCCGGCCGAAATCCGAAATTTTAACTGACATCATACGCTTAAGTATTGTATGCTTATACACGATTTATTTACACTATTTATTTTACGTACATTGCGTACATTATTGTTCTGCATTATTTATAACTAAGATGGAGCAGTTTGAAAATCTAATAGTAAGCGGAGAACAAATACCACCACGTATAATTCACGTGAAAAGTGATGGAAATAGTCTTTCTTACTATCTTTCCTATTGCATTTTTAATACCGGAAATAGAGCTCAAGAGCGAAGAATAACTTCGACTTTTTTTATACATAATTCTTAATACTTCGTTTTTATGGTGTAAAATTTTGTATTTATATATTTCAACATTGTCTTTAACGTTGTCAGAGAACTAAATGGGAATAATTTGGAATAATTTAGCTTCTATGTCAACTCTCCTTCTCTTGAAACTTTTGAAAACAACGACAAAATTCTTTAGGGCGCCTGGATTTGAAAATATAACTCTGTGTAATAAGTTTAGACTGACTAGAGTGAAAAGAAAGGAGCTTGCATCCAGAAACGAAATTAAATGAAACACTTGAAGTTGAAATATTTGTTTGTAATTCGTCACAAGTCCATGAGGGAATGCGTGTTAATGTAAACAAATGTGAGTTTATTGGAGAGGCCGAATAAGATTTTTACATTATTGAAGCAGCTGGAGCCTGCCACGTCAAGGGCAAGGTCAGAAACGTGAAAAGGCGATGCTCGATTTAGTTTGATTGAGTGTCTATGCAGAAATTCGCACATACCAAGCGTTGGATAAGCCTTTCTTATCGTTTCTTAGAATTCGAGAATTGCTGGTTCAGCGTGTGGAGCAGTACTCGATCGCGGTGTTTAATTTTAACACAACTACAATTGTGAAAATTGCTGCTCCAGCGTCGGAAACTGTTCGCAAAGTCGCCAAATTCGATGAGGCGACGCATCAGTGTTCGAAGGTCTACCGCTATCAAATAAAGTATTTTAATTTAACATTTGATCCTCGCGTTAACCAAATCTGCCCCCAATCAATTTTCGAAAAATTATCAGCATCGGACCGGACTCCACTTATATTTGTACGCTAATTTTTACGTTTAGTTAATGATAGTGGTGTATTTGTTTTTCACCAAATTTGCCCCGAAATTTTCACCGTTGTATGTACAACCGTGGACAGTCAAGAATAACACTTTAGCCGGCGGGTGTGATGCAAATACCGACTCAATGACAATATGTGCACGTGCACCTAATATAATTGTTAAAATTGCTGCTTCAGCGTCTGGAACGCTGGTACTCAACGTCGCCAAGGTCGAGGCGACGCATCAGTATTCGCAGTTCTATCGCTATTAAATTAATTTTTTTAATATAATATTCCCGATTTGTTCTTGACGTTAAGTAAATATCTCCCCAATCGATTTTCGAAAAATTACCATCGTCGTACCGGTCTCCACTTATATACCGTACGCTAATTTTTACGTTCATTTAATGATAGTGGTGTATTTGATCTTCACCAAACCTGCTCCGGCCAAAATCCGAAATTTGCAGTTTTACCGGATTTCACTGACATCATAAGTAATGTGTGCTTATACACGATTTACACTATTTATTTTATTTACATTGTGTTCATTATTGTTCTGCATTATTTATAACTAAGATGGAGGAATAGTAAGCGGGGTACAAATACCACCACGTATAATTCCTCTGAAAAGTGATGGAAATAGTCTTTTTTACTATCTTTCGTATTGCATTTTATTACCGAAAATAGAGCTCAAGAGGTTCGCACTATAATTGTTTATTTTTAAATTACCAAATTTTCTGTATATTTTACCTGAATACGTTAAACACCCCTAAACATAATGTACCATTCCAAACTACTCTCAAAAATCATACACTTGCCATTCCAAACTACCCCACATCAACCTAAAATGTAAAAAAATTACGAATTACAAGCAAACTACGCTAAACTCGCATAAATTACTTCGACTTCCGCTATATCACCCCAACCACTTCTTACCAAGCCAAACTAAACCCAATCGCATTAAAATTACCAAAAGTTTTGTTTAATCCGCCAAAGCTAAACCCCGCCAACCATCAATAACCATTCAAAACAATCCCCAAAAAAAACCTTATCATCCGAAACTACACCAAATACATCGTTTTTATGGTGTGAAATTATGTATTTATATATTTCAACATTCTTCGACGACATTCTTTAACGTTGTTAGAGAACTAAATGGGAATAATTTGGAATAGTTCAGCTTCTCTGTCAACTCTCCTTCTCTTGAAGAGTGAAAAAGAGTGAAAAAAAAGGAGCTTGCACCCAGAAACGAAATTAACATAATTTTCCAAATCATATTGAAGTACCCGGTCCTGGCAATGCAGGTTAATTTCAGCAAATTTGTTTATTTTGTGATTGGAAAAGTAGAGCATTCCTGTTTAATTGTATTATAATGTCGATTAGTCTACATCACAAATACACCACTTTTGTCAACACTGCGTTTATTTAATCTACGTCCGGGCAACGCCGGGTACATTCAGCTAGTTGACACATACACTAATAATACATGGATACACAATGTTTTTCTTGGTAACACAAAATATCGTTCTCTTGTTTACAATTATAATTCTTTGACTACTACTCTCGTTCTCTTCTGTAAGAATTGTCGTTTTATGTACTCCCCACCTCATGGTCTGAGGGTTGGTTGAGGGTGACATCCAACAACTTCGGCTATCAAAAATCACCCCCAACTACACTTTACAGCAACAAACTAAGGCCAATCACTTTAAAATTACAAAAAAATGCTAAAAATCGTAACAAACTATACCAGAATCACCTAAATTACTTCGGCTACCGTAAATCACCCCCAACTATCCCTTACCACAACAAACCAAACTATATCATCTTAAAATTACAAAAAAAGGTGTACAAATCATAACAAACTATGCCAGACTGACCTAAATTACTTCGGCTACTCTAAATCATCACCAGCTAATCCTTACCACAACAAACTAAACATAATCACTTTTAAATTAAAAAAAATGCTACTAACCATAGCAAACTATGCCAAACTCACCTAAATTACTTCGGCAATCAAAAATCACCCCCAACTACACTTTACAGCAACAAACTAAGCCCAATCACTTTAAAATTACAAAAAAATGCTAAAAATCATAACAGACTATACCAGAGTCACCTAAATTACTTCGGCTACCGTAAATCACCCCCAACTATCCCTTACCACAACAAACCAAACCATATCATTTTAAAATTACAAAAAAAGGTGTACAAATCATAACAAATTATGCCAGACTCACCTAAATTACTTCGGCTACTCTAAATCATCACCAACTAACCCTTACCACAACCAACTAAACCCAATCACTTTTAAATTACAAAAAAATGCTACTAACCATAGCAGACTATGCCAAACTCACCTAAATTACTTCGGCTATCAAGAATCACCCCCAACTACACTTTACAGCAACAAACTAAGCCAAATCACTTTAAAATTACAAAAAAATGCTAAAAATCATAACAAACTATACCATAATCACCTAAATTACTTCGGCTACCGTAAATCACCCCCAACTAACCCTTACCACAACAAACCAAACCATATCATCTTAAAATTACAAAAAAGGTGTACAAATCATAACAAACTATGCCAGACTCACCTAAATAACTTTGGCTACTCTAAATCATCACCAACTAACCCTTACCACAACAAACTAAACCCAATCAATTTTAAATTACAAAAAAATGCTACTAACCATAGCAAACTATGCCAAACTCACCTAAATTACTTCGGCTATCAAAAATCACTCCCAACTACACTTTACAGCAACAAACTAAGGCCAATCACTTTAAAATTACAAAAAAATGCTAAAAATCATAACGAACATTACCAGAATCACCTAAATTACTTCGGCTACCGTAAATCACCTCCAACTATCCCTTACCACAACAAACCAAACCATATCATCTTAAAATTACAAAAAAAGGTGTACAAATCATAACAAACTATGCCAGACTCACCTAAATTACTTCGGCTACTCTAAATCATCACCAACTAACCCTTACCACAACAAACTAAACCCAATCACTTTTAAATTACAAAAAAATGCTACTAACCATAGCAAACTATGCCAAACACACCTAAATTATTTCGGCTATCAAAAATCACCCCCAACTACACTTTACAGCAACAAACTAAGCCCAATCAATTTAAAATTACAAAAAAATGCTAAAAATCATAACAAACTATACCAGAATCACCTAAATTACTTCGGCTACCGTAAATCACCCCCAACTATCCCTTACCACAACAAACCAAACCATATCATCTTAAAATTACAAAAAAAGGTGTACAAATCATAACAAACTATGCCAGACTCACCTAAATTACTTCGGCTACTCTAAATCATCACCAACTAACCCTTACCACAACAAATTAAACCCAATCACTTTTTAATTACAAAAAAATGCTACTAACCATAGCAAACTATGCCAAACTCAATTAAATTACTTCGGCTATCAAAAATCACCCTCAACTACACTTTACAGAAACAAACTAAGCCCAATAACTTTAAAATTACAAAAAAATGCTAAAAATCATAACAAACTATACCAGAATCACCTAAATTACTTCGGCTACCGTAAATCACCTCCAACTGTCCCTTACCACAACAAACCAAACCATATCATCTTAAAATTACAAAAAAAGGTGTACAAATCATAACAAACTATGCCAGACTCACCTAAATTACTTCGGCTACTATAAATCATCACCAACTAACCCTTACCACAACAAACTAAACCCAATCACTTTTAAATTACAAAAAAATGCTACTAACCATAGCAAACTATGCCAAACTCACCTAAATTACTTCGGCTATCAAAAATCACCCCCAACTACACTTTACAGCAACAAACTAAGCCCAATCACTTTAAAATTACAAAAAAATGCTAAAAATCATAACAAACTATACCAGAATCACCTAAACTACTTCGGCTACCGTAAATCACCCCCAACTATCCCTTACCACAACAAACCAAACCATATCATCTTAAAATTACAAAAAAAGGTGTACAAATCATAACAAACTATGCCAGACTCACCTAAATTACTTCGGCTATTCTAAATCATCACCAACTAACCCTTACCACAACAAACTAAACCCAATCATTTTTACATTACAAAACAATGCTACTAACCATAGCAAACTATGCCAAACTCACCTAAATTATTTCGGCTATCAAAAATCACCCCCAACTACACTTTACAGCAACAAACTAAGCCCAATCACTTTAAAATTACAAAAAAATGCTAAAAATCATAACAAACTATACCAGAATCACCTAAATTACTTCGGCTACCGTAAATCACCTCCAACTATCCCTTACCACAACAAACCAAACCATATCATCTTAAAATTACAAAAAAAGGTGTACAAATCATAACAAACTATGCCAGACTCACCTAAATTACTTCGGCTACTCTAAATCATCACCAACTAACCCTTACCACAACAAACTAAACCCAATCACTTTTAAATTACAAAAAAATGCTACTAACCATAGCAAACTATGCCAAACTCACCTAAATTACTTCGGCTATCAAAAATCACCCCCAACTACACTTTACAGCAACAAACTAAGCCCAATCACATTAAAATTACAAAAAAATGCCAAAAATCATAACAAACTATACCAGAATCACCTAAATTACTTCGGCTACCGTAAATCACCCCCAACTATCCCTTACCACAACAAACCAAACCATATCATCTTAAATTACAAAAAAAGGTGTACAAATCATAACAAACTATGCCAGACTCACCTAAATTACTTCGGCTACTCTAAATCATCACCAACTAACCCTTACCACAACAAACTAAACCCAATCACTTTTAAATTACAAAAAAATGCTACTAACCATAGCAAACTATGCCAAACTCACCTAAATTACTTCGGCTATCAAAAATCACCCCCAACTACACTTTACAGCAACAAACTAAGCCCAATCACTTTAAAATTACAAAAAAATGCTAAAAATTATAACAAACTATACCAGAATCACCTAAACTACTTCGGCTACCGTAAATCACCCCCAACTATCCCTTACCACAACAAACCAAACCATATCATCTTAAAATTACAAAAAAAGGTGTACAAATCATAACAAACTATGCCAGACTCACCTAAATTACTTCGGCTACTCTAAATCATCACCAACTAACCCTTACCACAACAAACTAAACCCAATCACTTTTAAATTACAAAAAAATGCTACTAACCATAGCAAACTATGCCAAACTCACCTAAATTATTTCGGCTATGAAAAATCACCCCCAACTACACTTTACAGCAACAAACTAAGCCCAATCACTTTAAAATTACAAAAAAATGCTAAAAATCATAACAAACTATACCAGAATCACCTAAGTTACTTCGGCTACCGTAAATCACCCCCAACTATCCCTTACCACAACAAACCAAACCATATCATCTTAAAATTACAAAAAAAGGTGTACAAATCATAACAAACTATGCCAGACTCACCTAATTTACTTCGGCTACTCTAAATCATCACCAACTAAGCCTTACCACAACAAACTAAACCCAATCACCTTTAAATTACAAAAAAATGCTACTAACCATAGCAAACTATGCCAAACTCACCTAAATTACTTCGGCTATCAAAAATCACCCCCAACTACATTTTACAGCAACAAACTAAGCCCAATCACTTTAAAATTACAAAAAAATGCTAAAAATCATAACAAACTATACCAGAATCACCTAAATTACTTCGGCTTCCGTAAATCACCCCCAACTATCCCTTACCACAACAAACCAAACCATATCATCTTAGAATTACAAAAAAAGGTGTACAAATCATAACAAACTATGCCAGACTCACCTAAATTCCTTCGGCTACTCTAAATCATCACCAACTAACCCTTACCACAACAAACTAAACCCAAACACTTTTAAATTACAAAAAAATGCTACTAACCATAGCAAACTATGCCAAACTCACCTAAATTACTTCGGGTATCAAAAATCACCCCCAACTACACTTTACAGCAACAAACTAAGCCCAATCACTTTAAAATTACAAAAAAATGCTAAAAATCATAACAAACTATCCCAGAATCACCTAAATTACTTCGGCTTCCGTAAATCACCCCCAACTATTCCTTACCACAACAAACCATACCATATCATCTTAAAATTTCAAAAAAAGGTGTACAGATCATAACAAACTATGCCAGACTCACCTAAACTACTTCGGCTACTCTAAATCATCACCAACTAACCCTTACCACAACAATCTAAACCCAATCACTTTGAAATTACAAAAAAATGCTACTAACCATAGCAAACTATGCCAAACTCACCTAAATTACTTTGGCTACCATAAATCATCACCAACTAACCCTTACCACAACAAACTAAACCCAATCACTTTTAAATTACAAAAAAATGCTACTAACCATAGCAAACGATGCCCAACACACCTAAATTACTTCGTCTATCAAAAATCACCCCCAACTACACTTTACAGTAACAAACTAAACCCAATCACTTTAAAATTACGAAAAAATGCTAAAAATCATAACAAACTATATCAGAATCACCCAAATTACTTCGGCTACCGTAAATCACCCCCAACTATCCCTTACCACAACAAACCAAACCATATCATCCTAAAATTACAAAAAAAGGTGTACAAATCATAACAAACTATGCCAGACTCAGCTAAATTACTTCGGCTACTCTAAATCATCACCAACTAACCCTTACCACAACAAACTAAACCCAATCAATTTTAAATTACAAAAAAATGCTACTAACCATAGCAAACTGTGCCAAACTCACCTAAATTATTTCGGCAATCAAAAATCACCCCCAACTACGCTTTACAGCAACAAACTAAGCCCAATCATTTTAAAATTACAAAAAAATGCTCAAAATCGTAACAAACTATACCAGAATCACCTAAATTACTTCGGCTACCGTAAATCATCCCCAACTATTCCTTACCACAACAAACCAAACCATGTCATCTTAAAATTACAAAAAAGGTGTACAAATCATAACAAACTCTGCCAGACTCACCTAAATTACTTTGGCTACTCTAAATCATCACCAACTAACCCTTACTACAACAAACTAAACCCAATCAATTTTAAATTACAAAAAAATGCTACTAACCATAGCAAACTATGCCAAACTCACCTAAATTACTTCGGCTATCAAAAATCACCCCCAACTACACTTTACAGCAACAAACTAAGGCCAATCACTTTAAAATTACAAAAAAATGCTAAAAATCATAACAAAGTATACCAGAATCACCTAAATTACTTCGGCTACCGTAAAGCACCCCCAACTATCCCTTACCACAACAAACCAAACCATATCATCTTAAAATTACAAAAAAAGGTGTACAAATTATAACAAACTATGCCAGACACACCTAAATTACTTCGGCTACTCTAAATCATCACCAACTAACCCTTACCACAACAAACTAAACCCAATCACTTTTAAATTACAAAAAAATGCTACTAACCATAGCAAACTATGCCAAACTCACCTAAATTACTTGGGCTATCAAAAATCACCCCCAACTACACTTTACAACAACAAACTAAGCCCAATAACTTTAAAATTACAAAAAATTGCTAAAAATCATAACAAACTATACCAGAATCACCTAAATTACTTCGGCTACCGTAAATCACCCCCAACTATCCATTACCACAACAAACCAAAGCATATCATCTTAAAATTACAAAAAAGATGTACAAATCATAACAAATTATGCCAGACTCACCTAAATTACTTAGGCTACTCTAAATCATCACCAACTAACCCTTACCACAACAAACTAAACCCAATTACTTTTAAATTACAAAAAAATGCTACTAACCATAGCAAACTATGCCAAACTCACCTAAATTATTTCGGCTATCAAAAATCACCCCCAACTACACTTTACAGCAACAAACTAAGGCCAATCACTTTAAAATTACAAAAAAAATGCTAAAAATCATAACAAACTTCTCCAGAATCACCTAAATTACTTCGGCTACCGTAAATCACCCCCCACTATCCCTTACCACAACAAACCAAACCATATCATCTTAAAATTACAAAAAAAGGTGTACAAATCATAACAAACTATGCCAGACTCACCTAAATTACTTCGGCTACTCTAAATCATCACCAACTAACCCTTACCACAACAAACTAAACCCAATCACTTTTAAATTACAAAAAAATGCTACTAACCATAGCAAACTGTGCCAAACTCACCTAAATTATTTCGGCAATCAAAAATCACCCCCAACTTCACTTTACAGCAACAAATTAAGCCCAATCACTTTAAAATTACAAAAAAATGCTAAAAATCATAACAAACTATACCAGAATCACCTAAATTACTTCGGCTACCGTAAATCATCCCCAACTATCCCTTACCACAACAAACCAAACCATATCATCCTAAAATTACAAAAAAAGGTGTACAAATCATAACAAACTATGCCAGACTCAGCTAAATTACTTCGGCTACTCTAAATCATCACCAACTAATCCTTACCACAACAAACTAAACCCAATCACTTTTAAATTACAAAAAAATGCTACTAACCATAGCAAAGTATGCCAAACTCACCTAAATTACTTCGGCTATCAAAAATCACCCCCAACTACACTTTACAGCAACAAACTAAGCCCAATCACTTTAAAATTACAAAAAAATGCTAAAAATCATAACAAACTATACCAGAATCACCTAAATTACTTCGGCTACCGTAAATCATCCCCATCTATCCCTTACCACAACAAACCAAACCATGTCATATTAAAATTACAAAAAAGGTGTACAAATCATAACAAACTCTGCCAGACTCACCTAAATTACTTTGGCTACTCTAAATCATCACCAACTAACCCTTACCACAACAAACTAAACCCAATCAATTTTAAATTACAAAAAAATGCTACTAACCATAGCAAACTATGCCAAACTCACCTAAATTACTTCGGCTATCAAAAATCACCCCCAACTACACTTTACAACAACAAACTAAGGCCAATCACTTTAAAATTACAAAAAAATGCTAAAATCATAACAAAGTATACCAGAATCACCTAAATTACTTCGGCTACCGTAAATCACCCCCAACTATCCCTTACCACAACAAACCAAACCATATCATCTTAAAATTACAAAAAAAGGTGTACAAATTATAACAAACTATGCCAGACTCACCTAAATTACTTCGGCTACCGTAAATCACCCCCAACTATCCCTTACCACAACAAACCAAACCATATCGTCTTAAAATTACAAAAAAGGTGTACAAATCATAACAAACTCTGCCAGACTCACCTAAATTACTTTGGCTACTCTAAATCATCACCAACTAACCGTTACCACAACAAACTAAACCCAATCAATTTTAAATTATAAAAAAATGCTACTAACCATAGCAAACTATGCCAAACTCACCTAAATTACTTCGGCTATCAAAAATCACCCCCAACTACACTTTACAGCAACAAACTAAGCCCAATCACTTTAAAATTACAAAAAAATGCTAAAAATTATAACAAACTATACCAGAATCACCTAAATTACTTCGGCTACTCTAAATCATCACCAACTAACCGTTACCACAACAAACTAAACCCAATCAATTTTAAATTATTAAAAAATGCTACTAACCATAGCAAACTATGCCAAACTCACCTAAATTACTTCGGCTATCAAAAATCACCCCCAACTACACTTTACAGCAACAAACTAAGGCCAATCACTTTAAAATTACAAAAAAATGCTAAAAATCATAACAAAGTATACCAGAATCACATAAATTACTTCGGCTACCGTAAAGCACCCCCAACTATCCCTTACCACAACAAACCAAACTATATCATCTTAAAATTACAAAAAAAGGTGTACAAATCATAAAAAACTATGCCAGACTCACCTAAATTACTTCGGCTACTCTAAATCATCACCAACTAACCCTTACCACAACAAACTAAACCCAATCACTTTTAAATTACAAAAAAATGCTACTAACCATAGCAAACTATGCCAAACTAACCTAAATTACTTCGGCTATCAAAAATCACCCCCAACTACACTTTACAACAACAAACTAAGCCCAATAACTTTAAAATTACAAAAAAATGCTAAAAATCATAACAAGCTATACCAGAATCACCTAAATTACTTCGGCTACCCTAAATCACCCCCAACTATCCCTTACCACAACAAACCAAAGCATATCATCTTAAAATTACAAAAAAGGTGTACAAATCATAACAAATTATGCCAGACTCACCTAAATTACTTAGGCTACTCTAAATCATCACCAACTAACCCTTACCACAACAAACTAAACCCAATCACATTTAAATTACAAAAAAATGCTACTAACCATAGAAAACTATGCCAAACTCACCTAAATTACTTCGGCTATCAAAAATCACCCCCAACTACACTTTACAGTAACAAACTAAGGCCAATCACTTTAAAATTACAAAAAAAAATGCTAAAAATCATAACAAACTTCTCCAGAATCACCTAAATTACTTCGGCTACCGTAAATCACCCCCCACTATCCCTTACCACAACAAACCAAACCATATCATCTTAAAATTACAAAAAAGGTGTACAAATCATAACAAACTATGCCAGACTCACCTAAATTACTTCGGCTACTCTAAATCATCACCAACTAACCCTTACCACAACAAACTAAACCCAATCACTTTTAAATTACAAAAAAATGCTACTAACCATAGCAAACTATGCCAAACTCACCTAAATTACTTCGGCAATCAAAAATCACCCCCAACTACACTTTACAGCAACAAACTAAGCCCAATCACTTTAAAATTACAAAAAAATGCTAAAAATCATAACAAAGTATACCAGAATCACCTAAATTACTTCGGCTACCGTAAATCACCCCCAAATATCCCTTACCACAACAAACCAAACCATATCATCTTAAAATTACAAAAAAAGATGTACAAATCATAACAAACTATGCCAGACTCACCTAAATTACTTCGGCTACTCTAAATCATCACCAACTAACCCTTACCACAACAAATTAAACCCAATCACTTTTAAATTACAAAAAAATGCTACTAACCATAGCAAACTATGCTAAACTCACCTAAATTACTTCGGCTATCAAAAATCACCCCCAACTACACTTTACAACAACAAACTAAGCCCAATCACTTTAAAATTACAAAAAAATGCTAAAAATCATAACAAACTATACCAGAATCACCTAAATTACTTCGGCTACCGTAAATCACCCCAACTATCCCTTACCACAACAAACTAAACAATATCATCTTAAAATTACAAAAAAAGGTGTACAAATCATAACAAACTATGCCAGATTCACCTAAATTACTTCGGCTACCCTAAATCATCACCAACTAACCCTTACCACAACAAACTAAACCCAATCACTTTTACATTACAAAAAAATGCTATTAACCATAGCAAACTATGCCAAACTCACCTAAATTACTTCAGCTATCAAAAATCTCCCCCAACTACACTTTACAGCAACAAACTAAAGCCAATCACTTTAAAATTACAAAAAAATGCTAAAAATCATAACAAACTCCTCCAGAATCACCTAAATTACTTCGGCTACCGTAAATCACCCCCAACTATCCCTTACCACAACAAACCAAACCATATCATTTTAAAATTACAAAAAAAGGTGTACAAATCATAACAAACTATGCCAGACTCACCTAAATTACTTCGGCTACTCTATATCATCACCAACTAACCCTTACCACAACAAACTAAACCCAATCACTTTTAAATTACAAAAAAATGCTACTAACCATAGCAAACTATGCCAAACTCACCTAAATTACTTCGGCTATCAAAAATCACCCCCAACTACACTTTACAGCAACAAACTAAGCCGAATCACTTTAAAATTACAAAAAAATGCTAAAAATCATAACAAACTATACCAGAATCACCTAAACTACTCCGGCTACCGTAAATCACCCCCAACTATCACTTACCACAACAAACTAAACCATATCATCTTAAAATTACAAAAAAAGGTGTACAAATCATAACAAACTATGCCAGACTCACCTAAATTACTTCGGCTACTCTAAATCATCACCAACTAACCCTTACCACAACAAACTAAACCCAAACACTTTTAAATTACAAAAAAAAGCTACTAACCATAGCAAACTATGCCAAACTCACCTAAATTACTTTGGGTATCAAAAATCACCCCCAACTACACTTTACAGCAACAAACTAAGCCCAATCACTTTAAAATTACAAAAAAATGCTAAAAATCATAACAAACTATACCAGAATCACCTAAATTACTTCGGCTACCTTAAATCACCCCCAACTATCCCTTACCTCTACAAACCAAACCATATCATCTTAAAATTACAAAAAAAGGTGTACAAATCATAACAAACTATGCCAGACTCACCTAAATTACTTCGGCTACTCTAAATCATCACCAACTAACCCTTACCACAACAAACTAAACCCAATCACTTTTAAATTTCAAAAAAATGCTACTAACCATAGCAAACTATGCCAAACGCACCTAAATTACTTTGGCTATCAAAAATCACCCCCAGCTACACTTTACAGCAACAAACTAAGCCCAATCACTTTAAAATTACAAAAAAATGCTAAAAATCATAACAAACTATACCAGAATGACCTAAATTACTTCGGCTACCGTAAATCACCTCCAACTATCCCTTACCACAACAAACCAAACCATATAATCTTAAAATTACAAAAAAAGGTGTACAAATCATAACAAACTATGCCAGACTCACCTAAATTACTTCGGCTACTCTAAATCATCACCAACTAACCCTTACCACAACAAACTAAACCCAATCACTTTTAAATTACAAAAAAATGCTTCTAACCATAGCAAACTATGCCAAACTCACCTAAATTACTTCGGCTATCAAAAATCACCCCCAACTACACTTTACCGCAACAAACTAAGCCCAATCACTTTAAAATTACAAAAAAATGCTAAAAATCATAACAAACTATACCAGAATCACCTAAATTACTTCGGCTTCCGTAAATCACCCCCAACTATCCCTTACCACAACAAACCAAACCATATCATCTTAAAATTACAAAAAAAGGTGTACAAATCATAACAAACTATGCCAGACTCACCTAAATTACTTCGGCTACTCTAAATCATCACCAACTAACCCTTACCACAACAAACTAAACCCAAACACTTTTAAATTACAAAAAAAAGCTACTAACCATAGCAAACTATGCCAAACTCACCTAAATTACTTCGGGTATCAAAAATCACCCCCAACTACACTTTACAGCAACAAACTAAGCCCAATCACTTTAAAATTACAAAAAAATGCTAAAAATCCTAACAAACTATACCAGAATCACCTAAATTACTTCGGCTTTCGTAAATCACCCCCAACTATCCCTTACCACAACAAACCAAACCATATCATCTTAAAATTACAAAAAAAGGTGTACAGATCATAACAAACTATGCCAGACTCACCTAAACTACTTCGGCTACTCTAAATCATCACCAACTAACCCTTACCACAACAAACTAAACCCAATCACTTTTAAATTACAAAAAAATGCTACTAACCATAGCAAACTATGCCAAACTCACCTAAATTACTTCGGCTATCAAAAATCACCCCCAACTACACTTTACAGCAACAGACTAAGCCCAATCACTTTAAAATTACGAAAAAATGCTAAAAATCATAACAAACTATACCAGAATCACCTAAACTACTTCGGCTACCGTAAATCACCCCCAACTATCTCTTACCACAACAAACCAAACCATATCATCTTAAAATTACAAAAAAAGGTGTACAAATCATAACAAACTATGCCAGACTCACCTAAATTACTTCGGCTACTCTAAATCATCACCAACTAACCCTTACCACAACAAACTAAACCCAATCACTTTTAAATTACAAAAAAATGCTACTAACCATAGCAAACTATGCCAAACTCACCTAAATTATTTCGGCTATCAAAAATCACCCCCAACTACACTTTACAGCAACAAACTAAGCCCAAATACTTTAAAATTACAAAAAAATGCTAAAAATCATAACAAACTATACCAGAATCACCTAAATTACTTCGGCTTCCGTAAATCAAACCCAACTATCCCTTACCACAACAAACCAAACCATATCATCTTAAAATTACAAAAAAAGTGTACAAATCATAACAAACTATGCCAGACTCACCTAAATTACTTCGGCTACTCTAAATCATCACCAACTAACCCTTACCACAACAAACTAAACCCAATCACTTTTAAATTACAAAAAAATGATACTAACCATAGCAAACTATGACAAACTTACCTAAATTACTTCGGCTATCAAAAATCACTACCAACTACACTTTACAGCAACAAACTAAGCCCAATCACTTTAAAATTACAAAAAAATGCTAAAAATCATAACAAACTATACCAGAATCACCTAAATTACTTCGGCTACCGTAAATCACCCCCAACTATCCCTTACCACAACAAACCAAACCATATCATCTTAAAATTACAAAAAAAGGTGTACAGATCATAACAAACTATGCCAGACTCACCTAAACTACTTCGGCTACTCTAAATCATCACCAACTAACCCTTACCACAACAATCTAAACCCAATCACTTTGAAATTACAAAAAAATGCTACTAACCATAGCAAACTATGCCAAACTCACCTAAATTACTTCGGCTACCATAAATCATCACCAACTAACCCTTACCACAACAAACTAAACCCAAACACTTTTAAATTACAAAAAAATGCTTCTAACCATAGCAAACTATGCCAAACACACCTAAATTACTTCGTCTATCATAAATCACCCCCAACTACACTTTACAGCAACAAACTAAGCCCAATCACTTTAAAATTACGAAAAAATGCTAAAAATCATAACAAACTATACCAGAATCACCTAGATTACTTCGGCTACCGTAAATCACCCCCAACTATCCCTTACCACAACAAACCAAACCATATCATCTTAAAATTACAAAAAAAGGTGTACAGATCATAACAAACTATGCCTGACTCACCTAAACTACTTCGGCTACTCTAAATCATCACCAACTAACCCTTACCACAACAATCTAAACCCAATCACTTTTAAATTACAAAAAAATGCTACTAACCATAGCAAACTATGCCAAACTCATCTAAATTACTTCGGCTACCATAAATCATCACCAACTAACCCTTACCACAACAAACTAAACCCAATCACTTTTAAATTACAAAAAAATGCTACTAACCATAGCAAACTATGCCAAACTCACCTAAATTACTTCGGCTATCAAAAATTACCCCCAACTACTCTTTACAGCAACAAACTAAGCCCAATCACTTCAAAATTACAAAAAAATGCTAAAAATCATAACAAAATATACCAGAATCACCTAAATTACTTCGGCTACCGTAAATCACCCCCAACTATCCCTTACAACAACAAACCAAACCATATCATCTTAAAATTACAAAAAAAGGTGTACAAATCATAACAAACTATGCCAGACTCACCTACATTACTTCGGCTACTTTAAATTATCACCAACTAACCCTTACCACAACAAACTAAACCCAATCACTTTTAAATTACAAAAAAATGCTACTAACCATAGCAAACTATGCCAAACTCACCTAAACTACTTCGGCTATCAAAAATCACCCCCAACTACACTTTACAGCAACAAACTAAGCCCAATCACTTTAAAATTACAAAAAAATGCTAAAAATCATAACAAACTATACCAGAATCACCTAAATTACTCCGGCTACCGTAAATCACCCCCAACTATCCCATACCACAACAAACCAAACCATATCATCTTTTAAAGTACAAAAAAAGGTGTACAAATCATAACAAACTATGCCAGACTCACCTAAATTACTTCGGCTACTCTAAATCATCACCAACTAACCCTTACCACAACAAACTAAACCCAATCACTTTTAAATTACAAAAAAATGCTACTAACCATAGCAAACTATGCCAAACTCACCTAAATTACTTCGGCTATCAAAAATCGCCCCCAACTACACTTTACAGCAACAAACTAAGCCCAATCACTTTAAAATTACAAAAAAATGCTAAAAATCATAACAAACTATTCCAGAATCACCTAAATTACTTCGGCTACCGTAAATCACCCCCAAATATCCCTTACCACAACAAACCAAACCATATCATCTTAAAATTACAAAAAAAGGTGTACAAATCATAACAAACTATGCCAGACTCACCTAAATTACTTCGGCTACTCTAAATCATCACCAACTAACCCTTACCACAACAAACTAAACCCAATCACTTTTAAATTACAAAAAAATGCTACTAACCATAGCAAACTATGCCAAACTTACCTAAATTACTTCGGCTATCAAAAATCAATTCCAACTACACTTTACAGCAACAAACTAAGCCCAATCACTTTAAAATTAAAAAAAAATGCTAAAAATTATAACAAACTATACCAGAATCACCTAAATTACTTCGGCTACCGTAAATCACCCCCAACTATCCCTTACTACAACAAACCAAACCATATCATCTTAAAATAACAAAAAAAGGTGTACAAATCATAACAAACTATGCCAGACTCACCTAAATTACTTCGGCTACTCTAAATCATCACCAACTAACCCTTACCACAACAAACTAAACCCAATCACTTTTAAATTACAAAAAAATGCTACTAACCATAGCAAACTATGCCAAATTCACCTAAATTACTTTGGCTATCAAAAATCAACCCCAACTACACTTTACAGCAACAAACTAAGCCCAAACATTTTAAAATTACAAAAAAATGCGAAAAATCATAACAAACTATACCAGAAACACCTAAATTACTTCGGCTACCGTAAATCACCCCCAACTACCCCTTACCACAACAAACCAAATCATATCATCTTAAAATTACAAAAAAAGGTGTACAAATCATAACAAACTATGCCAGACTCACCTAAATTACTTCGGCTACTCTAAATCATCACCAACTAACCCTTATCACAACAAACTAAACCCAATCACTTTTAAATTACAAAAAAATGCTACTAACCATAGCAAAGTATGCCAAACTCACCTAAATTACTTCGGCTATCAAAAATCACCCCCAACTACACTTTACAGCAACAAACTAAGCCCAATCACTTTAAAATTACAAAAAAATGCTAAAAATTATAAGAAACTATACCAGAATCACATAAATTACTTCGGCTACCGCAAATCACCCCCAACTATCCCTTACAACAACAAACCACACCATATCATCTTAAAATTACAAAAAAAATGTACAAATCATAACAAACTATGCCAGACTCACCTAAATTACTTCGGCTACTCTAAGTCATTACCAACTAACCCTTACCACAACAAACTAAACCCAATCACATTTAAATTACCAAAAAATGCTACTAACCATAGCAAACTATGCCAAACTCACCTAAATTACTTCGGCTATCAAAAATCACCCCCAACTACACTTTACAGCAACAAACTAAACCCAATCACTTTAAAATAACAAAAAAATGCTAAAAATCATAACAAACTATACCAGAATAACCTAAATTACTTCGGCTACCGTAAATCACCCCCAACTATCCCTTACCACAACAAACCAAACCATATCATCTTAAAATTACAAAAAAAGGTGTACAAATCATAACAAACTATGCCAGACTCACCTAAATTACTTCGGCTACTCTAAATCATCACCAAATAACCCTTACAACAACAAACTAAACCCAATCACTTTTAAATTACAAAAAAATGCCACTAACCATAGCAAACTATGCCAAACTCACCTAAATTACTTCGGCTACCATAAATCATCACCAACTAACCCTTACCACAACAAACTAAACCCAATCACTTTTAAATTACAAAAAAATGCTACTAATAATAGCAAACTATGCCAAACTCACCTAAATTACTTTGGCTATCAAAAATCACCCCCAACTACACTTTACAGCAACAAACTAAACCCAATCACTTTAAAATTACAAAAAAATGCTATAAATCATAACAAACTATACCAGAATTACCTAAATTACTTCGGCTACCGTAAATCACCCCCAACTATCCCTTACCACAACAAACCAAACCATATCATCTTAAAATTACAAAAAAAGGTGTACAAATCATAACAAACTATGCCAGACTCACCTAAATTACTTCGGCTACTCTAAATCATCACCAACTAACACTTACCACAACAAACTAAACCCAAACACTTTTAAATTACAAAAAAATGCTAGTAACCATAGCAAACTATATCAAACTCACCTAAATTACTTCGGCTACCATAAATCATTACCAACTAACCCTTACCACAACAAACTAAACCCAATCACTTTTAAATTACAAAAAAATGCTAGTAACCATAGCAAACTATGCCAAACTCACCTAATTTACTTCGGCTACCATAAATCATCACCAACTAACCCTTACCACAACAAACTAAACCCAATCACTTTTAAATTACAAAAAAAATGCTACTAACCATAGCAAACTATGCCAAACTCACCTAAATTACTTCGGCTATCAAAAATCACCCCCAACTACACTTTACAGCAACAAACTAAGCCCAATCATTTTAAAATTACAAAAAAATGCTAAAAATCATAACAAACTATAGCAGAATCACCTAAATTACTTCGGCACCCGTAAATCACCCCCAACTATCCCATACCACAACAAACCAAACCATATCATCTTAAAATTACAAAAAAAGGTGTACAAATCATAACAAACTATGCCAGACTCACCTAAATTACTTCGGCTACTCTAAATCATTACCAACTAACCCTTACCACAACAAACTAAACCCAAACACTTTTAAATTACAAAAAAATGCTAGTAACCATAGCAAACTATATCAAACTCACCTAAATTACTTCGGCTACCATAAATCATCACCAACTAACCCTTATCACAACAAACTAAACCCAATCACTTTTAAATTACAAAAAAATGCTACTAACCATAGCAAACTATGCCAAAATCACCTAAATTACTTCGGCTATCAAAAATCACCTTCAACTACACTTTACAGCAACAAAATAAGCCCAATCACTGTAAAATAACAAAAAAATGCTAAAAATCATAACAAACTATACCAGAATAACCCAAATTACTTCGGCTACCGTAAATCACCCCCAACTATCCCTTACCACAACAAACCAAACCATATCATCTTAAAAATACAAAAAAAGGTGTTCAAATCATAACAAACTATGCCAGACTCACCTAAATTACTTCGGCTACTCTAAATCATCACCAACTAACCCTTACCACAACAAACTAAACCCAATCACTTTTAAATTACAAAAAAATGCTAGTAACCATAGCAAACTATGCCAAACTCACCTAAATTACTTCGGTTACCATAAATCATCACCAACTAACCCTTACCACAACAAATTAAACCCAATCACTTTTAAATTGCAAAAAAATGCTACTAACTATAACAAACTATGCCAAACTCACCTAAATTACTTCGGCTATCAAAAATCACCCCCAACTGCTGTTTAGAGCAACAAACTAAGCCCAATCACTTTAAAATTACAAAAAAATGCTAAAAATCATAACAAACTATACCAGAATCACCTAAATTACTTCGGCTACCGTAAATGACCCCCAACTATCCCTTACCACAAAAAACCAAACCATATCATCTTAAAATTACAAAAAAAGGTGTACAAATCATAACAAACTATGCCAAACTCACCTAAATTACTTCGGCTACTCTAAATCATCACCAACTAACCCTTACCACAACAAACTAAACGCAATCAATTTTAAATTACAAAAAAATGCTAGTAACCATAGCAAACTATGCCAAACTCACCTAAATTACTTCGGCTACCATAAATCATCACCAACATGACCTGTACCACAACAAACTAAACCCCATCACTTTTAAATTACAAAAAAATGCTACTAACTATAGCAAACTATGCCAAACTCACCTAAATTACTTCGGCTATCAAAAATCACCCCCAACTACACTTTACAGCAACAAACTAAGCCCAATCACTTTAAAATTACAAAAAAAATGCTAAAAGTCAAAACAAACTATACCAGAATCACCTAAATTACTTCGGCTACCGTAAATCACCCCCAACTATTCCTTACCACAACAAACCAAACCATATCATCTTAAAATTACAAAAAAAGGTGTACAAATCATAACAAACTATGCCAGACTCACCTAAATCACTTCGGCTACTCTAAATCATCACCAACTAACCCTTACCACAAGAAACTAAACCCAATCACTTTTAAATTACAAAAAAATGCTAGTAACCATAGCAAACTATGCCAAACTCACCTAAATTACTTTGGCTACCATAAATCGTCACCAACTAACCTTTACCACAACAAACTAAACCCAATCACTTTTAAATTACAAAAAAATTCTACTAACCATAGCAAATTATGCCAAACTCACCTAAATTACTTCGGCTATCAAAAATCACCACCAACTACACTTTACAGCAACAAACTAAGCCCAATCACTTTAGAATTACAAAAAAATGCTAAAAATCATAACAAACTATACCAGAATCACCTAAATTACTTCGGCTACCGTAAATCACCCCCAACTATCCCTTACCATAACAAACCAAACCATATCATCTTAAAATTACAAAAAAAGGTGTACAAATCATAACAAACTATGCCAGACTCACCTAAATTACTTCGGCTACTCTAAATCATCACCAACTAACCCTTACCACAAGAAACTAAAACCAATCACTTTTAAATTACAAAAAAATGCTAGTAACCATAGCAAACTATGCCAAACTCACCTAAATTATTTTGGCTACCATAAATCGTCACCAACTAACCTTTACCACAACAAACTAAACCCAATCACTTTTAAATTACAAAAAAATGCTACTAACCATAGCAAATTATGCCAAACTCACCTAAATTACTTCGGCTATCAAAAATCACCCCCAACTACACTTTACAGCAACAAACTAAGCCCAATCACTTTAAAATTACAAAAAAATGCTAAAAATCATAACAAACTATACCAGAATTACCTAAATTACTTCGGCTACCGTAAATCACCCCCAACTATCCCTTACAACAACAAACCAAACCATATCATCTTAAAATTACAAAAAAAGGTGTACAAATCATAACAAACTATGCCAGACTCACCTAAATTACTTCGGCTACTCTAAATCATCACCAACTAAACCTTACCACAACAAACTAAACCCAATCACTTTTAAATTACAAAAAGATGCTAATAACCATAGCAAACTGTGCCAAACTCACCTAAATTACTTCGGCTACCATAGATCATCACCAACTAACCCTTACCACAACAAACTAAACCCAATCACTTTTAAATTACAAAAAAATGCTACTAACCATAGCAAACTATGCCAAACTCATCTAAATTACTTCGGCTATCAAAAATCACCCCCAACTACACTTTACAGCAACAAACTAAGCCCAATCACTTTAAAATTACAAAAAAATGCTAAAAATCAAAACAAACTATACCAGAATCACCTAAATTACTTCGGCTAACGTAAATCACCTCCAACTATTCCTTACCAAAACAAACCAAACCATATCATCTTAAAATTACAAAAAAAGGTGTACAAATCATAACAAACTGTGCCAGATTCACCTAAATTACTTCGGCTACTCTAAATCATCACCAACTAACCCTTACCACAAGAAACTAAACCCAATCACTTTTAAATTACAAAAAAATGCTACTAACCATAGCAAACTATGCCAAACTCACCTAAATTACTTCGGCTATCAAAAATCACCCCCAACTACCCTTTACAGCAACAAACTAAGCCCAATCACTTTAAAATTACAAAAAAATGCTAAAAATCATAACAAACTATACCAGAATCACCTAAATTACTTCGGCTACCGTAAATCACCCCCAACTATCCCTTACCACAACAAACTAAACCATATCATCTTAAAATTACAAAAAAAGGTGTACAAATCATAACAAACTATGCCAGACTCACCTAAATTACTTCGGCTATTCTAAATCATCACCAACTAACCCTTACTACAACAAACTAAAACCAATCACTTTTAAATTACAAAAAAATGCTAGTAACCATAGCAAACTATGCCAAACTCACCTAAATTACTTCGGCTACCATAAATCATCACCAACTAACCCTTACCACAACAAACTAAACCCAATCACTTTTAAATTACAAAAAAATGCTACTAACCATAGCAAACTATGCCAAACTCACCTAAATTACTTCAACTATCAAAAATCACCCCCAACTACACTTTACAGCAACAAACTAAGCCCAATCACTTTAAAATTACAAAAAAATGCTAAAAATCATAACAAACTATGCCAGCCTCACCTAAATTACTTCGGCTACTCTAAATCATCACCAACTAACCCTTACCACAACAACAAACTATTCCAGAATCACCTAAATTACTTCGGCTACCGTAAATCACCCCTAACTTTTAAATTTCAAAAAAATGCTAGTAACCATAGCAAACTATGCCAAACTCACCTAAATTACTTCGGCTACCATAAATCATCACCAACTAACCCTTACCACAACAAACTAAACCCAATCACTTTTAAATTACAAAAAAATGCTACTAACCTTAGCAAACTATGCCAAATTCACCTAAATTACTTCGGCTATCAAAGATCACCCCCAACTACACTTTACAGCAACAAACTAAGCCCAATCACTTTAAAATTACAAATAAGTGCTAAAAATCATAACAAACTATACCAGAATCACCTAAATTACTTCGGCTACCGTAAATCACCCCCAACTATCCCATACCACAACAAACCAAACCATATCATCTTAAAATTACAAAAAAAGGTGTACAAATCATAACAAACTATGCCAGACTCACCTAAATTACTTCGGCTACTCTAAATCATCACCAACTAACCCTTACCACAACAAACTAAACCCAAATACTTTTAAATTACAAAAAAATGCTAGTAACCATAGCAAACTATATCAAACTCACCTAAATTACTTCGGCTACCATAAATCATCACCAACTAACCCTTATCACAACAAACTAAACCCAATCACTTTTAAATTACAAAAAAATGCTACTAACCATAGCAAACTATGCCAAACTCACCTAAATTACTTCGGCTATTAAAAATCATCCCCAACTACATTTTACAGCAACAAACTAAGCCCAATCACTTTAAAATTACAAAAAAATGCTAAAAATCATAACAAGCTATACCAGAATCACCTAAATTACTTCGGCTACCGTAAATCACCCCCAACTATCCCTTACCACAACAAACCAAACCATATCATCTTAAAATTACAAAAAAAGGTGTACAAATCATAACAAACTATGCCAGACTCACCTAAATTACTTCGGCAACTCTAAATCATCACCAACTAACCCTTACCACAACAAACTAAACCCAATCACTTTTAAATTACAAAAAAAATGCTACTAACCATAGCAAACTATGCCAAACTCACCTAAATTACTTCGGCTATCAAAAATTACCCCCAACTACACTTTACAGCAACAAACTAAGCCCAATCATTTTAAAATTACAAAAAAATGCTAAAAATCATAACAAACTATACCAGAATCACCTAAATTACTTCGGCACCCGTAAATCACCCCCAACTATCCCATACCACAACAAACCAAACCATATCATCTTAAAATTACAAAAAAAAGGTGTACAAATCATAACAAACTATGCCAGACTCACCTAAATTACTTCGGCTACTCTAAATCGTCACCAACTAACCCTTACCACAACAAACTAAACCTAATCACTTTTAAATTACAAAAAAATGCTAGTAACCATAGCAAAATATGCCAAACTCACCTAAATTACTACGGCTACCATAAATCATCACCAACTAACCTTTACCACAACAAACTAAACCCACTCACTTTTAAATTACAAAAAAATGCTACTAACCATAGCAAACTATGCCAAACACACCTAAATTATTTCGGCTATCAAAAAGCACCCCCAACTACACTTTACAACAACAAACTAAGCCCAATCACTTTAAAACTAAAAAAAAAATGCTAAAAATCATAACAAACTATACCTGAATCACCTAAATTACTTCGGCTACCGTAAATCACCCCCAACTATCCCTTACCACAACAGACCAAACCATATCATCTTAAAATTACAACAAAAGGTGTACAAATCATAACAAACTATGCCAGACTCACCTAAATTACTTTGGCTACTCTAAATCATCACCAACTAACCCTTACCACAACAAACTAAACCCAATCACTTTTAAATTACAAAAAAATGCTAGTAACCATAGCAAACTATGCCAAACTCACTTAAATTACTTCGGCTACCATAAATCATCACTAACAAACCCTTACCACAACAAATTAAACCCAATCACTTTTAAATTACAAAAAAATGCTACTAACCATAGCAAACTATGCCAAACTCACCTAAATTACTTCGGCTATCAAAAATTACCCCCAACTACACTTTACAGCAACAAACTAAGCCTAATCACTTTAAAATTACAAAAAAATGCTAAAAATCATAACAAACTATATTAGAATCACCTAAATTACTTCGGCTACCGTAAATCACCCCCAACTATCTCTTACCACAACAAACCAAACCATATCATATTAAAATTACAAAAAAAGGTTTACAAATCATAACAAACTATGCCAGACTCACCTAAATTACTTCGGCTACTCTAAATCATCACCAACAACCCTTACCACAACAAACAAAACCCAATCACTTTTAAATTACAAAAAAAATTCTAGTAACCATAGCAAACTATGCCAAACTCACCTAAATTACTTCGGCTACCATAAATCACCACCAACTAACCCTTACCACAACAAACTAAACCCAATCACTTTTAAATTACAAAAAAATGCTACTAACCATAGCAAACTATGCCAAACTCACCTAAATTACTTCGGCTATCAAAAATCACCCCCAACTACACTTTACAGCAACAAACTAAGCCCAATCACTTTAAAATTACAAAAAAATGCTAAAAATTATAACAAATTATACCAGAATCACTTAAATTACTTCGGCTACCGTAAATGATCCCAACTATCCCTTACCACAAAAAACCAAACCATATCATCTTAAAATTACAAAAAAAGGTGTACAAATCATAACAAACTATGCCAAACTCACCTAAATTACTTCGGCTACTCTAAATCATCACCAACTAACCCTTACCACAACAAACTAAACGCAATCAATTTTAAATTACAAAAAAATGCTAGTAACCATAGCAAACTATGCCAAACTCACCTAAATTAATTCGGCTACCATAAATCATCACCAACTAACCTGTACCACAACAAACTAAACCCCATCACTTTTAAATTACAAAAAAATGCTACTAACTATAGCAAACTATGCCAAACTCACCTAAATTACTTCGGCTATCAAAAATCACCCCCAACTACACTTTACAGCAACAAACTAAGCCCAATCACTTTAAAATTACAAAAAAAATGCTAAAAATCAAAACAAACTATACCAGAATCACCTAAATTACTTCGGCTACCGTAAATCACCCCCAACTATTCCTTACCACAACAAACCAAACCATATCATCTTAAAATTACAAAAAAAGGTGTACAAATCATAACAAACTATGCCAGACTCACCTAAATTACTTCGGCTACTCTAAATCATCACCAACTAACCCTTACCACAAGAAACTAAACCCAATCACTTTTAAATTACAAAAAAATGCTAGTAACCATAGCAAACTATGCCAAACTCACCTAAATTACTTTGGCTACCATAAATCGTCACCAACTAACCTTTACCACAACAAACTAAACCCAATCACTTTTAAATTACAAAAAAATTCTACTAACCATAGCAAATTATGCCAAACTCACCTAAATTACTTCGGCTATCAAAAATCACCACCAACTACACTTTACAGCAACAAACTAAGCCCAATCACTTTAGAATTACAAAAAAATGCTAAAAATCATAACAAACTATACCAGAATCACCTAAATTACTTCGGCTACCGTAAATCACCCCCAACTATCCCTTACCACAACAAACCAAACCATATCATCTTAAAATTACAAAAAAAGGTGTACAAATCATAACAAACTATGCCAGACTCACCTAAATTACTTCGGCTACTCTAAATCATTACCAACTAACCCTTACCACAAGAAATTAAAACCAATCACTTTTAAATTACAAAAAAATGCTAGTAACCATAGCAAACTATGCCAAACTCACCTAAATTATTTTGGCTACCATAAATCGTCACCAACTAACCTTTACCACAACAAACTAAACCCAATCACTTTTAAATTACAAAAAAATGCTACTAACCATAGCAAATTATGCCAAACTCACCTAAATTACTTCGGCTATCAAAAATCACCCCCAACTACACTTTACAGCAACAAACTAAGCCCAATCACTTTAAAATTACAAAAAAATGCTAAAAATCAAAACAAACTATACCAGAATCACCTAAATTACTTCGGCTAACGTAAATCACCTCCAACTATTCCTTACCAAAACAAACCAAACCATATCATCTTAAAATTACAAAAAAAGGTGTACAAATCATAACAAACTGTGCCAGATTCACCTAAATTACTTCGGCTACTCTAAATCATCACCAACTAACCCTTACCACAAGAAACTAAACCCAATCACTTTTAAATTACAAAAAAATGCTACTAACCATAGCAAACTATGCCAAACTCACCTAAATTACTTCGGCTATCAAAAATCACCCCCAACTACCCTTTACAGCAACAAACTAAGCCCAATCATTTTAAAATTACAAAAAAATGCTAAAAATCATAACAAACTATACCAGAATCACCTAAATTACTTCGGCTACCGTAAATCACCCCCAACTATCCCTTACCACAACAAACTAAACCATATCATCTTAAAATTACAAAAAAAGGTGTACAAATCATAACAAACTATGCCAGACTCACCTAAATTACTTCGGCTATTCTAAATCATCACCAACTAACCCTTACTACAACAAACTAAAACCAATCACTTTTAAATTACAAAAAAATGCTAGTAACCATAGCAAACTATGCCAAACTCACCTAAATTACTTCGGCTACCATAAATCATCACCAACTAACCCTTACCACAACAAACTAAACCCAATCACATTTAAATTACAAAAAAATGCTACTAACCATAGCAAACTATGCCAAACTCACCTAAATTACTTCAACTATCAAAAATCACCCCCAACTACACTTTACAGCAACAAACTAAGCCCAATCACTTTAAAATTACAAAAAAATGCTAAAAATCATAACAAACTATACCAGAATCACCTAAATTACTTCGGCTACCGTAAATCACCCCCAACTATCCCTTACCACAACAAACCAAACCTTATCATCTTAAAATTACAAAAAAAGGTGTACAAATCATAACAAACTATGCCAGCCTCACCTAAATTACTTCGGCTACTCTAAATCATCACCAACTAACCCTTACCACAACAACAAACTATTCCAGAATCACCTAAATTACTTCGGCTACCGTAAATCACCCCTAAATTTTAAATTTCAAAAAAATGCTAGTAACCATAGCAAACTATGCCAAACTCACCTAAATTACTTCGGCTACCATAAATCATCACCAACTAACCCTTACCACAACAAACTAAACCCAATCACTTTTAAATTACAAAAAAATGCTAGTAACCTTAGCAAACTATGCCAAATTCACCTAAATTACTTCGGCTATCAAAGATCACCCCCAACTACACTTTACAGCAACAAACTAAGCCCAATCACTTTAAAATTACAAATAAGTGCTAAAAATCATAACAAACTATACCAGAATCACCTAAATTACTTCGGCTACCGTAAATCACCCCCAACTATCCCATACCACAACAAACCAAACCATATCATCTTAAAATTACAAAAAAAGGTGTACAAATCATAACAAACTATGCCAGACTCACCTAAATTACTTCGGCTACTCTAAATCATCACCAACTAACCCTTACCACAACAAACTAAACCCAAACACTTTTAAATTACAAAAAAATGCTAGTAACCATAGCAAACTATATCAAACTCACCTAAATTACTTCGGCTACCATAAATCATCACCAACTAACCCTTATCACAACAAACTAAACCCAATCACTTTTAAATTACAAAAAAATGCTACTAACCATAGCAAACTATGCCAAACTCACCTAAATTACTTCGGCTATCAAAAATCACCCCCAACTACATTTTACAGCAACAAACTAAGCCCAATCACTTTAAAATTACAAAAAAATGCTAAAAATCATAACAAGCTATACCAGAATCACCTAAATTACTTCGGCTACCGTAAATCACCCCCAAATATCCCTTACCACAACAAACCAAACCATATCATCTTAAAATTACAAAAAAAGGTGTACAAATCATAACAAACTATGCCAGACTCACCTAAATTACTTCGGCAACTCTACATCATCACCAACTAACCCTTACCACAACAAACTAAACCCAATCACTTTTAAATTACAAAAAAATGCTAGTAACCATAGCAAACTATGCCAAACTCACCTAATTTACTTCGGCTACCATAAATCATCACCAACAAACCCTTACCACAACAAACTAAACCCAATCACTTTTAAATTACAAAAAAAATGCTACTAACCATAGCAAACTATGCCAAACTCACCTAAATTACTTCGGCTATCAAAAATCACCCCCAACTACACTTTACAGCAACAAACTAAGCCCAATCATTTTAAAGTTACAAAAAAATGCTAAAAATCATAACAAACTATACCAGAATCACCTAAATTACTTCGGCACCCGTAAATCACCCCCAACTATCCCATACCACAACAAACCAAACCATATCATCTTAAAATTACAAAAAAAGGTGTACAAATCATAACAAACTATGCCAGACTCACCTAAATTACTTCGGCTACTCTAAATCATCACCAACTAACCCTTACCACAACAAACTAAACCTAATCACTTTTAAATTACAAAAAAATGCTAGTAACCATAGCAAACTATGCCAAACTCACCTAAATTACTTCGGCTACCATAAATCATCACCAACTAACCTTTACCACAACAAACTAAACCCACTCACTTTTAAATTACAAAAAAATGCTACTAACCATAGCAAACTATGCCAAACACACCTAAATTATTTCGGCTATCAAAAAGCACCCCCAACTAGACTTTACAACAACAAACTAAGCCCAATCACTTTAAAACTAAAAAAAAATGCTAAAAATCATAACAAACTATACCAGAATCACCTAAATTACTTCGGCTACCGTAAATCACCCCCAACTATCCCTTACCACAACAAACCAAACCATATCATCTTAAAATTACAACAAAAGGTGTAAAAATCATAACAAACTATGCCAGACTCACCTAAATTACTTTGGCTACTCTAAATCATCACCAACTAACCCTTACCACAACAAACTAAACCCAATCACTTTTAAATTACAAAAAAATGCTAGTAACCATAGCAAACTATGCCAAACTCACTTAAATTACTTCGGCTACCATAAATCATCACTAACAAACCCTTACCACAACAAATTAAACCCAATCACTTTTAAATTACAAAAAAATGCTACTAACCATAGCAAACTATGCCAAACTCACCTAAATTACTTCGGCTATCAAAAATTACCCCCAACTACACTTTACAGCAACAAACTAAGCCTAATCACTTTAAAATTACAAAAAAATGCTAAAAATCATAACAAACTATATTAGAATCACCTAAATTACTTCGGCTACCGTAAATCACCCCCAACTATCTCTTACCACAACAAACCAAACCATATCATATTAAAATTACAAAAAAAGGTTTACAAATCATAACAAACTATGCCAGACTCACCTAAATTACTTCGGCTACTCTAAATCATCACCAACAACCCTTACCACAACAAACAAAACCCAATCACTTTTAAATTACAAAAAAAATTCTAGTAACCATAGCAAACTATGCCAAACTCACCTAAATTACTTCGGCTACCATAAATCACCACCAACTAACCCTTACCAAAACAAACTAAACCCAATCACTTTTAAATTACAAAAAAATGCTACTAACCATAGCAAACTATGCCAAACTCACCTAAATTACTTCGGCTACCATAAATCATCACCAACTAACCCTTACCACAACAAACTAAACCCAATCACTTTTAAATTACAAAAAAATGCTACTAACCATAGCAAACTATGCCAAACTCACCTAAATTACTTCGGCTATCAAAAATCACCCCCAACTACACTTTACAGCAACAAACTAAGCCCAATCACTTTAAAATTACAAAAAAAATGCTAAAAATAAAAACAAACTATACCAGAATCACCTAAATTACTTCGGCTACCGTAAATCACCCCCAACTATTCCTTACCACAACAAACCAAACCATAACATCTTAAAATTACAAAAAAAGGTGTACATATCAAAACAAACTATACCAGAATCACCTAAATTACTTCGGCTACCGTAAATCACCCCCAACTATTCCTTACCACAACAAACCAAACCATATCATCTTAAAATTACAAAAAAAGGTGTACAAATCATAACAAACTATGCCAGACTCACCTAAATTACTTCGGCTACTCTAAATCATCACCAACTAACCTTTACCACAACAAACTAAACCCAATCACTTTTAAATTACAAAAAAATGCTAGTAACCATAACAAACTGTGCCAAACTCACCTAAATTACTTCGGGTACCATAAATCATCACCAACTAACCCTTACCACAACAAACTAAACCCAATCACTTTTAAATTACAAAAAAATGCTACTAACCATATCAAACTATGCCAAATTCACCTAAATTACTTCGGCTATCAAAAATCACCCCCAACTACACTTTACAGCAACAAACTAAGCCCAATCATTTTAAAGTTACAAAAAAATGCTAAAAATCATAACAAACTATACCAGAATCACCTAAATTACTTCGGCACCCGTAAATCACCCCCAACTATCCCATACCACAACAAACCAAACCATATCATCTTAAAATTACAAAAAAAGGTGTACAAATCATAACAAACTATGCCAGACTCACCTAAATTACTTCGGCTACTCTAAATCATCACCAACTAACCCTTACCACAACAAACTAAACCTAATCACTTTTAAATTACAAAAAAATGCTAGTAACCATAGCAAACTATGCCAAACTCACCTAAATTACTTCGGCTACCATAAATCATCACCAACTAACCTTTACCACAACAAACTAAACCCACTCACTTTTAAATTACAAAAAAATGCTACTAACCATAGCAAACTATGCCAAACACACCTAAATTATTTCGGCTATCAAAAAGCACCCCCAACTAGACTTTACAACAACAAACTAAGCCCAATCACTTTAAAACTAAAAAAAAATGCTAAAAATCATAACAAACTATACCAGAATCACCTAAATTACTTCGGCTACCGTAAATCACCCCCAACTATCCCTTACCACAACAAACCAAACCATATCATCTTAAAATTACAACAAAAGGTGTAAAAATCATAACAAACTATGCCAGACTCACCTAAATTACTTTGGCTACTCTAAATCATCACCAACTAACCCTTACCACAACAAACTAAACCCAATCACTTTTAAATTACAAAAAAATGCTAGTAACCATAGCAAACTATGCCAAACTCACTTAAATTACTTCGGCTACCATAAATCATCACTAACAAACCCTTACCACAACAAATTAAACCCAATCACTTTTAAATTACAAAAAAATGCTACTAACCATAGCAAACTATGCCAAACTCACCTAAATTACTTCGGCTATCAAAAATTACCCCCAACTACACTTTACAGCAACAAACTAAGCCTAATCACTTTAAAATTACAAAAAAATGCTAAAAATCATAACAAACTATATTAGAATCACCTAAATTACTTCGGCTACCGTAAATCACCCCCAACTATCTCTTACCACAACAAACCAAACCATATCATATTAAAATTACAAAAAAAGGTTTACAAATCATAACAAACTATGCCAGACTCACCTAAATTACTTCGGCTACTCTAAATCATCACCAACAACCCTTACCACAACAAACAAAACCCAATCACTTTTAAATTACAAAAAAAATTCTAGTAACCATAGCAAACTATGCCAAACTCACCTAAATTACTTCGGCTACCATAAATCACCACCAACTAACCCTTACCAAAACAAACTAAACCCAATCACTTTTAAATTACAAAAAAATGCTACTAACCATAGCAAACTATGCCAAACTCACCTAAATTACTTCGGCTACCATAAATCATCACCAACTAACCCTTACCACAACAAACTAAACCCAATCACTTTTAAATTACAAAAAAATGCTACTAACCATAGCAAACTATGCCAAACTCACCTAAATTACTTCGGCTATCAAAAATCACCCCCAACTACACTTTACAGCAACAAACTAAGCCCAATCACTTTAAAATTACAAAAAAAATGCTAAAAATAAAAACAAACTATACCAGAATCACCTAAATTACTTCGGCTACCGTAAATCACCCCCAACTATTCCTTACCACAACAAACCAAACCATAACATCTTAAAATTACAAAAAAAGGTGTACATATCAAAACAAACTATACCAGAATCACCTAAATTACTTCGGCTACCGTAAATCACCCCCAACTATTCCTTACCACAACAAACCAAACCATATCATCTTAAAATTACAAAAAAAGGTGTACAAATCATAACAAACTATGCCAGACTCACCTAAATTACTTCGGCTACTCTAAATCATCACCAACTAACCTTTACCACAACAAACTAAACCCAATCACTTTTAAATTACAAAAAAATGCTAGTAACCATAACAAACTGTGCCAAACTCACCTAAATTACTTCGGGTACCATAAATCATCACCAACTAACCCTTACCACAACAAACTAAACCCAATCACTTTTAAATTACAAAAAAATGCTACTAACCATATCAAACTATGCCAAATTCACCTAAATTACTTCGGCTATCAAAAATCACCCCCAACTACACTTTACAGCAACAAACTAAGCCCAATCACTTTAAAATTACAAAAAAATGCTAAAACTCATAACAAACTATACCAGAATCACCTAAATTACTTCGGCTACCGTAAATCACCCCCAACTCTCCCTTACCACAACAAACCAAACCATATCATCTTAAAATTACAAAAAAAGGTGTACAAATCATAACAAACTATGCCAGACTCACCTAAATTACTTCGGCTACTCTAAATCATCACCAACTAACCCTTACCACAAGAAACTTAACCCAATCATTTTTAAATTACAAAAAAATGTTAGTAACCATAGCAAACTATGCCAAACTCACCTAAATTACTTTGGCTACCATAAATCGTCACCAACTAACCTTTACCACAACAAACTAAACCCAATCACTTTTAAATTACAAAAAAATGCTACTAACCATAGCAAACTATGCCAAACTCACCTAAATTACCTCAACTATCAAAAATCACCCCCAACTACACTTTACAGAAACAAACTAAGCCCAAACACTTTAAAATTACAAAAAAATGCTAAAAATCATAACAAACTATACCAGAATCTCCTAAATTACTTCGGCTACCGTAAATCACCCCCAACTATCCCTTACCACAACAAACCAAACCATATCATCTTAAAATTACAAAAAAAGGTGTACAAATCATAACAAACTATGCCAGACACACCTAAATTACTTCGGCTACTCTAAATCATCACCAACTAATCCTTAACACAACAAACTAAACCCAATCACTTTTAAATTACAAAAAAATGCTAGTAACCATAGCAAACTATGCCAAACTCACCTAAATTACTTCGGCTACCATAAATCATCACCAACTAACCCTTACCACAACAAACTAAACTCAATCACTTTTAAATTACAAAAAAATGCTACTAACCATAGTAAACTATGCCAAACTCACCTAAATTACTTCGGCTATCAAAAATCACCCCCAACTACACTTTACAGAAACAAACTAGGCCCAATCACTTTAAAATTACAAAAAAATGCTAAAAATTATAACAAACTATACCAGAATCACCTAAATTACTTCGGCTACCGTAAATCACCCCCAACAATCCCTTACCACAACAAACCAAACCATATCATCTTAAAATTACAAAAAAAGGTGTACAAATCATAACAAACTATGCCAGACTCACCTAAATTACTTCGGCTACTCTAAATCATCACCAACTAACCCTTACCACAACAAACTAAACCCAATCACTTTTAAATTACAAAAAAATGCTAGTAACCATAGCAAACTATGCCAAACTCACCTAAATTACTTCGGCTACCATAAATCATCACCAACTAACCCTTACCACAACAAACTAAACCCAATCACTTTTAAATTACAAAAAAATGCTACTAACCATAGCAAACTATGCCAAACTCACCTAAATTACTTCGGATATCAAAAATCACCCCCAACTACACTTTACAGCAACAAACTAAGCCCAATCACTTTAAAATTACAAAAAAATGCTAAAAATCATAACAAATTATACCAGAATCACTTAAATTACTTCGGCTAACGTAAATCACCCCCAACTATCCCTTACCACAACAAACCAAACCATATCATCTTAAAATTACAAAAAAGGTGTACAAATCATAACAAACTATGTCAGACTCACCTAAATTACTTCGGCTACTCTAAATCATCACCAACTAACCCATACCACAACAAACTAAACACAATCAATTTTAAATTACAAAAAAATGCTAGTAACCATAGCAAACTATGCCAAACTCACCTAAATTACTTCGGCTACCATAAATCATCACCAACTAACCCTTACCACAACAAACTAAACCCAATCACTTTTAAATTACAAAAAAATGCTACTAACCATAGCAAACTATGCCAAACTCACCTAAATTACTTCGGATATCAAAAATCACCCCCAACTACACTTTACAGCAACAAACTAAGCCCAATCACTTTAAAATTACAAAAAAATGCTAAAAATCAAAACAAACTATACCAGAATCACCTAAATTACTTCGGCTACCGTAAATCACCCCCAACTATTCCTTACCACAACAAACCAAACCATATCATCTTAAAATTACAAAAAAAGGTGTACAAATTATAACAAACTATGCCAGACTCACCTAAATTACTTCGGCTACTCTAAATCATCACCAACTAACCCTTACCACAAGAAACTAAACCCAATCACTTTTAAATTACAAAAAAATACTAGTAACCATAGCAAACTATGCCAAACTCACCTAAATTACTTTGGCTACCATAAATCGTCACCAACTAACCTTTACCACAACAAACTAAACCCAATCACTTTTAAATTACAAAAAAATGCTACTAACCATAGCAAATTATGCCAAACTCACCTAAATTACTTCGGCTATCAAAAATCATCACCAACTACACTTTACAGCAACATAATAAGCCCAATCACTTTAAAATTACAAAAAAATGCTAAAAATCATAACAAACTATACCAGAATCACCTAAATTACTTCGGCTACCGTAAATCACCCCCAACTATCCCTTACCACAACAAACCAAACCATATCATCTTAAAATTACAAAAAAAGGTGTACAAATCATAACAAACTATGCCAGACTCACCTAAATTACTTCGGCTACTCTAAATCATCACCAACTAACCCTTATTACAAGAAACTAAACCCAATCACTTTTAAATTACAAAAAAATGCTAGTAACCATAGCAAACTATGCCAAACTCACCTAAATTACTTTGGCTACCATAAATCGTCACCAACTAACCTTTACCACAACAAACTAAACCCAATCACTTTTAAATTACAAAAAAATGCTACTAACCATAGCAAATTATGCCAAACTCACCTAAATTACTTCGGCTATCAAAAATCACCCCCAACTACACTTTACAGCAACAAACTAAACCCAATCACTTTAAAATTACAAAAAAATGCTAAAAATTATAACAAACTATACCAGAATTACCTAAATTACTTCGGCTACCGTAAATCACCCCCAACTATCCCTTACCACAACAAACCAAACCATATCATCTTAAAATTACAAAAAAAGGTGTACAAATTATAACAAACTATGCCAGACTCACCTAAATTACTTCGGCTACTCTAAATCATCACCAACTAACCCTTACCACAACAAACTAAACCCAATCACTTTTAAATTACAAAAAGATGCTAGTAACCATAGCAAACTGTGCCAAACTCACCTAAATTACTTCGGCTACTCTAAATCATCACCAACTAACCCTTACCACAACAAACTAAACCCAATCACTTTTAAATTACAAAAAGATGCTAGTAACCATAGCAAACTGTGCCAAACTCACCTAAATTACTTCGGCTACCATAAATCATCACCAACTAACCCTTACCACAACAAACTAAACCCAATCACTTTTAAATTACAAAAAAATGCTACTAACCATAGCAAACTATGCCAAACTCACCTAAATTACTTCGGCTATCAAAAATCACCCCCAACTACACTTTACAGCAACAAACTAAGCCCAATCACTTTAAAATTACAAAAAAATGCTAAAAATCAAAACAAACTATACCAGAATCACCTAAATTACTTCGGCTAACGTAAATCACCTCCAACTATTCCTTACCAAAACAAACCAAACCATATCATCTTAAAATTACAAAAAAAGGTGTACAAATCATAACAAACTGTGCCAGACTCACCTAAATTACTTCGGCTACTCTAAATCATCACCAACTAACCCTTACCGCAAGAAACTAAACCCAATCACTTTTAAATTACAAAAAAATGCTACTAACCATAGCAAACTATGCCAAACTCACCTAAATAACTTCGGCTATCAAAAATCACCCCCAACTACACTTTACAGCAACAAACTAAGCCCAATCATTTTAAAATTACAAAAAAATGCTTAAAATCATAACAAACTATACCAGAATCACCTAAATTACTTCGGCTACCGTAAATCACCCCCAACTATCCCTTACCACAACAAACCAAACCATATCATCTTAAAATTACAAAAAAAGGTGTACAAATCATAACAAACTATGCCAGACTCACCTAAATTACTTCGGCTATTCTAAATCATCACCAACTAACCCTTACCACACAAACTAAACCCAATCACTTTTAAATTACAAAAAAATGCTAGTAACCATAGCAAACTATGCCAAACTCACCTTAATTACTTCGGCTACCATAAATCATCACCAACTAACCCTTACCACAACAAACTAAACCCAATCAATATTAAATTACAAAAAAATGCTACTAACCATAGCAAACTATGCCAAACTCACCTAAATTACTTCAACTATCAAAAATCATCCCCAACTACACTTTACAGCAACAAACTAAGCCCAATCACTTTAAAATTACAAAAAAATGCTAAAAATCATAACAAACTATACCAGAATCACCTAAATTACTTCGGCTACCGTAAATCACCCCCAACTATCCCTTACCACAACAAACCAAACCATATCATATTAAAATTACAAAAAAAGGTGTACAAATCATAACAAACTATGCCAGCCTCACCTAAATTACTTCGGCTACTCTAAATCATCACCAACTAACCCTTACCACAACAAACTAGACCCAATCACTTTTTAATTTCAAAAAAATGCTAGTAACCATAGCAAACTATGCCAAACTCACCTAAATTACTTCGGCTACCACAAATCATCACCAACTAACCCTTACCACAACAAACTAAACCCAATCACTGTTAAATTACAAAAAAATGCTACTAACCATAGCAAATTATGCCAAACTCACCTAAATTACTTCGGCTATCAAAAATCACCACCAACTACACTTTACAGCAACATACTAAGCCCAATCACTTTAAAATTACAAAAAAATGCTAAAAATCATAACAAACTATACCAGAATCACCTAAATTACTTCGGCTACCGTAAATCACCCCCAACTATCCCTTACCACAACAAACCAAACCATATCATCTTAAAATTACAAAAAAAGGTGTACAAATCATAACAAACTATGCCAGACTCACCGAAATTACTTCGGCTATTCAAAATCATCACCAACTAACCCTTACCACAACAAACTAAACCCAATCACTTTTAAATTACAAAAAAATGCTAGTAACCATAGCAAACTATGCCTAACTCACCTAAATTACTTCGGCTATCAAAAATCACCCCCAACTACACTTTACAGCAACAAACTAAGCCCAATGACTTTAAAATTACAAAAAAATGCTAAAAATCATAACAAACTATACCAGAATCACCTAAATTACTTCGGCTACCGTAAATCACCCCCAACTATCCCTTACCACAACAAACCAAACCATATCATCTTAAAATTACAAAAAAAGGTGTACAAATCATAACAAACTATGCCAGACTCACCTAAATTACTTCGGCTACTCTAAATCATCACCAACTAACCCTTACCACAAGAAACTAAACCCAATCACTTTTAAATTACAAAATAATGCTAGTAACCATAGCAAACTATGCCAAACTCACCTAAATTACTTTGGCTACCATAAATCGTCACCAAATAACCTTTACCACAACAAACTAAACCCAATCACTTTTAAATTACAAAAAAATGCTACCAACCATAGCAAATTATGCCAAACTCACCTAAATTACTTCGGCTATCAAAAATCACCCCCAACTACACTTTACAGCAACAAACTAAACCCAATCACTTTAAAATTACAAAAAAATGCTAAAAATCATAACAAACTATACCAGAATTACCTAAATTACTTCGGCTACCGTAAATCACCCCCAACTATCCCTTACCACAACAAACCAAACCATATCGTCTTAAAATTACAAAAAAAGGTGTACAAATCATAACAAACTATGCCAGACTCACCTAAATTACTTCGGCTACTCTAAATCATCACCAACTAACCCTTACCACAACAAACTAAACCCAATCACTTTTAAATTACAAAAAGATGCTAGTAACCATAGCAAACTGTGCCAAACTCACCTAAATTACTTCGGCTACCATAAATCATCACCAACTAACCCTTACCACAACAAACTAAACCCAATCACTTTTAAATTACAAAAAAATGCTACTAACCATAGCAAACTATGCCAAACTCACCTAAATTACTTCGGCTATCAAAAATCACCCCCAACTACACTTTACAGCAACAAACTAAGCCCAATCACTTTAAAATTACAACAAAATGCTAAAAATCAAAACAAACTATACCAGAATCACCTAAATTACTTCGGCTAACGTAAATCACCTCCAACTATTCCTTACCAAAACAAACCAAACCATATCATCTTAAAATTACAAAAAAAGGTGTACAAATCATAACAAACTGTGCCAGACTCACCTAAATTACTTCGGCTACTCTAAATCATCACCAACTAACCCTTACCACAAGAAACTAAACCCAATCACTTTTAAATTACAAAAAAATGCTACTAACCATAGCAAACTATGCCAAACTCACCTAAATTACTTCGGCTACCATAAATCATCACCAACTAACCCTTACCACAACAAACCAAACCATATCATTTTAAAATTACAAAAAAAGGTGTACAAATCATAACAAACTATGCCAGCCTCACCTAAATTACTTCGGCTACTCTAAATCATCACCAACTAATCCTTACCACAACAAACTAGACCCAATCACTTTTTAATTTCAAAAAAATGCTAGTAACCATAGCAAACTATGCCAAACTCACCTAAATTACTTCGGCTACCACAAATCATCACCAACTAACCCTTACCACAACAAACTAAACCCAATAACTGTTAAATTACAAAAAAATGCTACTAACCATAGCAAATTATGCCAAACTCACCTAAATTACTTCGGCTATCAAAAATCACCACCAACTACACTTTACAGCAACATACTAAGCCCAATCACTTTAAAATTACAAAAAAATGCTAAAAATCATAACAAACTATACCAGAATTACCTAAATTACTTCGGCTACCGTAAATCACCCCCAACTATCCCTTACCACAACAAACCAAACCATATCGTCTTAAAATTACAAAAAAAGGTGTACAAATCATAACAAACTATGCCAGACTCACCTAAATTACTTCGGCTACTCTAAATCATCACCAACTAACCCTTACCACAACAAACTAAACCCAATCACTTTTAAATTACAAAAAGATGCTAGTAACCATAGCAAACTGTGCCAAACTCACCTAAATTACTTCGGCTACCATAAATCATCACCAACTAACCCTTACCACAACAAACTAAACCCAATCACTTTTAAATTACAAAAAAATGCTACTAACCATAGCAAACTATGCCAAACTCACCTAAATTACTTCGGCTATCAAAAATCACCCCCAACTACACTTTACAGCAACAAACTAAGCCCAATCACTTTAAAATTACAACAAAATGCTAAAAATCAAAACAAACTATACCAGAATCACCTAAATTACTTCGGCTAACGTAAATCACCTCCAACTATTCCTTACCAAAACAAACCAAACCATATCATCTTAAAATTACAAAAAAAGGTGTACAAATCATAACAAACTGTGCCAGACTCACCTAAATTACTTCGGCTACTCTAAATCATCACCAACTAACCCTTACCACAAGAAACTAAACCCAATCACTTTTAAATTACAAAAAAAGGCTACTAACCATAGCAAACTATGCCAAACTCACCTAAATGACTTCGGCTATCAAAAATCACCCCCAACTACACTTTACAGCAACAAACTAAGCCCAATCATTTTAAAATTACAAAAAAATGCTTAAAATCATAACAAACTATACCAGAATCACCTAAATTACTTCGGCTACCGTAAATCACCCCCAACTATCCCTTACCACAACAAACCAAACCATATCATCTTAAAATTACAAAAAAAGGTGTACAAATCATAACAAACTATGCCAGACTCACCTAAATTACTTCGGCTATTCTAAATCATCACCAACTAACCCTTACCACAACAAACTAAACCCAATCACTTTTAAATTACAAAAAAATGCTAGTAACCATAGCAAACTATGCCAAACTCACCTAAATTACTTCGGCTACCATAAATCATCACCAACTAACCCTTACCACAACAAACCAAACCATATCATTTTAAAATTACAAAAAAAGGTGTACAAATCATAACAAACTATGCCAGCCTCACCTAAATTACTTCGGCTACTCTAAATCATCACCAACTAATCCTTACCACAACAAACTAGACCCAATCACTTTTTAATTTCAAAAAAATGCTAGTAACTATAGCAAACTATGCCAAACTCACCTAAATTACTTCGGCTACCACAAATCATCACCAACTAACCCTTACCACAACAAACTAAACCCAATAACTGTTAAATTACAAAAAAATGCTACTAACCATAGCAAATTATGCCAAACTCACCTAAATTACTTCGGCTATCAAAAATCACCACCAACTACACTTTACAGCAACATACTAAGCCCAATCACTTTAAAATTACAAAAAAATGCTAAAAATCATAACAAACTATACCAGAATCACCTAAATTACTTCGGCTACCGTAAATCACCCCCAACTATCCCTTACCACAACAAACCAAACCATATCATCTTAAAATTACAAAAAAAGGTGTACAAATCATAACAAACTATGCCAGACTCACCGAAATTACTTCGGCTATTCAAAATCATCACCAACTAACCCTTACCACAACAAACTAAACCCAATCACTTTTAAATTACAAAAAAATGCTAGTAACCATAGCAAACTATGCCAAACTCACCTAAATTACTTCGGCTATCAAAAATCACCCCCAACTACACTTTACAGCAACAAACTAAGCCCAATCACTTTAAAATTACAAAAAAATGCTAAAAATCATAACAAACTATACCAGAATCACCTAAATTACTTCGGCTACCGTAAATCACCCCCAACTATCCCTTACCACAACAAACCAAACCATATCATCTTAAAATTACAAAAAAAGGTGTACAAATCATAACAAACTATGCCAGACTCACCTAAATTACTTCGGCTACTCTAAATCATCACCAACTAACCCTTACCACAAGAAACTAAACCCAATCACTTTTAAATTACAAAATAATGCTATTAACCATAGCAAACTATGCCAAACTCACCTAAATTACTTTGGCTACCATAAATCGTCACCAACTAACCTTTAACACAACAAACTAAACCCAATCACTTTTAAATTACAAAAAAATGCTACCAACCATAGCAAATTATGCCAAACTCACCTAAATTACTTCGGCTATCAAAAATCACCCCCAACTACACTTTACAGCAACAAACTAAACCCAATCACTTTAAAATTACAAAAAAATGCTAAAAATCATAACAAACTATACCAGAATTACCTAAATTACTTCGGCTACCGTAAATCACCCCCAACTATCCCTTACCACAACAAACCAAACCATATCATCTTAAAATTACAAAAAAAGGTGTACAAATCATAACAAACTATGCCAGACTCACCTAAATTACTTCGGCTACTCTAAATCATCACCAACTAACCCTTACCACAACAAACTAAACCCAATCACTTTTAAATTACAAAAAGATGCTAGTAACCATAGCAAACTGTGCCAAACTCACCTAAATTACTTCGGCTACCATAAATCATCACCAACTAACCCTTACCACAACAAACTAAACCCAATCACTTTTAAATTACAAAAAAATGCTACTAACCATAGCAAACTATGCCAAACTCACCTAAATTACTTCGGCTATCAAAAATCACCCCCAACTACACTTTACAGCAACAAACTAAGCCCAATCACTTTAAAATTACAAAAAAATGCTAAAAATCAAAACAAACTATACCAGAATCACCTAAATTACTTCGGCTAACCTAAATCACCTCCAACTATTCCTTACCAAAACAAACCAAACCATATCATCTTAAAATTACAAAAAAAGGTGTACAAATCATAACAAACTGTGCCAGACTCACCTAAATTACTTCGGCTACTCTAAATCATCACCAACTAACCCTTACCACAAGAAACTAAACCCAATCACTTTTAAATTACAAAAAAATGCTACTAACCATAGCAAACTATGCCAAACTCACCTAAATGACTTCGGCTATCAAAAATCACCCCCAACTACACTTTACAGCAACAAACTAAGCCCAATCATTTTAAAATTACAAAAAAATGCTTAAAATCATAACAAACTATACCAGAATCACCTAAATTACTTCAGCTACCGTAAATCACCCCCAACTATCCCTTACCACAACAAACCAAACCATATCACCTTAAAATTACAAAAAAAGGTGTACAAATCATAACAAACTATGCCAGACTCACCTAAATTACTTCGGCTATTCTAAATCATCACCAACTAACCCTTACCACAACAAACTAAACCCAATCACTTTTAAATTACAAAAAAATGCTAGTAACCATAGCAAACTATGCCAAACTCACCTAAATTACTTCGGCTACCATAAATCATCACCAACTAACCCTTACCACAAGAAACTAAACCCAATCACTTTTAAATTACAAAAAAATGCTAGTAACCATAGCAAACTATGCCAAACTCACCTAAATTACTTTGGATACCATAAATCGTCACCAACTAACCTTTACTACAACAAACTAAACCCAATCACTTTTAAATTACAAAAAAATGCTACTAACCATAGCAAATTATGCCAAACTCACCTAAATTACTTCGGCTATCAAAAATCACCCCCAACTACACTTTACAGCAACAAACTAAACCCAATCACTTTAAAATTACAAAAAAATGCTAAAAACCATAACAAACTATACCAGAATTACCTAAATTACTTCGGCTACCGTAAATCACCCCCAACTATCCCTTACCACAACAAACCAAACCATATCATCTTAAAATTACAAAAAAAGGTGTACAAATCATAACAAACTATGCCAGACTCACCTAAATTACTTCGGCTACTCTAAATCATCACCAACTAACCCTTACCACAACAAATTAAACCCAATCACTTTTAAATTACAAAAAGATGCTAGTAACCATAGCAAACTGTGCCAAACTCACCTAAATTACTTCGGCTACCATAAATCATCACCAACTAACCCTCACCACAACAAACTAAACCCAATCACTTTTAAAGTACAAAAAACTACTACTAACCATAGCAAACTATGCCAAACTCACCTAAATTACTTCGGCTATCAAAAATCACCCCCAACTACACTTTACAGCAACAAACTAAGCCCAATCACTTTAAAATTACAAAAAAATGCTTAAAATCATAACAAACTATACCAGAATCACTTAAATTACTTCGGCTACCGTAAATCACCCCCAACTATCCCCTACCACAACAAACCAAACCATATCATCTTAAAATTACAAAAAAAGGTGTACAAATCATAACAAACTATGCCAGACTCACCTAAATTACTTCGGCTGTTCTAAATCATCACCAACTAACCCTTACCACAACAAACTAAACCCAATCACTTTTAAATTACAAAAAAATGCTAGTAACCATAGCAAACTATGCCAAACTCACCTAAATTACTTCGGCTACCATAAATCATCACCAACTAACCCTTACCACAACAAACTAAACCCAATCACTTTTAAATTACAAAAAAATGCTACTAACCATAGCAAACTATGCCAAACTCACCTAAATTACTTCAACTATCAAAAATCACCCCCAACTACACTTTACAGCAACAAACTAAGCCCAATCACTTTAAAATTACAAAAAAATGCTAAAAATTATAACAAGCTATACCAGAATCACCTAAATTACTTCGGCTAACGTAAATCACCCCCAACTATCCCTTACCACAACAAACCAAACCATATCATCTTAAAATTACAAAAAAAGGTGTACAAATCATAACAAACTATGCCAGACTCACCTAAATTACTTCGGCTACTCTAAATCATCACCAACTAACCCTTACCACAACAAACTAAACCCAATCACTTTTAAATTACAAAAAAATGCTACTAACCATAGCAAACTATGCCAAACTCACCTAAATTACTTCGGCTATCAAAAATCACCCCCAACTACACTTTACAGCAACAAACTAAGCCCAATCATTTTAAAATTACAAAAAAATGCTAAAAATCGTAACAAACTATACCAGAATCACCTAAATTACTTCGGCACCCGTAAATCACCCCCAACTATCCCATACCACAACAAACCAAACCATATCATCTTAAAATTACAAAAAAAGGTGTACAAATCATAACAAACTATGCCAGACTCACCTAAATTACTTCTGCTACTCTAAATCATCACCAACTAACCCTTACCACAACAAACTAAACCCAAACACTTTTAAATTACAAAAAAATGCTAGTAACCATAGCAAACTATGCCAAGCTCACCTAAATTACTTCGGCTACCATAAATCATCACCAACTAACCTGTACCACAACAAACTAAGCCCAATCACTTTAAAATTACAAAAAAATGCTAAAAATCATAACAAACTATACCAGAATCACCTAAATTACTTCGGCTACCGTAAATGACTCCCAACTATCCCTTACCACAAAAAACCAAACCATATCATCTTAAAATTACAAAAAAAGGTGTACAAATCAATACAAACTATGCCAGACTCACCTAAATTACTTCGGCTACTCTAAATCATCACCAACTAACCCTTATCACAACAAACTAAACCCAATCAATTTTAAATTACAAAAAAATGCTAGTAACCATAGCAAACTATGCCAAACTCACCTAAATTACTTCGGCTACCATAAATCATTACCAACTAACCCTTACCACAACAAACTAAACCCAATCACTTTTAAATTACAAAAAAATGCTACTAACCATAGCAAACTATGCCAAACTCACCTAAATTACTTCGGCTATCAAAAATCACCCCCAACTACACTTTACAGCAACAAACTAAGCCCAATCATTTTAAAATTACAAAAAAATGCTAAAAATCATAACAAACTATACCAGAATCACCTAAATTACTTCGGCACCCGTAAATCACCCCCAACTATCCCATACCACAACAAACCAAACCATATCATTTTAAAATTACAAAAAAAGGTGTACAAATCATAACAAACTATGCCAGACTCACCTAAATTACTTCGGCTACTCTAAATCATCACCAACTAACCCTTACCACAACAAACTAAACCCAAACACTTTTAAATTACAAAAAAATGCTAGTAACCATAGCAAACTATATCAAACTCACCTAAATTACTTCGGCTACCATAAATCATCACCAACTAACCCTTATCACAACAAACTATACCCAATCACTTTTAAATTACAAAAAAATGCCACTAACCATAGCAAACTATGCCAAAATCACTTAAATTACTTCGGCTATCAAAAATCACCCCCAACTACACTTAGCAACAAAATAAGCCCAATCACTGTAAAATTACAAAAAAATGCTAAAAATTATAACAAACTATACCAGAATAACCTAAATTACTTCGGCTACCGTAAATCACCCCCAACTATCCCTTACCACAACAAACCAAACCATATCATCTTAAAAATACAAAAAAGGTGTACAAATCATAACAAACTATGCCAGACTCACCTAAATTACTTCGGCTACTCTAAATAATCACCAACTAACCCTTACCACAACAAACTAAACCCAATCACTTTTAAATTACAAAAAAATGCTAGTAACCATAGCAAACTATGCCAAACTCAACTAAATTACATCGGTTACCATAAATCATCACCAACTAACCCTTACCACAACAAATTAAACCCAATCACTTTTAAATTGCAAAAAAATGCTACTAACTATAGCAAACTATGCCAAACTCACCTAAATTACTTCGGCTATCAAAAATCACCCCCAACTGCTGTTTAGAGCAACAAACTAAGCCCAATCACTTTAAAATTACAAAAAAATGCTAAAAATCATAACAAACTATACCAGAATCACCTAAATTACTTCGGCTACCGTAAATGACCCCCAACTATCCCTTACCACAAAAAACCAAACCATATCATCTTAAAATTACAAAAAAAGGTGTACAAATCATAACAAACTATGCCAGACTCACCTAAATTACTTCGGCTACTCTAAATCATCACCAACTAACCCTTACCACAACAAACTAAACCCAATCAATTTTAAATTACAAAAAAATGCTAGTAACCATAGCAAACTATGCCAAACTCACCTAAATTACTTCGGCTACCATAAATCATCACCAACTAACCTGTACCACAACAAACTAAACCCCATCACTTTTAAATTACAAAAAAATGCTACTAACTGTAGCAAACTATGCCAAACTCACCTAAATTACTTCGGCTATCAAGAATCACCCCCAACTACACTTTACAGCAACTAACTAAACCCAATCACTTTAAATATACAAAAAAATGCTAAAAATCATAACAAGCTATACCAGAATCACCTAAATTACTTCGGCTACCCTAAATCACCCCCAACTATCCCTTACCACAACAAACCAAACCATATCATCTTAAAATTACAAAAAAAGATGTACAAATTATAACAAACTATGCCAGACTCACCTAAATTACTTCGGCTACTCTAAATCATCACCAACTAACCCTTACCACAACAAACTAAACCCAATCACTTTTAAATTACAAATAATGCTAGTAACCATAGCAAACTATGCCAAACTCACCTAAATTACATCGGCTACCATAAATCATCACCAACTAACCTTTACCGCAACAAACTAAACCCACTCAATTTTAAATTACAAAAAAATGCTACTAACCATAGCAAACTATGCCAAACACACCTAAATTATTTCGGCCACCAAAAAGCACCCCCAACTACACTTTACAGCAACAAACTAAGCCCAATCACTTTAAAACTAAAAAAAAATACTAAAAATCATAACAAACTATACCAGAATCACCTAAATTACTTCGGCTACCGTAAATCACCCCCAACTATCTATATATATAAAGCGAAGTGTCCTCGCTGACACACTCATCTACACATCTACACATTCACTGATTCACCGACAACCCACAGTCCAAACCGTGAGGGCTGGCGACTTGAAATTTTAGACACGGGTGTATCATGTGCCGAAACTGAACACTAAGAAGGGATTTTGCGAAATTCGGCCCGGTTCCTTTGTAATTCAATAAAAACCGGCTAAAATAAACAAAAAATGATCGGAGCGCGGAGACCGTGTTTATGTTAGAAGCACGTATCTAGCCAAAACAACTTCGACGACGGGCGACCGGTTTACATTAAAAGCACTTATTTAACCTAAACAATTTCAACGTCGAGTTTCTGCTTTCGTGATCATACTTTTGCCGTACCTAGCGAGGCCGCCGATATTTCAATTATAATTTTGATTTCAATTATAATGTCGATCCGTGACTCAATTAAAAATTACCAAATCACTCCAAATTTAATCCGTCAACATTAAACATCCTCAAATATCTCTTACCACTGCAAACTTTACCAAATCAACCCCAAAAAATTCCCGAACTAAGCCAAACTGACATAAATTAGATCCGTTATCTTAAATCATCCCTTACCACCCTTTAGCAACCCCAAGTAACTCCAATCACTTTAAAATAAAACAAAATGACACAAATCATAGCAAACTATCCCTAACTCACCTAAATTACTTCGGCTACCATAGACCACCCCCAACTACCCCTTACCACCCCAAACTCAGCCCAATCACTTTAAAATTACAAAAAATGTTACAAGCAATATCAAACTATGCCAAACTCATCTAAATTACTTCGGCTTCCATTAATCACCCCCAACTACCCCTTACCTCCCCAAAATAGTCTCAATCACCTTAAAATTACAAAAAAATTCTACAAACCGTAGCAAACTGTGCCAAACTCCCCTAAATTACTTCGGCTACCATAAATCACCCCCAGCTACCCCTTACAACCCCAAAATAAGCCCAATCACTTTAAAATTACACAAAATTCTACAAACCATACCAAACTATGCCAAACTCACTTAAATTACTTCGGCTATCATAAATCACCCCGAACTACCCCTTACAACCCCAAAATAAGCCCAATCACTTTAAAATTACAAAATATTCAACAAATCATAGCAAACTATGCCTAACTCACCTAAATTACTTCGACTACCATAAATCACCCCCAACTACCCCTTACCCCCCAAAATAAGCCCAATCACTTTAAAATTACAAAAAATGCTACAAACCATAGCAAACTATGCCTAACTCACCTAAATTACTTCGGCTACCATAAATCACCCTCAGCTACCCCTTACAACCCCAAAATAAGCCCAATCACTTTAAAATTACAAAAAATTCTACAAACCATACCAAACTATGCCAAACTCACTTAAATTACTTCGGCTATCATAAATCACCCCGAACTACCCCTTACAACCCCAAAATAAGCCCAATCACTTTAAAATTACAAAATATTCAACAAATCATAGCAAACTATGCCTAACTCACCTAAATTACTTCGGCTTCCATTAATCACCCCCAACTACCTCTTACCTCCCCAAAATAAGCCCAATCACTTTAAAATTATAAAAAATGCTACAAACCATAGCAAACTATGCCAAACTCACTTAAATTACTTCGGCTATCATAAATCACCCCCAACTACCCCTTACCAGCCCTAACTCATCCCAATCACTTTAAAATTACATAAAATGCTAGAAACCATAGCAAACTATGCCAAACTCACTTAAATTACTTCGGCTATCATAAATCACCCCGAACTACCCCTTACAACCCCAAAATAAGCCCAATCACTTTAAAATTACAAAATATTCAACAAATCATAGCAAACTATGCCTAACTCACCTAAATTACTTCGGCTTCCATTAATCACCCCCAACTACCCCTTACCCCCCAAAATAAGCCCAATCACTTTAAAATTACAAAAAATGCTACAAACCATAGCAAACTATGCCTAACTCACCTAAATTACTTCGGCTACCATAAATCACCCTCAGCTACCCCTTACAACCCCAAAATAAGCCCAATCACTTTAAAATTACAAAAAATTCTACAAACCATACCAAACTATGCCAAACTCACTTAAATTACTTCGGCTATCATAAATCACCCCGAACTACCCCTTACAACCCCAAAATAAGCCCAATCACTTTAAAATTACAAAATATTCAACAAATCATAGCAAACTATGCCTAACTCACCTAAATTACTTCGGCTTCCATTAATCACCCCCAACTACCTCTTACCTCCCCAAAATAAGCCCAATCACTTTAAAATTATAAAAAATGCTACAAACCATAGCAAACTATGCCAAACTCACTTAAATTACTTCGGCTATCATAAATCACCCCCAACTACCCCTTACCAGCCCTAACTCATCCCAATCACTTTAAAATTACATAAAATGCTAGAAACCATAGCAAACTATGCCTAACTCACCTAAATTACTTCGGCTAACATAAATCACCCCCAACTACCCCTTACTACCCCAAAATAAGCCCAATCACTTTAAAATTATAAAAAATGCTACAAACCATAGCAAACTATGCCAAACTCCCCTAAATTACTTCGGCTACCATAAATCACCCCGAACTACCCCTTACAACCCCAAAATAAACCCAATCAAATTACAAAATATTCAACAAATCATAGCAAACTATGCCTAACTCACCTAAATTATTTCGGCTACCATAAATCACCCCCAACTACCCCTTACCACCCCAAAATAGGCCCAATCACTTTAAAATTACAAAAAATGCTACAAACCATAGCAAACTATGCCAAACTCACTTAAATTACTTTGGCTTCTATAAATCACCCCCAACTACCCCTTACCACCCCAAAATAGGCTCAATCACTTTAAAATTACAAAAAAATTCTACAAACCGTAGCAAACTATGCCAAACTCCCCTAAATTACTTCGGCTACCATAAATCACCCCCAACTACCCCTTACCACCCCAAAATAAGCCCAATCACTTTAAAATTACAAAAAATGCTACAAACCATAGCAAACTATGCCTAACTCACCTAAATTACTTCGGCTACCATAAATCACCCCCAACTACCCCTTACCACCCCAAAATAAGCGCAATCACTTTAAAATTACGAAAAATGCTACAAGCCATAGCAAACTATCTCAAACTCACCTGAATTACTTCGGCTACCATAAATCACCCCCAACTACCCCTTACCATTCCAAACTAAGCCCAATCACTTTAAAATTAAAAAAAATGCTACAAACCATAGCAAACTATTCCAAACTCACCTAAATTACTTCGGCTACCATAAATCACCCCCAACTACCCCTTACCGCCCCAAAATTAGCCTAATCACTTTGCAATTACAAAAATGCTACAAAACATAGCAAGCTATGCCAAACTCACTTAAATTACTTCGGCTACCATAAATTAATAATCGTTTTCAATCAAAATCTTCTATTTGGTTGTGTTATTTATAAATGCCTTATCGTATTAAATCATAAAATATTAATAAATATCTGCACATAAAATATATTGTTCCGACTAATAGTCGTTATTCTGAATATTAAATATGCTGATACCTATTTTGATTCTCTTCCATCTTCCAATAAACATTTGTTCCAGTTGAGATGCAAACATGAACGTATTTCTGAATTGCAACACGCTGACGGGGCAAGCCCTACCTTTTCAACATGCGTGCATTTGTATAAACAGCTCTATGGTTTTTAACTTTAAAGAGGTATAAAAGCGGTGTAAGCGCTAGAGTTTCGTAAAAATATCTGAAAAATTCGAAATTCTGCAATTGAATCAGAACTATCTTTGTGTTCGATAGTAAATTTATACTTGGAGTGGCACTGCCAACCCTGCCACCCCTGACGAGGCACCTGCTGACTACTCTCCTTCCAGGGAAACTTTATAAATCAACGTCAAAATAATTTAGGGCGCCTGAATGTGAAAATATCACTGTGTAATAAGTTCAGACTGACATGGAACACTTGAAATTTCGATATTTGTTTGTAATTCGTCACAGGTCCATGAAGGAATGCATGTTAATGTAAACAAGTGTTAGTTTGTCGGAGAGACCGAATAAGATTTTTAACATTCCTGTCAAAATATTTATTTACTTTAGAATGTTAATTTCTTAAATTGATTTTGTGAAAATTATGACGGGCCATACGAGTACACCTGTGCGAGTATTATTTGGTACATACAAATTAATCTCTTTTGTTATCCAAATTGTTTTTATACGCACTAAGCACGTGCACCTCATATAATTGTGAAAATTGCTGCTTCAGCGTTTTTAACGCTGGTACTCAACGTCGCCAAGGTCGAGACGACGCATCGGTATTCGAAGTTCTATCGCTATTAAATAAATTATTTTAATATAATATTCCCGATTTGTTCTTGCCGTTAACCAAAACTCTCCCCAATCGATTTTCGAAAAATTTCCAGCGTCGGACCGGACTTCACTTATTTTCGTACGCTAATTTTTACGTTCAGTTAATGATAGTGGTGTATTTGTTCTTCACCAAACCTGCTCCGGCCGAAATCCGAAATTTTCACTGACTATTTACACTATTTATTTTACGTACATTGCGTTCATTATTGTTCTGCATTATTTATAACTAAGATGGAGCAGTTTGAAAATCTAATAGTAAGCGAAGAACAAATACCACCACGTATAATTCCCGTGAAAAGTGATGGAAATAGTCTTTCTTACTATCTTTCCTATTGCATTTTTAATACCGGAAATAGAGCTCAAGAGCGAAGAATAACTTCGACTTTTTTTATACATAATTCCTAAATACTTCGTTTTTATGGTGTAAAATGTTGTATTTATATATTTCAACATTGTCTTTAACGTTGTCAGAGAACTAAATGGGAATAATTTGGAATAATTTAGCTTCTATGTCAACTCTCCTTCTCTTGAAACTTTTGAAAACAACGACAAAATTCTTTAGGGCGCCTGGATTTGAAAATATAACTCTGTGTAATAAGTTTAGACTGACTAGAGTGAAAAGAAAGGAGCTTGCACCCAGAAACGAAATTAAATGGAACACTTGAATTTGAAATATTTGTTTGTAATTCGTCACAAGTCCATGAGGGAACGCGTGTTAATGTAAACAAATGTGAGTTTATTGGAGAGGCCGAATAAGATTTTTACATTATTGAAGCAGCTGGAACCTGCCACGTCAAGGGCAAGGTCAGAAACGTGAAAAGGCGATGCTCGATTTAGTTTGATTGAGTGTCTATGCAGAAATTCGCACCTACCAAGCGTTGGATAAGCCTTTCTTATCGTTTCTTAGAATTCGAGAATTGCTGGTTCAGCGTGTGGAGCAGTACTCGATCGCGGTGTTTAATTTTAACACAACTACAATTGTGAAAATTGCTGCTCCAGCGTCGGAAACTGTTCGCAAAGTCGCCAAATTCGATGAGGCGACGCATCAGTGTTCGAAGGTCTACCGCTATCAAATAAAGTATTTTAATTTAACATTTGATCCTCGCGTTAACCAAATCTGCCCCCAATCAATTTTCGAAAAATTATCAGCATCGGACCGGACTCCACTTATATTTGTACGCTAATTTTTACGTTTAGTTAATGATAGTGGTGTATATGTTTTTCACCAAATTTGCCCCGAAATTTTCACCGTTGTATGTACCAGATATCACTGACATTCATACCATAAGCGCTAAATTTTCGTGAAAATATCTGAAAAATTCATAATTCTGCAACTGAATTACAGAACTAATTTTGTGTTCGATAGTAAATTTATACTTGGAGTGGCACTGCCAACCCTGCCACCCCTGACGAGCCCCACTGCTGACTACTTTCTTTCCAGAAAAATTTTTGAAATCAGCGGCAAAATAAATTTAGGGCATTTGGATGTGAAAATATCACTATGTAATAAGTTCAGACTGACAAGAGTGAAAAAAACCGCTTGCATCCAGAAACGAAATCAAATGGAACACTTGAACACAATTTAGATATTTGTTTGTAATTCGTCACAGGTCCATGAAGGCATGCATGTTAATATAAACAAGTGTTAGTATGTCGGAGATGCCGAATAAGATTTTTCCACCCACCACATTCCCGTCAAAATATTTATTTACTTTAGTATGTTAATTCATTTTGTGCAAATTATGACGGGCCAGTCGAGTACACCTGCGCGAGTATTATTTGGTAATCCAAATTCTTTTAATACGCACTAGGCACGTGCACCTAATATAATTGTTAAAATTGCTGCTTCAGCGTCTGGAACGCTGGTACTCAACGTCGCCAAGGTCGAGGCGACGCATCAGTATTCGAAGTTCTATCGCCATTAAATTATTTTTTTTATTATAATATTCCCGATTTGTTCTTGACGTTAAGTAAATATCTCCCCAATCGATTTTCGAAAAATTACCATCGTCGTACCGGTCTCCACTTATATACCGTACGCTAATTTTTACGTTCATTTAATGATAGTGGTGTATTTGATCTTCACCAAACCTGCTCCGGCCAAAATCCGAAATTTGCAGTTTTACCGGATTTCACTGACATCATAAGTAATGTGTGCTTATACACGATTTACACTATTTATTTTTGTACATTGTGTTCATTATTGTTCTGCATTATTTATAACTAAGATGGAGGAATAGTAAGCGGGGTACAAATACCACCACGTATAATTCCTCTGAAAAGTGATGGAAATAGTCTTTTTTACTATCTTTCCTATTGCATTTTATTACCGAAAATAGAGCTCAAGAGGTTCGCACTATAATTGTTCATTTTTAAATTACCAAATTTTCTGTATATTTTACCTGAATACGTTAAACACCTCTAAACATAATGTACCATTCCAAACTACTCTCAAAAATCATACACTTGCCATTCCAAACTACCCCACATCAACCTAAAATGTAAAAAAATTACGAATTACAAGCAAACTACGCTAAACTCGCATAAATTACTTCGACTTCCGCTATATCACCCCAACCACTTCTTACCAAGCCAAACTAAACCCTATCGCATTAAAATTACCAAAAGTTTCGTTTAATCCGCCAAAGCTAAACCCCGCCAACCATCAATAACCATTCAAAACAATCCCCAAAAAAAACCTTATCATCCGAAACTACACCAAATACATCGTTTTTATGGTGTGAAATTATGTATTTATATATTTCAACATTCTTCGACGACATTCTTTAACGTTGTTAGAGAACTAAATGGGAATAATTTGGAATAGTTCAGCTTCTCTGTCAACTCTCCTTCTCTTGAAGAGTGAAAAAGAGTGAAAAAAAAGGAGCTTGCACCCAGAAACGAAATTATCGTAATTTTCCAAATCATATTGAAGTACCCGGTCCTGGCAATGCAGGTTAATTTCAGCAAATTTGTTTATTTTGTGATTGGAAAAGTAGAGCATTCCTGTTTAATTGTATTATAATGTCGATTAGTCTACATCACAAATACACCACTTTTGTCAACACTGCGTTTATTTAATCTACGTCCGGGCAACGCCGGGTACATTCAGCTAGTCCCTTACTACAACAAACCAAACCATATCATCTTAAAATTACAAAAAAAGGTGTACAAATCATAACAAACTATGCCAGACTCACCTAAATTACTTCGGCTACTCTAAATCATCACCAACTAAGCCTTACCACAACAAACTAAACCCAATCACTTTTAAATTACAAAAAAATGCTAGTAACCATAGCAAACTATGCCAAACTCACCCAAATTACTTCGGCTACCATAAATCATCACCAACTAACCCTTACCACAACAAACTAAACCCAATCACTTTAAAATTACAAAAAAATGCTACTAACTATTTCAAACTATGCCAAACTCACCTAAATTACTTCGGTTATCAAAAATCAACCCCAACTACACTTTACAGCAACAAACAAAGCCCAATCATTTTAAAATTACAAAAAAATGCTAAAAATCATAACAAGCTATACCAGAATCACCTAAATTACTTCGGCTACCCTAAATCACCCCCAACTATCCCTTACCACAACAAACCAAACCATATCATCTTAAAATTACAAAAAAATGTGTACAAATTATAACAAACTATGCCAGACTCACCTAAATTACTTCGGCTACTCTAAATCATCACCAACTAACCCTTACCACAACAAACTAAACCCAATCACTTTTAAATTACAAAAAAATGCTAGTAACCATAGCAAACTAAGCCAAACTCACCTAAATTACTTCGGCTACCATAAATCATCACCAACTAACCTTTACCACAACAAACTAAACCCACTCACTTTTAAATTACAAAAAAATGCTACTAACCATAGCAAACTATGCCAAACACACCTAAATTATTTCGGCTATCAAAAAGCACCCCCAACTACACTTTACAGCAACAAACTAAGCCCAATCACTTTAAAACTAAAAAAAATGCTAAAAATCATAACAAACTATACCAGAATCACCTAAATTACTTCGGCTACCGTAAATCACTCCCAACTATCCCTTACCACAACAAACCAAACCATATCATCTTAAAATTACAAAAAAAGGTTTACAAATCATAACAAACTATGCCAGACTCACCTAAATTACTTCGGCTACTCTAAATCATCACCAACTAACCCTTACCACAACAAACTAAACCCAAACACTTTTAAATTACAAAAAAATGCTACTAACCATAGCAAACTATGCCAAAATCACCTAAATTACTTCGGCTATCAAAAATCACCCCCAACTACACTTTACAGCAACAAAATAAGCCCAATCACTGTAAAATTACAAAAAAATGCTAAAAATTATAACAAACTATACCAGAATAACCTAAATTACTTCGGCTACCGTAAATCACCCCCAACTATCCCTTACCACAACAAACCAAACCATATCATCTTAAAAATACAAAAAAAGGTGTACAAATCATAACAAACTATGCCAGACTCACCTAAATTACTTCGGCTACTCTAAATCATCACCAACTAACCCTTACCACAACAAACTAAACCCAATCACTTTTAAATTACAAAAAAATGCTAGTAACCATAGCAAACTATGCCAAACTCAACTAAATTACATCGGTTACCATAAATCATCACCAACTAACCCTTACCACAACAAATTAAACCCAATCACTTTTAAATTGCAAAAAAATGCTACTAACTATAGCAAACTATGCCAAACTCACCTAAATTACTTCGACTATCAAAAATCACCCCCAACTACACTTTACAGCAACAAACTAAGCCCAATCACTTTAAAATTACAAAAAAATGCTAAAAATTATAACAAGCTATACCAGAATCACCTAAATTACTTCGGCTACCATAAATCATCACCAACTAACCTGTACCACAACAAACTAAACCCCATCACTTTTAAATTACAAAAAAATGCTACTAACTGTAGCAAACTATGCCAAACTCACCTAAATTACTTCGGCTACCATAAATCATCACCAACTAACCTGTACCACAACAAACTAAACCCCATCACATTTAAATTACAAAAAAATGCTACTAACTGTAGCAAACTATGCCAAAATCACCTAAATTACTCCGCCTCCAACCGCGACCGGATGAATCGAGTAGTCTGGTCAAGGTTGATGCCGGTCCCAAGCCCGGGCAAAGGAGGAGGGTTGAAGGGTCAGGTTAGCAACCTACCCCTCGGAAAAAAATACACACCGCTCAAAGTACTAGCAATAGCCTCGGAACAGGAAGGACCAAACTGATAGCGACCTCGCAACGAACAAGGATTAAACGATTCATGGCAAATAAAACAATAAGACTAGCAACATGGAATATAATGTCCTGGAACTCTAGGGACCAAGAAATAATAAATGAACTATCTGAAAAACAAATCGACATATGTGCTCTATCGGAGACAAAGAAAAAAGGAAAAGGAACCCATAACTATGGCAAATACATCCTTGCCTATAGCGGCAAAAACAAAGAGGATAGAGCTAAGGAGGGTGTTGGAATACTGATACACCAAAGATTCCATGCTAACATCGAAAATATATTATACATTAATGAAAGAATAATCACCGTAACCTTCAAACTACCAAATGACACTCTACACATAGCAAGCGTATATGCCCCGGACATAAGTAAGTCAAGGATCCAGCGGGAACTATTCTATGAACAATTACAATCCGTCATAAATTCGATACCGCCAAATGAACACCTAATAATTATGGGCGATCTTAACGCAAGAGTTGGTAATTATATAATACCTGGTATTAAACAACGCTTTAACGAAGCTATGGAAAATGACAACGGAGAACTACTCGTGGATTTGTGCAGCCAAAATTACCTAAGAATTAACAACACATTCTTCAACCACGCTGACAAATATAAAACAACCTGGCAAAATACCCGAGGCCAGACATCAGTATTAGATTATATTATCACAAGTCGCAGCATATTACCAGCGCAAATACTGGATGTAAGAACGTTAAACTCTGCAAATATCGGCAGTGACCATAGTTTAGTGCTATGTAGGCTTAGGATGACCCACTCTAAAAAGAGGAAACCGCAACTACATCCAGCTAAACGAGAAAAGCTGAATATAGAAAGCCTAAAGACAGAAAGCACACAAGACCTCTACGCCAGAAGACTCAAGCAAAAAATTAACACCAACAAAATTTACCCAACTGACTCGGTGAACGATGCATGGACAAAGCTGAAGATAAACATCATCTCTGCATCAAAGGAAGCATGCGGCACAAGGACAGTTACCACCGTAACTAACAATACAAGAACTCCTTGGTTTACGAAGGAAATAAAGGTACTAAGTCAGTCAAAGAAAGAAGCGTACCTGAAATATAAATCTTCAAAAACACCATCGGACTACATTAAATATAAGGAAACACGTAACAAAACCAAAGCAAGAATCCGCCAAATTAAAGAAGAATATTGGGAAAGATTTACCAAAGACTTAGAACATGACATAACCGGAGCACAGAATAAAGTATGGAAAATGATTCGGAATCAAAGGAAGGAAATAAATGAACATCTCACCACCTGTAAAATAAGCACAGAGGAGTGGTACGAACATTTCAAAAATATGTACGACCAAATACCAACAGGCAGCGACCACACTAGCAGACAGATAGAGAATAATACTATCATAATAGATATAGAAGACATCGAGAAAGCATTGAAAAGTGTGAGGGGGAGAAAGGCACCAGGGCCGGACGGTATACCAAACGAACTGTTAAAATATGGGGGCGCCGATCTAATGTCAGAACTGACTGTATTGACTCAAAAAATCTTTGACAACCAGGAAATTCCCAAGGAAATGAAGACCAGTGTCACCATACCGATACATAAAAAGGGCGACAAAAAACTACCCGAAAACTATCGAGGAATCACTCTGCTCAGCTCCGTCCTGAAACTTATAACAAAAGTCACTCTGAACAAGCTCAACTTGGAGCTGGAAAATAACGAAGAACAGATGGGATTCCGGAAAAATAGGTCAACCACCGACGCCATATTCGTCATACGACAAATCGTTGAGAAATCGATCGAGTACAACTCTCCGGCCTTCATGTGTTTTGTTGATCTCTCTAAAGCGTTCGACCGTGTGAAGCTCGAAGACGTTATAGCAACCCTCACTGAAAAGGAAGTCTCCAGACCGCTAACTAATCTGATTCAACACCTATACCACGATACGACAACATATATCAAAGCAGGTGATGACACAACAGCAGAAATCCCAACAAGATCCGGAATACGTCAAGGTGACTCGCTAAGCCCTATGTTGTTCAACATCATAATGGACAAAATTATCGACAGCGTCAAGTCTAAGAACGGATACAGAATGGGGGGAAGCAGTGTGAACGTAATATGCTATGCTGACGATGCGGTCCTGATTGCCAGCAGCGAAGACGACCTCCAAAAACTCTTATTCCAGTTCATAACAACCGCAAAAAACGTCAACATGGATGTATCGAAGGAGAAAACAAAATGCCTGACAATATCAAAGGAACCTCTAAGGTGCAAATTGGAAATCGACGGCCGCGTCATCGAACAAGTAATGACTTACAACTATCTAGGCGTTGATATCTCCAGCGCACGTGATCTGAACAGGGAGGTAATGAAACAATCGAACAAGGGCGCCATAGTGTCGGGTTGCCTGCGAGACGTCATATGGCGGAACAAATACATGTCGGTAACGAATAAAGTCAGAATCTACAAAAGCATAGTAAGACCAACGCTGACATACGCGAGCGAAACTAGAGCTGAGACGAGCAAAACAAAACAAAGGCTCAGAGTAACCGAGATGAGAGCGCTAAGGACGATAGTAGGTGTAACTCTCCACGACAGAATACCTAATCGAGAAATCAGGAAAAAATGTGACATCCAGGACATAATCAAATTCACCAAGACCAGAAGGAAAGAATGGAACGCTCACGTCGATCGCATGGGTGAAGATCGGCTACCAAAAACTGTGCGAGACGGAATCCCCTTCGGCAAAAGACAACCGGGAAGACCACCAAAAAGATGGGCCGAAAGTTGGACCTCATCATCTATAGAATCGCCACCACGATGAGGCCGTATGCTAATGAAAACAGGCAAAATGCCTAAGGAAAAGAGGAAGAAGAAGAAGAAGACCTAAATTACTTCGGCTATCAAAAATCACCCCCAACTACACTTTACAGCAACAAAATAAGCCCAATCACTGTAAAATTACAAAAAATTGCTAAAAATTATAACAAACTATACCAGAATAACCTAAATTACTTCGGCTACCGTAAATCACCCCCAACTATCCCTTACCACAACAAACCAAACCATATCATCTTAAAAATACAAAAAAAGGTGTACAAATCATAACAAACTATGCCAGACTCACCTAAATTACTTCGGCTACTCTAAATCATCACCAACTAACCCTTACCACAACAAACTAAACCCAATCACTTTTAAATTACAAAAAAATGCTAGTAACCATAGCAAACTATGCCAAACTCAACTAAATTACATCGGTTACCATAAATCATCACCAACTAACCCTTACCACAACAAATTAAACCCAATCACTTTTAAATTGCAAAAAAATGCTACTAACTATAGCAAACTATGCCAAACTCACCTAAATTACTTCGGCTATCAAAAATCACCCCCAACTGCTGTTTAGAGCAACAAACTAAGCCCAATCACTTTAAAATTACAAAAAAATGCTAAAAATCATAACAAACTATACCAGAATCACCTAAATTACTTTGGCTACCGTAAATGACCCCCAACTATCCCTTACCACAAAAAACCAAATCATATCATCTTAAAATTACAAAAAAAGGTGTACAAATCATAACAAACTATGCCAGACTCACCTAAATTACTTCGGCTACTCTAAATCATCACCAACTAACCCTTACCACAACAAACTAAACCCAATCACTTTTAAATTACAAAAAAATGCTAGTAACTATAGCAAACTATGCCAAACTCACTTAAATTACTTCGGCTACCATAAATCATCACGAACTAACCCTTACCACAACAAATTAAACCCAATCACTTTTAAATTACAAAAAAATGCTACTAACCATAGCAAACTATGCCAAACTCACCTAAATTACGTCGTCTACCATAAATCTTCACCAACTAACCCTTACCACAACAAACTAAACCCAATCACTTTTAAGTTACAAAAAAATTCTAGTAACCATAGCAAACTAGGCCAAACTCACCTAAATTACTTCGGCTATCATAAATCATCACCAACTAACCCTTACCACAACAAACTAAACCCAATCACTTTTAAATTACAAAAAAATGCTACTAACCATAGCAAACTATGCCAAACTCACCTAAATTACTTCGGCTACCATAAATCATCACCAACTAACCCTTACCACAACAAACTAAACCCAATCACATTTAAATTACAAAAAAATTCTAGTAACCATAGCAAACTATGCCAAACTCACCTAAATTACTTCGGCTATCATAAATCATCACTAACTAACCCTTACCACAACAAACTAAACCCAATCACTTTTAAATTACAAAAAATGCTACTAACCATAGCAAACTATGCCAAACTCACCTAAATTACTTCGGCTACCATAAATCATCACCAACTAACCCTTACCACAACAAACTAAACCCAATCACTTTTAAATTACAAAAAAATTCTAGTAACCATAGCAAACTATGCCAAACTCACCTAAATTACTTCGGCTACCATAAATCATCACCAACTAATCCTTACCACAACAAACTAAACCCAATCACTTTTAAATTACAAAAAAATGCTACTAACCATAGTAAACTATGCCAAATTCACCTAAATTACTTCGGCTATCAAAAATCACCTCCAACTACACTTTACAGCATCAAACTAAGCCCAATCACTTTAAAATTACAAAAAAATGCTAAAAATCATAACAAACTATACCAGAATCACCTAAATTACTTCGGCTACCGTAAATCACCCCCAACTATCCCTTATTGCAACAAACCAAACCATATCATCTTAAAATTACAAAAAAAGGTGTACAAATTATAACAAACTATGCCAGACTCACCCAAATTACTTCGGCTACTCTAAATCATCACCAACTAACCCTTACCACAACAAACTAAACCCAATCATTTTTAAATTACAAAAAAATGCTAGTAACCATAGCAAACTATGCCAAACTCACCTAAATTACTTCGGCTACCATAAATCATCACCAACTAACCCTTACCACAACAAACTAAACCCAATCACTTTTAAATTACAAAAAAATGCTACTAACTTTAGCAAACTATGCCAAACCCACCTAAATTACTTCGGCTATCAAAAATCACCCCCAACTACACTTTACAGCAACAAACTAAGCCCAATCACTTTATAATGACAAAATAATGCTAAAAATCGTAACAAACTATACCAGAATCACCTAAATTACTTCGGCTACCGTAAATCACTTCCAACTATCCCTTATTACAACAAACCAAACCATATCATCTTAAAATTACAAAAAAAGGTGTACAAATCATAACAAACTATGCCAGACTCACCTAAATTACTTCGGCTACTCTAAATCATCACCAACTAACCCTTACCACAACAAACTAAACCCAATCATTTTTAAATTACAAAAAAATGCTAGTAACCATAGCAAACTATGCCAAACTCACCTAAATTACTTCGGCTACCATAAATCATCACCAACTAACCCTTACGACAACAAACTAAACCCAATTACTTTTAAATTACAAAAAAATGCTACTAACCATAGCAAATTAAGCCAAACTCACCTAAATTACTTCGGCTATCAAAAATCACCCCCAACTACACTTTACAGCAACAAACTAAGCCCAATCACTTTAAAATTACAAAAAAATGCTAAAAATCATATCAAACTATACCAGAATCACCTAAATTACTTCGGCTAACGTAAATCACCTCCAACTATCCCTTACCACAACAAACCAAACCATATCATCTTAAAATTACAAAATATGGTGTACAAATCATAACAAACTATGCCAGACTCACCTAAATTACTTCGACTACTCTAAATCATCACCAACTAACCCTTACCACAACAAACTAAACCCAATCACTTTTAAATTACAAAAAAATGCTAGTAACCATAGAAAACTATGCCAAACTCACCTAAATTACTTCGGCTACTATAAATCATCACCAACTAATCCTTACCACAACAAACTAAACCCAATCACTTTTAAATTACAAAAAAATGCTACTAATCATAGCAAACTATGCCAAACTCACCTAAATTACTTCGGCTATCAAAAATCACCTCCAACTACACTTTAGAGCAACAAACTAAGCCCAATCACTTTAAAATTACAAAAAAATGCTAAAAATCATAACAAACTATACCAGAATAACCTAAATTACTTCGGCTACCGTAAATCACCCCCAACTATCCCTTACCACAACAAACCAAACCATATCATCTTAAAATTACAAAAAAAGGTGTACAAATCATAACAAACTATGCCAGACTCACCTAAATTACTTCGGCTATTCTAAATCATTACCAACTAACCCTTACCACAACAAACTAAACCCAATCACTTTTAAATTACGAAAAAATGCTAGTAACCATAGCAAACTATGCCAAACTCACCTAAATTACTTCGGCTACCATAAATCATCACCAACTAACCCTTACCACAACAAACTAAACCAAATCACTTTTAAATTACAAAAAAATGCTACTAACCATAGCAAACTGTGGTAAACTCACCTAAATTACTTCGGCTATCAAAAATCACCCCCAACTACACTTTACAGCTACAAACTAAGCCCAATCACTTTAAAATTACAAAAAAATGCTAAAAATCATAACAAACTATACCAGAATCACCTAAATTACTTCGGCTACCGTAAATCACCCCCAACTATACATTACCACAACAAACCAAACCATATCATTTTAAAATTACAAAAAAAGGTGTACAAATCATAACAAACTATGCCAGACTCACCTTAATTACATCGGCTACTCTAAATCATCACCAACTAACCCTTACCACAGCAAACTAAACCCAATCACTTTTAATTTACAAAAAAATGCTAGTAACCATAGCCAACTATGCCAAACTCACCTAAATTACTTCGGCTACCATATCATCTTAAAATTACAAAAAAAGGTGTACAAATCATAACAAACTATGCCAGACTCACCTAAATTACTTCGACTACCCTAAATCATCACCAACTAACCCTTACCACAACAAACTAAACCCAATCATTTTTAAATTACAAAAAAATGCTAGTAACCATAGCAAACTATGCCAAACTCACCTAAATTACTTCGGCTACTATAAATCATCACCAACTAATCCTTACCACAACAAACTAAACCCAATCACTTTTAAATTACAAAAAAATGCTACTAATCATAGCAAACTATGCCAAACTCACCTAAATTACTTCGGCTATCAAAAATCACCTCCAACTACACTTTACAGCAACAAACTAAGCCCAATCACTTTAAAATTACAACAAAATGCTAAAAATCATAACAAACTATACCAGAATCACCTAAATTACTTCGGCTACCGTAAATCACCCCCAACTATCCCTTACCACAACAAACCAAACCATATCATCTTAAAATTACAAAAAAAGGTGTACAAATCATAAGAAACTATGCCAGCCTCACCTAAATTACTTCGGCTACTCTAAATCATCACCAACTAACCCTTACCACAACAAACTAGACCCAATCACTTTTAAATTTCAAAAAATTGCTACTAACCATAGCAAACTATGCCAAACTCACCTAAATTACTTCGGCTATCAAAAATCACCCCCAACTTCACTTTACAGCAACAAACTAAGCCCAATCACTTTAAAATTACAAAAAAATGCTAAAAATCATAACAAACTATACCAGAATCACCTAAATTACTTCGGCTACCGTAAATCACCCCCAACTATCCCCTACCACAAGAAACCAAACCATATCATCTTAAAATTACAAAAAAAGATGTACAAATCATAACAAACTATGCCAGACTCACCTAAATTACTTCGGCTACTCTAAATCACCCCCAACTATCCCTTACCACAACAAACCAAACCATATCATGTTAAAATTACAAAAAAAGGTGTACAAATCATAACAAACTATACCAGACTCACCTAAATTACTTCGGCTATTCTAAATCATCACCAACTAACCCTTACCACAACAAACTAAACCCAATCACTTTTAAATTACGAAAAAATGCTAGTAACCATAGCAAACTATGCCAAACTCACCTAAATTACTTCGGCTACCATAAATCATCACCAACTAACCCTTACTACAACAAACTAAACCAAATCACTTTTAAATTACAAAAAAATGCTACTAACCATAGCAAACTATGCTAAGCTCACCTAAATTACTTTGGCTACCAAAAATCAGAGTCACCTAAATTACTTCGGCTACTCTAAATCATCACCAACTATCCCCTACCACAAGAAACCAAACCCTATCATCTTAAAATTACAAAAAAAGGTGTACAAATCATAACAAACTATGCCAGACTCACCTAAATTACTTCGGCTACTCTAAATCATCACCAACTAACCCTTACCACAACAAACTAAACCCAATCATTTTTAAATTACAAAAAAATGCTAGTAACCATAGCAAACTATGCCAAACTCACCTAAATTACTTCGGCTACCATAAATCATCACCAACTAACCCTTACGACAACAAACTAAACCCAATTACTTTTAAATTACAAAAAAATGCTACTAACCATAGCAAATTATGCCAAATTCACCTAAATTACTTCGGCTATCAAAAATCACCCCCAACTACACTTTACAGCAACAAACTAAGCCCAATCACTTTAAAATTACAAAAAAATGCTAAAAATCATATCAAACTATACCAGAATCACCTAAATTACTTCGGCTAACGTAAATCACCTCCAACTATCCCTTACCACAACAAACCAAACCATATCATCTTAAAATTACAAAATATGGTGTAAAAATCATAACAAACTATGCCAGACTCACCTAAATTACTTCGACTACTCTAAATCATCACCAACTAACCCTTACCACAACAAACTAAACCCAATCACTTTTAAATTACAAAAAAATGCTAGTAACCATAGAAAACTATGCCAAACTCACCTAAATTACTTCGGCTACTATAAATCATCACCAACTAATCCTTACCACAACAAACTAAACCCAATCACTTTTAAATTACAAAAAAATGCTACTAATCATAGCAAACTATGCCAAACTCACCTAAATTACTTCGGCTATCAAAAATTACCTCCAACTACACTTTACAGCAACAAACTAAGCCCAATCACTTTAAAATTACAAAAAAATGCTAAAAATCATAACAAACTATACCAGAATAACCTAAATTACTTCGGCTACCGTAAATCACCCCCAACTATCCCTTACCACAACAAACCAAACCATATCATCTTAAAATTACAAAAAAAGGTGTACAAATCATAACAAACTATGCCAGACTCACCTAAATTACTTCGGCTATTCTAAATCATCACCAACTAACCCTTACCACAACAAACTAAACCCAATCACTTTTAAATTACGAAAAAATGCTAGTAACCATAGCAAACTATGCCAAACTCACCTAAATTACTTCGGCTACCATAAATCATCACCAACTAACCCTTACTACAACAAACTAAACCAAATCACTTTTAAATTACAAAAAAATGCTACTAACCATAGCAAACTATGCTAAGCTCACCTAAATTACTTTGGCTACCAAAAATCAGAGTCACCTAAATTACTTCGGCTACTCTAAATCATCACCAACTATCCCCTACCACAAGAAACTAAACCCTATCATCTTAAAATTACAAAAAAAGGTGTACAAATCATAACAAACTATGCCAGACTCACCTAAATTACTTCGGCTACTCTAAATCATCACCAACTAACCCTTACCACAACAAACTAAACCCAATCATTTTTAAATTACAAAAAAATGCTAGTAACCATAGCAAACTATGCCAAACTCACCTAAATTACTTCGGCTACCATAAATCATCACCAACTAACCCTTACGACAACAAACTAAACCCAATTACTTTTAAATTACAAAAAAATGCTACTAACCATAGCAAATTATGCCAAATTCACCTAAATTACTTCGGCTATCAAAAATCACCCCCAACTACACTTTACAGCAACAAACTAAGCCCAATCACTTTAAAATTACAAAAAAATGCTAAAAATCATATCAAACTATACCAGAATCACCTAAATTACTTCGGCTAACGTAAATCACCTCCAACTATCCCTTACCACAACAAACCAAACCATATCATCTTAAAATTACAAAATATGGTGTACAAATCATAACAAACTATGCCAGACTCACCTAAATTACTTCGACTACTCTAAATCATCACCAACTAACCCTTACCACAACAAACTAAACCCAATCACTTTTAAATTACAAAAAAATGCTAGTAACCATAGAAAACTATGCCAAACTCACCTAAATTACTTCGGCTACTATAAATCATCACCAACTAATCCTTACCACAACAAACTAAACCCAATCACTTTTAAATTACAAAAAAATGCTACTAATCATAGCAAACTATGCCAAACTCACCTAAATTACTTCGGCTATCAAAAATCACCTCCAACTACACTTTACAGCAACAAACTAAGCCCAATCACTTTAAAATTACAATAAAATGCTAAAAATCATAACAAACTATACCAGAATAACCTAAATTACTTCGGCTACCGTAAATCACCCCCAACTATCCCTTACCACAACAAACCAAACCATATCATCTTAAAATTACAAAAAAAGGTGTACAAATCATAACAAACTATGCCAGACTCACCTAAATTACTTCGGCTATTCTAAATCATTACCAACTAACCCTTACCACAACAAACTAAACCCAATCACTTTTAAATTACGAAAAAATGCTAGTAACCATAGCAAACTATGCCAAACTCACCTAAATTACTTCGGCTACCATAAATCATCACCAACTAACCCTTACCACAACAAACTAAACCAAATCACTTTTAAATTACAAAAAAATGCTACTAACCATAGCAAACTATGGTAAACTCACCTAAATTACTTCGGCTATCAAAAATCACCCCCAACTACACTTTACAGCTACAAACTAAGCCCAATCACTTTAAAATTACAAAAAAATGCTAAAAATCATAACAAACTATACCAGAATCACCTAAATTACTTCGGCTACCGTAAATCACCCCCAAGTATACATTACCACAACAAACCAAACCATATCATTTTAAAATTACAAAAAAAGGTGTACAAATCATAACAAACTATGCCAGACTCACCTTAATTACATCGGCTACTCTAAATCATCACCAACTAACCCTTACCACAGCAAACTAAACCCAATCACTTTTAATTTACAAAAAAATGCTAGTAACCATAGCCAACTATGCCAAACTCACCTAAATTACTTCGGCTACCATATCATCTTAAAATTACAAAAAAAGGTGTACAAATCATAACAAACTATGCCAGACTCACCTAAATTACTTCGACTACCCTAAATCATCACCAACTAACCCTTACCACAACAAAATAAACCCAATCATTTTTAAATTACAAAAAAATGCTAGTAACCATAGCAAACTATGCCAAACTCACCTAAATTACTTCGGCTACTATAAATCATCACCAACTAATCCTTACCACAACAAACTAAACCCAATCACTTTTAAATTACAAAAAAATGCTACTAATCATAGCAAACTATGCCAAACTCACCTAAATTACTTCGGCTATCAAAAATCACCTCCAACTACACTTTACAGCAACAAACTAAGCCCAATCACTTTAAAATTACAACAAAATGCTAAAAATCATAACAAACTATACCAGAATCACCTAAATTACTTCGGCTACCGTAAATCACCCCCAACTATCCCTTACCACAACAAACCAAACCATATCATCTTAAAATTACAAAAAAAGGTGTACAAATCATAAGAAACTATGCCAGCCTCACCTAAATTACTTCGGCTACTCTAAATCATCACCAACTAACCCTTACCACAACAAACTAGACCCAATCACTTTTAAATTTCAAAAAATTGCTACTAACCATAGCAAACTATGCCAAACTCACCTAAATTACTTCGGCTATCAAAAATCACCCCCAACTTCACTTTACAGCAACAAACTAAGCCCAATCACTTTAAAATTACAAAAAAATGCTAAAAATCATAACAAACTATACCAGAATCACCTAAATTACTTCGGCTACCGTAAATCACCCCCAACTATCCCCTACTACAAGAAACCAAACCATATCATCTTAAAATTACAAAAAAAGATGTACAAATCATAACAAACTATGCCAGACTCACCTAAATTACTTCGGCTACTCTAAATCACCCCCAACTATCCCTTACCACAACAAACCAAACCATATCATCTTAAAATTACAAAAAAAGGTGTACAAATCATAACAAACTATACCAGACTCACCTAAATTACTTCGGCTATTCTAAATCATCACCAACTAACCCTTACCACAACAAACTAAACCCAATCACTTTTAAATTACGAAAAAATGCTAGTAACCATAGCAAACTATGCCAAACTCACCTAAATTACTTCGGCTACCATAAATCATCACCAACTAACCCTTACTACAACAAACTAAACCAAATCACTTTTAAATTACAAAAAAATGCTACTAACCATAGCAAACTATGCTAAGCTCACCTAAATTACTTTGGCTACCAAAAATCAGAGTCACCTAAATTACTTCGGCTACTCTAAATCATCACCAACTATCCCCTACCACAAGAAACCAAACCCTATCATCTTAAAATTACAAAAAAAGGTGTACAAATCATAACAAACTATGCCAGACTCACCTAAATTACTTCGGCTACTCTAAATCATCACCAACTAACCCTTACCACAACAAACTAAACCCAATCACTTTTAAATTACAAAAAAATGCTACTAACCGTAGCAAACTATGCCAAATTCACCTAAATTACTTCGGCTATCAAAAATAACCCCCAACTACACTTTACAGCAACAAACTAAGCCCAATAACTTTAAAATTACAAAAAAAATGCTAAAAATCATATCAAACTATACCAGAATCACCTAAATTACTTCGGCTACCGTAAATCATCCCCAACTATCCCTTACCACAACAAACCAAACCATATCATCTTAAAATTACAAAAAAAGGTGTACAAATCATAACAAACTATGCCAGACTCACCTAAATTACTTCGACTACTCTAAATCATCACCAACTAACCCTTACTACAATAAACTAAACCCAATCACTTTTAAATTTCAAAAAATTGCTACTAACCATAGCAAACTATGCCAAACTCACCTAAATTACTTCGGCTATCAAAAATCACCCCCAACTTCACTTTACAGCAACAAACTAAGCCCAATCACTTTAAAATTACAAAAAAATGCTAAAAATCATAACAAACTATACCAGAATCACCTAAATTACTTCGGCTACCGTAAATCACCCCCACCTATCCCCTACCACAAGAAACCAAACCATATCATCTTAAAATTACAAAAAAAGATGTACAAATCATAACAAACTATGCCAGACTCACCTAAATTACTTCGGCTACTCTAAATCACCCCCAACTATCCCTTACCACAACAAACCAAACCATATCATCTTAAAATTACAAAAAAAGGTGTACAAATCATATCAAACTATACCAGACTCACCTAAATTACTTCGGCTATTCTAAATCATCACCAACTAACCCTTACCACAACAAACTAAACCCAATCACTTTTAAATTACGAAAAAATGCTAGTAACCATAGCAAACTATGCCAAACTCACCTAAATTACTTCGGCTACCATAAATCATCACCAACTAACCCTTACTACAACAAACTAAACCAAATCACTTTTAAATTACAAAAAAATGCTACTAACCATAGCAAACTATGCTAAGCTCACCTAAATTACTTCGGCTACCAAAAATCAGAGTCACCTAAATTACTTCGGCTACTCTAAATCATCACCAACTAACCCTTACCACAACAAACTAAACCCAATCACTTTTAAATTACAAAAAAATGCTACTAACCATAGCAAACTATGCCAAACTCACCTAAATTACTTCGGCTATCAAAAATCACCCCCAACTGCAGTTTACAGCAACAAACTAAGCCCAATCACTTTAAAATTACAAAAAAATTCTAAAAATCATAACAAACTATACCAGAATCACCTAAATTACTTCGGCTACCGTAAATGACCCCCAACTATCCCCTACCACAAGAAACCAAACCCTATCATCTTAAAATTACAAAAAAAGGTGTACAAATCATAACAAACTATGCCAGACTCACCTAAATTACTTCGGCTACTCTAAATCATCACCAACTAACCCTTACCACAACAAACTAAACCCAATCACTTTTAAATTACAAAAAAATGCTACTAACCGTAGCAAACTATGCCAAATTCACCTAAATTACTTCGGCTATCAAAAATCATCACCAACTAACCTTTACCACAACAAACTAAACCCAATCACTTTTAAATTACAAAAAAATGCTACTAACCATAGCAAACTATGCCAAACTCACTTAAATTACTTCGGCTACCATAAATCATCACGAACTAACCCTTACCACAACAAACTAAACCCAATCACTTTTAAATTACAAAAAAATGCTACTAACCATAGCAAACTATGCCAAACTCACCTAAATTACATCGGCTACCATAAATCATCACCAACTAACACATACCACAACAAACTAAACCCAATCACTTTTAAATTACAAAAAAATTTTAGTAACCATAGCAAACTATGCCAAACTCACCTAAATTACTTCGGCTACCATAAATCATCACCAACTAACCCTTACCACAACAAACTAAACCCAATCAATTTTAAATTACAAAAAAATGCTAGTAACTATAGCAAACTATGCCAAACTCACTTAAATTACTTCGGCTACCATAAATCATCACGAACTAACCCTTACCACAACAAACTAAACCCAATCACTTTTAAATTACAAAAAAATGCTACTAACCATAGCAAACTATGCCAAACTCACCTAAATTACTTCGTCTACCATAAATCTTCACCAACTAACCCTTACCACAACAAACAAAACCCAATCACTTTTAAATTACAAAAAAATGCTACTAACCATAGCAAACTATGCCAAACTCAACTAAATTACATCGGCTACCATAAATCATCACCAACTAACACTTACCACAACAAACTAAACCCAGTCACTTTTAAATTACAAAAAAATTCTAGTAACCATAGCAAACTATGCCAAACTCACCTAAATTACTTCGGCTACCATAAATCATCACCAACTAACCCTTACCACAACAAACTAAACCCAATCAATTTTAAATTACAAAAAAATGCTAGTAACTATAGCAAACTATGCCAAACTCACTTAAATTACTTCGGCTACCATAAATCATCACGAACTAACCCTTACCACAACAAACTAAACCCAATCACTTTTAAATTACAAAAAAATGCTACTAACCATAGCAAACTATGCCAAACTCACCTAAATTACTTCGGCTACCATAAATCATCACCAACTAACCCTTACCACAACAAACTAAACCCAATCACTTTTAAATTACAAAAAAATGCTACTAACCATAGCAAACTATGCCAAACTCACCTAAATTACTTCGGCTACCATAAATCATCACCAACTAACCCTTACCACAACAAACTAAACCCAATCACTTTTAAATTACAAAAAAATTCTAGTAACCATAGCAAACTATGCCAAACTCACCTAAATTACTTCGGCTACCATAAATCATCATCAACTAATCCTTACCACAACAAACTAAACCCAATCACTTTTAAATTACAAAAAAATGCTTCTAACCATAGTAAACTATGCCAAATTCACCTAAATTACTTCGGCTATAAAAAATCACCTCCAACTACACTTTACAGCAACAAACTAAGCCCAATCACTTTAAAATTACAAAAAAATGCTAAAAATCATAACAAACTATACCAGAATCACCTAAATTACTTCGGCTACCGTAAATCACCCCCAACTATTTCTTACCACAACAAACCAAACAATATCATCTTAAAATTACAAAAAAAGGTGGACAAATCATAACAAACTATGCCAGACTCACCTAAATTACTTCGGCTACTTTATATCATCACCAACTAACCCTTACCACAACAAACTAAACCCAATCACTTTTAAATTACAAAAAAATGCTAGTAACCACAGCAAACGATGCCAAACTCACCTAAATTACTTCGGCTACCATAAATCATCACCAACTAACCCTTACCACAACAAACAAAAACCAATCACTTTTAAATTACAAAAAAATTTTAGTAACCATAGCAAACTATGCCAAACTCACCTAAATTACTTCGGCTACCATAAATCATCACCAACTAACCCTTACCACAACAAACTAAACCCAATCAATTTTAAATTACAAAAAAATGCTAGTAACTATAGCAAACTATGCCAAACTCACTTAAATTACTTCGGCTACCATAAATCATCACGAACTAACCCTTACCACAACAAACTAAACCCAATCACTTTTAAATTACAAAAAAATGCTACTAACCATAGCAAACTATGCCAAACTCACCTAAATTACATCGGCTACCATAAATCATCACCTACTAACACTTACCACAACAAACTAAACCCAATCACTTTTAAATTACAAAAAAATTCTAGTAACCATAGCAAACTATGCCAAACTCACCTAAATTACTTCGGCTACCATAAATCATCACCAACTAACCCTTACCACAAAAAACTAAACCCAATCAATTTTAAATTACAAAAAAATGCTAGTAACTATAGCAAACTATGCCAAACTCACTTAAATTACTTCGGCTACCATAAATCATCACGAACTAACCCTTACCACAACAAACTAAACCCAATCACTTTTAAATTACAAAAAAATGCTACTAACCATAGCAAACTATGCCAAACTCACCTAAATTACTTCGGCTACCATAAATCATCACCAACTAACCCTTACCACAACAAACTAAACCCAATCAGTTTTAAATTACAAAAAAATTCTAGTAACCATAGCAAACTATGCCAAACTCACCTAAATAACTTCGGCTATCATAAATCATCACTAACTAACCCTTACCACAACAAACTAAACCCAATCACTTTTAAATTACAAAAAAATGCTACTAACCATAGCAAACTATGCCAAACTCACCTAAATTACTTCGGCTACCATAAATCATCACCAACTAACCCTTACCACAACAAACTAAACCCAATCACTTTTAAATTACAAAAAAATTCTAGTAACCATAGCAAACTATGCCAAACTCACCTAAATTACTTCGGCTACCATAAATCATCATCAACTAATCCTTACCACAACAAACTAAACCCAATCACTTTTAAATTACAAAAAAATGCTACTAACCATAGTAAACTATGCCAAATTAACCTAAATTACTTCGGCTATCAAAAATCACCTCCAACTACACTTTACAGCAACAAACTAAGCCCAATCACTTTAAAATTACAAAAAAATGCTAAAAATCATAACAAACTATACCAGAATCACCTAAATTACTTCGGCTACCGTAAATCACCCCCAACTATTTCTTACCACAACAAACCAAACAATATCATCTTAAAATTACAAAAAAAGGTGGACAAATCATAACAAACTATGCCAGACTCACCTAAATTACTTCGGCTACTCTATATCATCACCAACTAACCCTTACCACAACAAACTAAACCCAATCACTTTTAAATTACAAAAAAATGCTAGTAACCACAGCAAAAGATGCCAAACTCACCTAAATTACTTCGGCTACCATAAATCATCACCAACTAACCCTTACCACAACAAACAAAAACCAATCACTTTTAAATTACAAAAAAATGCTAGTAACCATAACAAACTATGCCAAACTCACCTAAATTACTTTGGCTACCATAAATCATCACCAACTAACCCTTACCACAACAAACTAAACCCAATCACTTTCAAATTACAAAAAAATGCTACTAACCATAGCAAACTATGCCAAACTCACCTAAATTACTTCGGCTATCAAAAATCACCCACAACTACACTTTACAGCAACAAACTAAGCCCAATCACTTTAAAATTACAAAAAAATGCTAAAAATCATAACAAACTATACCAGAATCACCTAAATTACTTCGGCTACCGTAAATCACCCCCAACTATCCCTTATTGCAACAAACCAAACCATATCATCTTAAAATTACAAAAAAAGGTGTACAAATCATAACAAACTATGCCAGACTCACCTAAATTACTTCGGCTACTCTAAATCATTACCAACTAATCCTTACCACAACAAACTAAACCCAATCACTTTTAAATTACAAAAAAATGCTAGTAACCATAGCAAACTATGCCAAACTCACCTAAATTACTTCGGCTACCATAAATCATCACCAACTAACCCTTACCACAACAAACTAAACCCAATCACTTTTAAATTACAAAAAAATGCTACTAACTGTAGCAAACTATGCCAAACTCACCTAAATTACTTCGGCTATCAAAAATCACCCCAACTACACTTTACAGCAACAAACTAAGCCCAATCACTTTATAATGACAAAATAATGCTAAAAATCATAACAAACTATACCAGAATCACCTAAATTACTTCGGCTACCGTAAATCACTTCCAACTATCCCTTATTACAACAAACCAAACCATATCATCTTAAAATTACAAAAAAAGGTGTACAAATCATAACAAACTATGCCAGACTCACCTAAATTACTTCGGCTACTCTAAATCATCACCAACTAAACCTTACCACAACAAACTAAACCCAATCATTTTTAAATTACAAAAAAATGCTAGTAACCATAGCAAACTATGCCAAACTCACCTAAATTACTTCGGCTACCATAAATCATCACCAACTAACCCTTACGACAACAAACTGAACCCAATCACTTTTAAATTACAAAAAAATGCTACTAACCATAGCAAATTATGCCAAACTCACCTAAATTACTTCGGCTATCAAAAATCACCCCCAACTACACTTTACAGCAACAAACTAAGCCCAATCACTTTACAATTACAAAAAAATGCTAAAAATCATATCAAACTATACCAGAATCACCTAAATTACTTCGGCTACCGTAAATCACCCCCAACTATCCCTTACCACAACAAACCAAACCATATCATCTTAAAATTACAAAAAAAGGTGTACAAATCATAACAAACTATGCCAGACTCACCTAAATTACTTCGACTACTTTAAATCATCACCAACTAACCCTTACCACAACAAACTAAACCCAATCACTTTTAAATTACAAAAAAATGCTAGTAACCATAGCAAACTATGCCAAACTCACCTAAATTACTTCGGCTACTATAAATCATCACCAACTAATCCTTACCACAACAAACTAAACCCAATCACTTTTAAATTACAAAAAAATGCTACTAATCATAGCAAACTATGCCAAACTCACCTAAATTACTTCGGCTATCAAAAATCACCTCAACTACACTTTACAGCAACAAACTAAGCCCAATCACTTTATAATGACAAAATAATGCTAAAAATCATAACAAACTATACCAGAATCACCTAAATTACTTCGGCTACCGTAAATCACTTCCAACTATCCCTTATTACAACAAACCAAACCACATCATCTTAAAATTACAAAAAAAGGTGTACAAATCATAACAAACTATGCCAGACTCACCTAAATTACTTCGGCTACTCTAAATCATCACCAACTAACCCTTACCACAACAAACTAAACCCAATCATTTTTAAATTACAAAAAAATGCTAGTAACCATAGCAAACTATGCCAAACTCACCTAAATTACTTCGGCTACCATAAATCATCACCAACTAACCCTTACGACAACAAACTGAACCCAATCACTTTTAAATTACAAAAAAATGCTTCTAAACATAGCAAATTATGCCAAACTCACCTAAATTACTTCGGCTATCAAAAATCACCCCCAACTACACTTTACAGCAACAAACTAAGCCCAATCACTTTAAAATTACAAAAAAATGCTAAAAATCATATCAAACTATACCAGAATCACCGAATTACTTCGGCTACCGTAAATCACCCCCAACTATCCCTTACCACAACAAACCAAACCATATCATCTTAAAATTACAAAAAAAGGTGTACAAATCATAACAAACTATGCCAGACTCACCTAAATTACTTCGGCTACTCTATATCATCACCAACTAACCCTTACCACAACAAACTAAACCCAATCACATTTAAATTACAAAAAAATGCTAGTAACCACAGCAAACAATGCCAAACTCACCTAAATTACTTCGGCTACAATAAATCATCACCAACTAACCCTTACCACAACAAACAAAAACCAATCAGTTTTAAATTACAAAAAAATGCTAGTAACCATAACAAACTATGCCAAACTCACCTAAATTACTTTGGCTACTATAAATCATCACCAACTAACCCTTACCACAACAAACTAAACCCAATCACTTTCAAATTACAAAAAAATGCTACTAACCATAGCAAACTATGCCAAACTCACCTAAATTACTTCGGCTATCAAAAATCACCCACAACTACACTTTACAGCAACAAACTAAGCCCAATCACTTTAAAATTACAAAAAAATGCTAAAAATCATAACAAACTATACCAGAATCACCTAAATTACTTCGGCTACCGTAAATCACCCCCAACTATCCCTTATTGCAACAAACCAAACCATATCATCTTAAAATTACAAAAAAAGGTGTACAAATCATAACAAACTATGCCAGACTCACCTAAATTACTTCGGCTACTCTAAATCATTACCAACTAATCCTTACCACAACAAACTAAACCCAATCACTTTTAAATTACAAAAAAATGCTAGTAACCATAGCAAACTATGCCAAACTCACCTAAATTACTTCGGCTACCATAAATCATCACCAACTAACCCTTACCACAACAAACTAAACCCAATCACTTTTAAATTACAAAAAAATGCTACTAACTATAGCAAACTATGCCAAACTCACCTAAATTACTTCGGCTATCAAAAATCACCCCAACTACACTTTACAGCAACAAACTAAGCCCAATCACTTTATAATGACAAAATAATGCTAAAAATCATAACAAACTATACCAGAATCACCTAAATTACTTCGGCTACCGAAAATCACTTCCAACTATCCCTTATTACAACAAACCAAACCATATCATCTTAAAATTACAAAAAAAGGTGTACAAATCATAACAAACTATGCCAGACTCACCTAAATTACTTCGGCTACTCTAAATCATCACCAACTAACTCTTACCACAACAAACTAAACCCAATCATTTTTAAATTACAAAAAAATGCTAGTAACCATAGCAAACCATGCCAAACTCACCTAAATTACTTCGGCTACCATAAATCATCACCAACTAACCCTTACGACAACAAACTGAACCCAATCACTTTTAAATTACAAAAAAATGCTACTAACCATAGCAAATTATGCCAAACTCACCTAAATTACTTCGGCTATCAAAAATCACCCCCAACTACACTTTACAGCAACAAACTAAGCCCAATCACTTTAAAATTAAAAAAAATGCTAAAAATCATATCAAACTATACCAGAATCACCTAAATTACTTCGGCTACCGTAAATCACCCCCAACTATCCCTTACCACAACAAACCAAACCATATCATCTTAAAATTACAAAAAAAGGTGTACAAATCATAACAAACTATGCCAAACTCACCTAAATTACTTCGACTATTTTAAATCATCACCAACTAACCCTTACCACAACAAACTAAACCCAATCACTTTTAAATTACAAAAAAATGCTAGTAACCATAGCAAACTATGCCAAACTCACCTAAATTACTTCGGCTACTATAAATCATCACCAACTAATCCTTACCACAACAAACTAAACCCAATCACTTTTAAATTACAAAAAAATGCTACTAATCATAGCAAACTATGCCAAACTCACCTAAATTACTTCGGCTATCAAAAATCACCTCCAACTACACTTTACAGCAACAAACTAAGCCCAATCACTTTAAAATTACAAAAAAATGCTAAAAATCATAACAAGCTATACCAGAATCACCTAAATTACTTCGGCTATCAAAAATCACCTCCAACTACACTTTACAGCAACAAACTAAGCCCAATCACTTTAAAATTACAAAAAAATGCTAAAAATCATAACAAACTATACCAGAATCACCTAAATTACTTCGGCTACCGTAAATCACTTCCAACTATCCCTTATTACAACAAACCAAATCATATCATCTTAAAATTACAAAAAAAGATGTACAAATCATAACAAACTATGCTAGACTCACCTAAATTACTTCGGCTACTCTAAATCATCACCAACTAACCCTTACCACAACAAACAAAACCCAATCACTTTTAAATTACAAAAAAATGCTAGTAACCATAGCAAACTATGCCAAACTCACCTAAATTACTTCGGCTACTATAAATCATCACCAACTAACCTTTACAACAACAAACTAAACCCAATCACTTTTAAATTACAAAAAAATGCTACTAACCATAGCAAACTATGCCAAATTCACCTAAATTACTTCGGCTACTCTAAATCATCACTGTTGCGCTCATTTACGCATTTGGCGCTCGGTTTTGAAGTCGTTGAAGGGAGCGCATGCCCAAGGACGTTGGGAAGGCCTGCGTAGATGGTGAAGGAAAAGAATAGGCTCACCGCACGCGAAGTGGCGTCTTTAGTTGGTTTTTTCGTAATTAAATAAGTCAGTGTTCAATGCCGTTTTTTACTCAAACAATACCCCCAACGCAACATAAAATGGTCCTTCGAGCCGGATGCAATCAGCGGCAAAGCAAGACGACATCAAATTGAAAACAACGTGCAAAAAACATCGACGCCATCTTCCCACGCCACTTCATTTTTTTGCCTCATAGCGAGCCGCAGCACAAGCACAAAACAACGGTGAGTCACTCACATCCTTTCGCATCCCGATAACAATTCATAACCCAAATTTGCATCCAATCCTTTACAATGGAGGGAACGGTGCAAGCATTAATCAAAAAAAGAGGCACCATAAAAAGTCATTTAACTCGTAATAAGAATTTCTTAGATACGCTAGATTTGACTGCAATCTCCCAAAGAACAATCAACGAATTCCAACTCAGGAAAGCCAAGATCGAGCCCTTGTTGCATGATTTTGAATACATTCAAGATCAAATCGAGGAACTTGATAACGTCTCCGACACCGCCTCGCATGAAGAGGAGAGAAACGCGTTCGAAACTCTTTACTATTCATTAGTAGCAACGTTTTCCGAATTAATTTATACACAAAAACCTGTCATTCAAACCAATTTTGACAGTGTGTCTCAAGCCGGTTCAATGACCGATGACAAGGAAAGCAACGCCGGGCGAGAAAGCGATAGTCAATCACCGATCGATTCCAGGTTAGATTTCACAAACGGGCCTTATCAAACTAGTGCTAATGCAAACAATTCACAAAATCGGGTGCAACACGTAAAATTACCTCAACTCGTTTTGCCCACCTTTACGGGACAACTCGATCAATGGTTAAACTTTCATGACATGTTTAACTCATTAGTTCATAACAATGAATCTCTAACATCAATCCAAAAATTTCAATATTTAAAAACATCTCTCAGCGGTGATGCAGCAGCAGTCATCCAATCACTTGAAATCAGCTCGTCAAATTACGACATTGCATTTAACCTTCTAAAGGAACGATTTGAAAATAGAGCACGAATCATTTACGATCATTTAAAATCACTTTTTGAACTTGAATCAATGACAAGAGAATCTCAGGTTCATCTGCAAGCGTTATTAAATGGAACCCTTAAACATGTTCGGGCGCTAAAAACACTCAATCAGCCAACCGAGCAGTGGGACTCCATTCTCATCTATCTTACCAGCACTAAGATGGATCTAACAACCAAGCGTGAATGGGAAAAAATTAAGAACGATTTAGACGAATTGCCCACCATGAAGGATTTGACTAATTTCTTAGCCAAGAAGTGTCAACTTCTCGAATCTCTTGGTGTACAAACCAAACGTCTCACAATCTCTTCCGATAGACCAAGTCGGTCATCAGCAGCACATGTTTCATTCGAAAAATCGAACTGCAAGGTTTGCAAAGGAAATCATCCTATATTTCACTGTTCAAAACTTCTGCAACTCCCAGTTCCCGCGCGTATCAACGAAATCTCTCGACTAAAGCTTTGTAAGAATTGTCTGAGAGAAGGTCACATGACCAAAGAATGCAAATCTTCCACATGCAGAAAATGCAATCAACGTCACAATACATTGTTGCATTTAGTCAACGACAACCCAAATTCAAATTCAGATTCTCAGGGTCCCAGTACGGACATTCAAGCATCGACAGTGGTAAATTGCTCTCAATTTCGAACCAATCAGGTTCTTTTACCCACGGCAGTGGCGTACACATACGATAAGAAAGGCAATTATCGCGAGGTTCGAATTCTTCTTGATTCAGCATCTCAGTCTAACTTCATACGTCAAGATTTGTCAAACAAATTAAATCTCAAGGGTAGAAATGTGAATCTTCCCATCTCAGGGATAAACAATTCGCAGTCGTACGCGACATCTGAAGTTTTCATTACTCTGCATTCTCGTTTCAATGCATTTAAATGTACAATCGAATGTCTAGTGATTCCAGAAATCACAGATCATCTGCCACAAAATTCATTCGACATGAACGACTTGAGCATTCCAGAAGAAATCCAATTGGCTGACCCTACATTCACACGATCGGGTGAGATCAGTCTTTTAGTGGGTGCAGAAATCTTTTGGTCATTGCTGTGCATAGGTCAAATGTCATTAGGCAAGGGAAAACCAATACTTCAAAAAACACATTTCGGCTGGATCGTATCCGGGCCAGTTCTTCAATCACGTCGATGTAAGTCAAAATCTTCTTCATGCATGCTCTCAGTTCAAAATGACAAAGGATTAGACATCCAACAGCAGTTGGCGGCCTTTTGGCAAACTGAAGAGCTACCCAGTTCACAAATTAAACGTCAGATTCAGACTCAGCAGGAAATCGAATGTGAAAATTATTTCAAACAAACTACCACTCGAGATGTTTATGGAAAATTCGTCGTCAGACTTCCATTTAAGGAAAATGTACGCGAGTTGGGCGAATCATTGAGCACGGCAAGGCGAAGATTTCTGTCGTTGGAAAGACGCCTTTTGGCAAACAGTCAATTGTATTCACAGTACTCAAAATTCATTAAAGACTACGAGGACTTAGGTCACATGTCAGTCATTGAATATTCAGAACAGCAACTTCAACAAGCTTACTTTCTCCCGCACCACGCAGTAGTCAGACCAGACAAGTTAACGACAAAATTACGGGTGGTATTCGACGCCAGCTGCAAAACAACAAGTGGACAATCATTGAATGATGTTCTTATGGTCGGACCAGTCGTGCAGTCTGATCTCTTCACGATACTAATTCAATTTCGATTGCACAAATATGCCTTTACAAGCGATTGCGAAAAAATGTATAGACAGGTATTCGTTCACAAAGACGACCGCATTTTTCAAAACATACTGTGGAGAAATGACCAGCGAGAAGAAATAAAAACGTACCAGCTGAACACAGTAAGCTACGGCACTTCCTCGGCGCCGTATCTTGCAACCAAATGCATTGAAGAAATCGCGAATCAAAATTCAAACAGATTTCCTGAAGCATGTGCCGTAATAAAAACTTCCTTCTACGTGGATGATCTAATCACTAGTTGTGAAGAGGCAAACAAGGCGGCTTCTCTAATTAAACAAATAAATGAGCTACTCTCTAAGTATGGCTTCCCCATGCGGAAGTGGGCGTCCAACCATCCAAATCTGCTTAGTGGTTTAGACTCAACTCACACCATAACTCATTTCAATGATGACACGCAATCGTCAAAGACCTTAGGTTTAGATTGGAACTCAAAGGAGGATGTCTTTCGCTATCCATATAAATCAAGGAACTCTGAACCGTCAGCTACGAAACGGAGTATCCTGTCAACAGTCAGTTCAATCTTTGACCCTTTAGGCTTAATCGGACCAGTGGTCGTTAAATCTAAAATCATTCTTCAGCGCCTATGGCTCCACAATTTATCTTGGGACGAATCAATTCCATGCGATCTTCATACGCTATGGCAATCATACAAGCGCGAATTATCCCAAGTTGGAGACTTAACAATTCCGAGACAGGTGCTTTGCGATTCTCCAAGGCACATTCAAATTCATGTCTTCTCCGATGCATCTGAGCTCAGTTACGGCGCATGTGTCTATTTGCGCTCTACCAATGCACTTGAACAGCACACAGTTCGTCTGCTTTGTGCAAAGGGGCGTGTAGCTCCGTTAAAGGTCATTACCATTCCCAAACTGGAATTGATGGCAGCACATCTAGCTGCTAAACTTGGCAGTCAATTGTCCAAAACGCTAGGATCCAACACACAGATAAATGAAGTCCATTACTGGTGCGATAGCTCAATAGTACTGGCTTGGCTCAAGAAGGTCCCAAATCAATTAAAGACATTTGTAGCACACAGAGTCGCTGACATTTTGTCGCTAACTAACAATGCAATTTGGCGACATGTTCGATCAAGGGACAATCCGGCTGACATTCTAAGCCGGGGAGCATCCGCTATACAATTAGCAGATTCCGACATGTGGTGGCATGGTCCAAGTTGGTTATCCGAAATTCCCGAACAATGGCCAACGTCAACCGTTAACTTGCAGCTCAGTGACATTCCTGAAATGAAATCAATCACAATCGCCATAAGTACGAATACAGAGTCACCCTTGATATCCGATCTCATCCATCAATATTCAAGCTTGACTAAATTGCAACGAGTACTTTCATATTGCACTCGATTTGCAAGAATTTGTCAACAGAAACCCCCCAATTCTCTGGGCCCTCTGACAGTCGCTGAATTACAGCATTCGTTACAGTTGCTGACCAAACACGTTCAAACAGAATCGTTTCCTGATGAGTTTCAACAACTCAGAAAAGGATATTCAGTTTCCTCAAGGAGTAGGCTAAAACGTTTAAGTCCGTTTCTCGATGACCAAGGTCTCATTCGTGTAGGCGGTAGAATCCGTAACAGTCATGTCACGTATAACAAAAAATTCCCATATGTTCTACCAACAAATCATTTATTCACTCAGTTAGTCGTGCGACAATACCACCTACAACACTTTCACGGCGGTTGTGAATGCACACTCAGTGCTATTAAACAACGCTTTTGGATAATATCAGGCAAATCAGCAGTTAAAAAATTCATTCACAACTGTGTCACATGCAAGCGCTTCAATGCTCAACCAGTCAAACCGTTAATGGGTGATCTTCCTGAAAGTCGAGTTGTGCCGTCGAGAGCATTCACGGTGTGCGGTACTGACTTTGCAGGACCCTTTTTAATTCGTGAAGGAAAGGGACGCGGAAAAAGAACTACGAAAGGGTATCTCTGCCTGTTTGTTTGCTTTAGTACCAAGGCAGTACACTTGGAGGCTGTAAGCGATTTGACGACATATTCTTTTCTCGCTTGCTTAAAACGTTTTCTTGCACGACGGGGCTTATGTCGGGAGATTCACTCCGATAACGGCAGAAATTTTGTCGGAGCAAGTCGGGAAATCAAACAGTGGTATTCATTCCACTCTCAATCCTCTCACAACGATGCCGTGGCGGAATTTTTAAGTCAAAATTCAATACAATGGAAGTTCATTCCAGCAAGATCTCCTCACTTTGGTGGTCTATGGGAGGCTGCAGTTAAATCCGCGAAGCGTCATCTTTACCGAATCACGGGCAACTCAACGTTTACCTTTGAGGAATTTAATACACTATGTTGTCAAATCGAGGCCATTTTAAATTCTCGGCCACTTATTCCTTTATCCCCAAATCCCGACGACCTCCAATTCCTAACTCCAGCTCATTTCCTTGTGGGTGATTCACTACTGGCGCTACCAGAACCGTCTCTAGTTGATCTCAAACAAAATCGATTGAGTCGTCTCCAGATGATACAACAAATGCAACAACGATTCTGGAAATTGTGGTCGCAAGATTATCTCACGATACTGCAAACCAGAGTAAAATGGCATCGCAAACTCGGCGCTGATATCCAACAAGGAGCTCTTGTGTTACTTCGGGAACCACAGACTCATCCCCTTCTATGGTGCAAAGGACGAGTCATCGATACCCATCCTGGTCCAGACGGAATAGTGAGAGTGGTGACCGTTAAAACTGCCACAAGTGTAGTAAAACGACCAGTTGCGAAAGTGATCGAACTCTTTAACGATGCAGCACCCAATTGACAGGTGCAATTGATGTGATGCCCAGCTTCTACCATCAGTGCACCATTGAACTTTCAAGTGTTATTGTTCAACTGCAAATTGACATTGTTGTTTCAATTGCCAATGAATGTTTGTTATTATGTTTAGTGCTCATGTATTTTGCATTTGTTTTATGTTGAAACATTATTTCAAGGCGGCCGGGATGTTGCGCTCATTTACGCATTTGGCGCTCGGTTTTGAAGTCGTTGAAGGGAGCGCATGCCCAAGGACGTTGGGAAGGCCTGCGTAGATGGTGAAGGAAAAGAATAGGCTCACCGCACGCGAAGTGGCGTCTTTAGTTGGTTTTTTCGTAATTAAATAAGTCAGTGTTCAATGCCGTTTTTTACTCAAACAATACCCCCAACGCAACAATCACCAACTAACCCTTACCACAACAAACTAAACCCAATCACTTTTAAATTACAAAAAAATGCTACTAACCATAGCAAACTATGCCAAATTCACCTAAATTACTTCGGCTATCAAAAATCACCCCCAACTACACTTTACAGCAACAAACTAAGCCCAATCACTGTAAAATTACAAAAAAATGTTAAAAATCATAACAAACTATACCAGAATCACCTAAATTACTTCGGCTACCGTAAATCACCCCCAATTATTCCTTACCACAACAAACCAAACCATATCATCTTAAAAATACAAAAAAAGGTGTACAAATCATAAAAAAATATGCCAGACTCACCTAAATTACTTCGGCTACTCTAAGTCATCACCAACTAACCCTTACCACAACAAACTAAACCCAATCAATTTTAAATTACAAAAAAATGCTAGTAACCATAGCAAACTATGCCAAACTCACCTAAATTACCTCGGCTACCATAAATCATCACCAAATAACCCTTACCAGAACAAACTAAACCCAATCACTTTTAAATTACAAAAAAATGCTACTAACCATAGCAAACTATGCCAAACTCACCTAAATTACTTCGGCTATCAAAAATCACCCCCAACTGCAGTTTACAGCAACAAACTAAGCCCAATCACTTTATAATGACAAAATAATGCTAAAAATCATAACAAACTATTCCAGAATCACCTAAATTACTTCGGCTACCATAAATCATCACCAACTAACCTTTACCACAACAAACTAAACCCAATCACTTTTAAATCACAAAAAAATGCTACTAACCATAGCAAACTATGCCAAACTCACCTAAATTATTTCGGCTATCAAAAAGCACCCCCAACTACACTTTACAGCAACAAACTAAGCCCTGTCACTTTAAAACTACAAAAAAATGCTAAAAATCATAACAAACTATACCAGAATCACCTAAATTACTTCGGCTACCGTAAATCACCCCAACAATCCCTTACCACAACAAACCAAACCATATCATCTTAAAATTACAAAAAAAGGTGTACAAATCATAACAAACTATGCCAGACTCACCTAAATTACTTCGGCTACTGTAAATCATCACCAACTCAGCCTTACCACAACAAACTAAATTCAATCACTTTTAAATTACAAAAAAATGCTAGTAACCATAGCAAACTATGCCAAACTCACCCAAATTACTTCGGCTACCATAAAACATCACCAACTAACCCTTACCACAACAAACTAAACCCAATCACTTTTAAATTACAAAAAAATGCTATTAACCATAGCAAACTATGCCAAACTCACCTAAATAACTTCGGCTATCAAAAATCAAAGTCATTTAAATTACTTCGGCTACTCTAAATCATCACCAACTAACCCTTACCACAACAAACTAAACCCAATCACACTTAAATTACAAAAAAATGCTACTAACCATAGCAAACTATGCCAAACTCACCTAAATTACTTCGGCTATCAAAAATCACCCCCAACTGCAGTTTACAGCAACAAACTAAGCCCAATCACTTTAAAATTACAAAAAAATTCTAAAAATCATAACAAACTATACCAGAATCACCTAAATTACTTCGGCTACCGTAAATGACCCCCAACTATCCCCTACCACAAGAAACCAAACCATATCATTTTAAAATTACAAAAAAAGGTGTACAAATCATAACAAACTATGCCAGACTCACCTAAATTACTTCGGCTACTCTAAATCATCACCAACTAACCCTTACCACAACAAACTAAACCCAATCACTTTTAAATTACAAAAAAATGCTAGTAACCATAGCAAACTATGCCAAACTCACCTAAATTACTTCGGCTATCAAAAATCACCTCCAACTACACTTTACAGCAACAAACTAAGCCCAATCACTTTAAAATTACAAAAAAATGCTAAAAATCATAACAAACTATACCAGAACCACCTAAATTACTTCGGCTACCGTAAATCACCCCCAACTATCCCTTACCACAACAAACCAAACCATATCATCTTAAAATTACAAAAAAAGGTGTACAAATCATAACAAACTCTGCCAGACTCACCTAAATTACTTCGGCTACTCTAAATCATCACCAACTAACCCTTACCACAACAAACTAAACCCAATCACTTTTAAATTACAAAAAAATGCTAGTCACCATAGCAAACTATGCCAAACTCACCTAAATTACTTCGGCTACCATAAATCATCACCAACTAACCCTTACCACAACAAACTAAATCCAATCACTTTTAAATTCCAAAAAAAAGCTACTAACCATAGCAAACTATACCAAACTCACCTAAATTACTTCGGCTATCAAAAATCACCCCCAACTACACTTTACAGACACAAACTAAGCCCTATCACTTTAAAATTACAAAAAAATGCTAAAAATCATAACAAACTATACCAGAATCACCTAAATTACTTCGGCAACCGTAAATCACTCCCAACTATCCCTTACCACAACAAACCAAACCATATCATCTTAAAATTACAAAAAAAGGTGTACAAATCATAACAAACTATGCCAGACTCACCTAAATTACTTCGGCTACTCTAAATCATCACCAACTAACCCTTACCACAACAAACTAAACCCAATTATTTTTAAATTACAAAAAAATGCTAGTAACCATAGCAAACTATGCCAAACTCACTTAAATTACTTCGGCTGCCATAAATCATCACTAACTAACCCTTACCACAACAAACTAAACCCAATCACTTTTAAATTACAAAAAAATGCTACTAACCATAGCAAACTATGCCAAACTTACCTAAATTACTTCGGCTACCATAAATCATCACCAACTAACCCTTACCACAACAAACAAAACCCAATCACTTTTAAATTACAAAAAAATGCTACTAACCATAGCAAATTATGCCAAACTCACCTAAATTACTTCGGCTACCATAAATCATCACCAACTAACCCTTACCACAACAAACTAAACCCAATCACTTTTAAATTACAAAAAAATTCTAGTAACCATAGCAAACTATGCCAAACTCACCTAAATTACTTCGGCTACCATAAATCATCACCAACTAACCCTTACCACAACAAACTAAACCCAATCACTTTTAAATTACAAAAAAATACCACTAACCATAGCAAACTATGCCAAACTCACATAAATTACTTCGGCTATCAAAAATCACCCCCAACTACACTTTACAGCAACAAACTAAGCCCAATCACTTTAAAATTACAAAAAAAAGCTAAAAATCTTAGCAAACTATACCAGAATCACCTAAATTACTTCGGCTACCGTAAATCACCCCCAACTATCCCTTATTGCAACAAACCAAACCATATCATCTTAAAATTACAAAAAAAGATGTACAAATCATAACAAACTATGCCAGACTCACCTAAATTACTTCGGCTACTCTAAATCATCACCAACTAATCCTTACCACAACAAACTAAACCCAATCACTTTTAAATTACAAAAAAATGCTAGTAACCATAGCAAACTATGCCAAACTCACCTAAATTACTTCGGCTACCATAAATCATCACCAACTAACCCTTACCACAACAAACTAAACCCAATCACTTTTAAATTACAAAAAAATGCTACTAACCATAGCAAACTATGCCAAACTCACCTAAATTACTTCGGCTATCAAAAATCAAAGTCATTTAAATTACTTCGGCTACTCTAAATCATCACCAACTAACCCTTACCACAACAAACTAAACCCAATCACTTTTAAATTACAAAAAAATGCTACTAACCATAGCAAACTATGCCAAACTCACCTAAATTACTTCGGCTATCAAAAATCACCCCCAACTGCAGTTTACAGCAACAAACTAAGCCCAATCACTTTAAAATTACAAAAAAATTCTAAAAATCATAACAAACTATACCAGAATCACCTAAATTACTTCGGCTACCGTAAATGACCCCCAACTATCCCCTACCACAAGAAACCAAACCATATCATTTTAAAATTACAAAAAAAGGTGTACAAATCATAACAAACTATGCCAGACTCACCTAAATTACTTCGGCTACTCTAAATCATCACCAACTAACCCTTACCACAACAAACTAAACCCAATCACTTTTAAATTACAAAAAAATGCTACTAACCATAGCAAACTATGCCAAATTCACCTAAATTACTTCGGCTATCAAAAATCACCCCCAACTACACTTTACAGCAACAAACTAAGCCCAATCACTTTAAAATTACAAAAAAGTGCTAAAAATTATAACAAACTATACCAGAATCATCTAAATTACTTCGGCTACCGTAAATGACCCCCAACTATCCCTTACCACAACAAACCAAACCATATCGGCTTAAAATTACAAAAAAAGGTGTACAAATCATAACAAACTATGCCAGACTCACCTAAATTACTTCGGCTACTCTAAATCATCACCAACTAACCCTTACCACAACAAACTAAACCCAATCACTTTTAAATTACAAAAAAATGCTACTAACCATAGCAAACTATGCCAAATTCACCTAAATTACTTCGGCTATCAAAAATCACCCCCAACTACACTTTACAGCAACAAACTAAGCCCAATCACTGTAAAATTACAAAAAAATGCTAAAAATCATAACAAACTATACCAGAATCACCTAAATTACTTCGGCTACCGTAAATCACTCCCAACTATCCCTTACCACAACAAACCAAACCATATCATCTTAAAATTACAAAAAAAGGTGTACAAATCATAACAAACTATGCCAGACTCACCTAAATTACTTCGGCTACTCTAAATCATCACCAACTAACCCTTACCACAACAAACTAAACCCAATTATTTTTAAATTACAAAAAAATGCTAGTAACCATAGCAAACTATGCCAAACTCACTTAAATTACTTCGGCTGCCATAAATCATCACTAACTAACCCTTACCACAACAAACTAAACCCAATCACTTTTAAATTACAAAAAAATGCTACTAACCATAGCAAACTATGCCAGACTCACCTAAATTACTTCGGCTACTCTAAATCATCACCAACTAACCCTTACCACAACAAACTAAACCCAATTATTTTTAAATTACAAAAAAATGCTAGTAACCATAGCAAACTATGCCAAACTCACTTAAATTACTTCGGCTGCCATAAATCATCACTAACTAACCCTTACCACAACAAACTAAACCCAATCACTTTTAAATTACAAAAAAATGCTACTAACCATAGCAAATTATGCCAAACTCACCTAAATTACTTCGGCTACCATAAATCATCACCAACTAACCCTTACCACAACAAACTAAACCCAATCACTTTTAAATTACAAAAAAATTCTAGTAACCATAGCAAACTATGCCAAACTCACCTAAATTACTTCGGCTACCATAAATCATCACCAACTAACCCTTACCACAACAAACTAAACCCAATCACTTTTAAATTACAAAAAAATACCACTAACCATAGCAAACTATGCCAAACTCACATAAATTACTTCGGCTATCAAAAATCACCCCCAACTACACTTTACAGCAACAAACTAAGCCCAATCACTTTAAAATTACAAAAAAAAGCTAAAAATCTTAGCAAACTATACCAGAATCACCTAAATTACTTCGGCTACCGTAAATCACCCCCAACTATCCCTTATTGCAACAAACCAAACCATATCATCTTAAAATTACAAAAAAAGATGTACAAATCATAACAAACTATGCCAGACTCACCTAAATTACTTCGGCTACTCTAAATCATCACCAACTAATCCTTACCACAACAAACTAAACCCAATCACTTTTAAATTACAAAAAAATGCTAGTAACCATAGCAAACTATGCCAAACTCACCTAAATTACTTCGGCTACCATAAATCATCACCAACTAACCCTTACCACAACAAACTAAACCCAATCACTTTTAAATTACAAAAAAATGCTACTAACCATAGCAAACTATGCCAAACTCACCTAAATTACTTCGGCTATCAAAAATCAAAGTCATTTAAATTACTTCGGCTACTCTAAATCATCACCAACTAACCCTTACCACAACAAACTAAACCCAATCACTTTTAAATTACAAAAAAATGCTACTAACCATAGCAAACTATGCCAAACTCACCTAAATTACTTCGGCTATCAAAAATCACCCCCAACTGCAGTTTACAGCAACAAACTAAGCCCAATCACTTTAAAATTACAAAAAAATTCTAAAAATCATAACAAACTATACCAGAATCACCTAAATTACTTCGGCTACCGTAAATGACCCCCAACTATCCCCTACCACAAGAAACCAAACCATATCATTTTAAAATTACAAAAAAAGGTGTACAAATCATAACAAACTATGCCAGACTCACCTAAATTACTTCGGCTACTCTAAATCATCACCAACTAACCCTTACCACAACAAACTAAACCCAATCACTTTTAAATTACAAAAAAATGCTAGTAACCATAGCAAACTATGCCAAACTCACCTAAATTACTTCGGCTACTATAAATCATCACCAACTAACCTTTACCACAACAAACTAAACCCAATCACTTTTAAATTACAAAAAAATGCTACTAACCATAGCAAACTATGCCAAATTCACCTAAATTACTTCGGCTATCAAAAATCACCCCCAACTACACTTTACAGCAACAAACTAAGCCCAATCACTTTAAAATTACAAAAAAGTGCTAAAAATCATAACAAACTATACCAGAATCATCTAAATTACTTCGGCTACCGTAAATGACCCCCAACTATCCCTTACCACAACAAACCAAACCATATCGGCTTAAAATTACAAAAAAAGGTGTACAAATCATAACAAACTATGCCAGACTCACCTAAATTACTTCGGCTACTCTAAATCATCACCAACTAACCCTTACCACAACAAACTAAACCCAATCACTTTTAAATTACAAAAAAATGCTACTAACCATAGCAAACTATGCCAAATTCACCTAAATTACTTCGGCTATCAAAAATCACCCCCAACTACACTTTACAGCAACAAACTAAGCCCAATCACTGTAAAATTACAAAAAAATGCTAAAAATCATAACAAACTATACCAGAATCACCTAAATTACTTCGGCTACCGTAAATCACCCCCAATTATCCCTTACCACAACAAACCAAACCATATCATCTTAAAAATACAAAAAAGGTGTACAAATCATTAAAAACTATGCCAGACTCACCTAAATTACTTCGGCTACTCTAAGTCATCACCAACTAACCCTTACCACAACAAACTAAACCCAATCAATTTTAAATTACAAAAAAATGCTAGTAACCATAGCAAACTATGCCAAACTCACCTAAATTACCTCGGCTACCATAAATCATCACCAAATAACCCTTACCACAACAAACTAAACCCAATCACTTTTAAATTACAAAAAAATGCTACTAACCATAGCAAACTATGCCAAACTCACCTAAATTACTTCGGCTATCAAAAATCACCCCCAACTGCAGTTTACAGCAACAAACTAACCCAATCACTTTAAAATTACAAAAAAATGCTAAAAATCATAACAAACTATACCAGAATCACCTAAATTACTTCGGCTACCGTAAATGACCCCCAACTATCCCCTACCACAAGAAACCAAACCATATCATTTTAAAATTACAAAAAAAGGTGTACAAATCATAACAAACTATGCCAGACTCACCTAAATTACTTCGGCTACTCTAAATCATCACCAACTAACCCTTACCACAACAAACTAAACCCAATCACTTTTAAATTACAAAAAAATGCTAGTAACCATAGCAAACTATGCCAAACTCACCTAAATTACTTCGGCTACTATAAATCATCACCAACTAACCTTTACCACAACAAACTAAACCCAATCACTTTTAAATTACAAAAAAATGCTACTAACCATAGCAAACTATGCCAAATTCACCTAAATTACTTCGGCTATCAAAAATCACCCCCAACTACACTTTACAGCAACAAACTAAGCCCAATCACTTTAAAATTACAAAAAAGTGCTAAAAATCATAACAAACTATACCAGAATCATCTAAATTACTTCGGCTACCGTAAATGACCCCCAACTATCCCTTACCACAACAAACCAAACCATATCGGCTTAAAATTACAAAAAAAGGTGTACAAATCATAACAAACTATGCCAGACTCACCTAAATTACTTCGGCTACTCTAAATCATCACCAACTAACCCTTACCACAACAAACTAAACCCAATCACTTTTAAATTACAAAAAAATGCTACTAACCATAGCAAACTATGCCAAATTCACCTAAATTACTTCGGCTATCAAAAATCACCCCCAACTACACTTTACAGCAACAAACTAAGCCCAATCACTGTAAAATTACAAAAAAATGCTAAAAATCATAACAAACTATACCAGAATCACCTAAATTACTTCGGCTACCGTAAATCACTCCCAACTATCCCTTACCACAACAAACCAAACCATATCATCTTAAAATTACAAAAAAAGGTGTACAAATCATAACAAACTATGCCAGACTCACCTAAATTACTTCGGCTACTCTAAATCATCACCAACTAACCCTTACCACAACAAACTAAACCCAATTATTTTTAAATTACAAAAAAATGCTAGTAACCATAGCAAACTATGCCAAACTCACTTAAATTACTTCGGCTGCCATAAATCATCACTAACTAACCCTTACCACAACAAAATAAACCCAATCACTTTTAAATTACAAAAAAATGCTACTAACCATAGCAAACTATGCCAGACTCACCTAAATTACTTCGGCTACTCTAAATCATCACCAACTAACCCTTACCACAACAAACTAAACCCAATTATTTTTAAATTACAAAAAAATGCTAGTAACCATAGCAAACTATGCCAAACTCACTTAAATTACTTCGGCTGCCATAAATCATCACTAACTAACCCTTACCACAACAAACTAAACCCAATCACTTTTAAATTACAAAAAAATGCTACTAACCATAGCAAACTATGCCAAACTTACCTAAATTACTTCGGCTACCATAAATCATCACCAACTAACCCTTACCACAACAAACAAAACCCAATCACTTTTAAATTACAAAAAAATGCTACTAACCATAGCAAATTATGCCAAACTCACCTAAATTACTTCGGCTACCATAAATCATCACCAACTAACCCTTACCACAACAAACTAAACCCAATCACTTTTAAATTACAAAAAAATTCTAGTAACCATAGCAAACTATGCCAAACTCACCTAAATTACTTCGGCTACCATAAATCATCACCAACTAACCCTTACCACAACAAACTAAACCCAATCACTTTTAAATTACAAAAAAATACCACTAACCATAGCAAACTATGCCAAACTCACATAAATTACTTCGGCTATCAAAAATCACCCCCAACTACACTTTACAGCAACAAACTAAGCCCAATCACTTTAAAATTACAAAAAAAAGCTAAAAATCTTAGCAAACTATACCAGAATCACCTAAATTACTTCGGCTACCGTAAATCACCCCCAACTATCCCTTATTGCAACAAACCAAACCATATCATCTTAAAATTACAAAAAAAGATGTACAAATCATAACAAACTATGCCAGACTCACCTAAATTACTTCGGCTACTCTAAATCATCACCAACTAATCCTTACCACAACAAACTAAACCCAATCACTTTTAAATTACAAAAAAATGCTAGTAACCATAGCAAACTATGCCAAACTCACCTAAATTACTTCGGCTACCATAAATCATCATCAACTAACCCTTAACACAACAAACTAAACCCAATCACTTTTAAATTACAAAAAAATGCTACTAACCATAGCAAACTATGCCAAACTCACCTAAATTACTTCGGCTATCAAAAATCAAAGTCATTTAAATTACTTCGGCTACTCTAAATCATCACCAACTAACCCTTACCACAACAAACTAAACCCAATCACTTTTAAATTACAAAAAAATGCTACTAACCATAGCAAACTATGCCAAACTCACCTAAATTACTTCGGCTATCAAAAATCACCCCCAACTGCAGTTTACAGCAACAAACTAAGCCCAATCACTTTAAAATTACAAAAAAATTCTAAAAATCATAACAAACTATACCAGAATCACCTAAATTACTTCGGCTACCGTAAATGACCCCCAACTATCCCCTACCACAAGAAACCAAACCATATCATTTTAAAATTACAAAAAAAGGTGTACAAATCATAACAAACTATGCCAGACTCACCTAAATTACTTCGGCTACTCTAAATCATCACCAACTAACCCTTACCACAACAAACTAAACCCAATCACTTTTAAATTACAAAAAAATGCTAGTAACCATAGCAAACTATGCCAAACTCACCTAAATTACTTCGGCTACTATAAATCATCACCAACTAACCTTTACCACAACAAACTAAACCCAATCACTTTTAAATTACAAAAAAATGCTACTAACCATAGCAAACTATGCCAAATTCACCTAAATTACTTCGGCTATCAAAAATCACCCCCAACTACACTTTACAGCAACAAACTAAGCCCAATCACTTTAAAATTACAAAAAAGTGCTAAAAATCATAACAAACTATACCAGAATCATCTAAATTACTTCGGCTACCGTAAATGACCCCCAACTATCCCTTACCACAACAAACCAAACCATATCGGCTTAAAATTACAAAAAAAGGTGTACAAATCATAACAAACTATGCCAGACTCACCTAAATTACTTCGGCTACTCTAAATCATCACCAACTAACCCTTACCACAACAAACTAAACCCAATCACTTTTAAATTACAAAAAAATGCTACTAACCATAGCAAACTATGCCAAATTCACCTAAATTACTTCGGCTATCAAAAATCACCCCCAACTACACTTTACAGCAACAAACTAAGCCCAATCACTGTAAAATTACAAAAAAATGCTAAAAATCATAACAAAATATACCAGAATCACCTAAATTACTTCGGCTACCGTAAATCACCCCCAATTATCCCTTACCACAACAAACCAAACCATATCATCTTAAAAATACAAAAAAGGTGTACAAATCATTAAAAACTATGCCAGACTCACCTAAATTACTTCGGCTACTCTAAGTCATCACCAACTAACCCTTACCACAACAAACTAAACCCAATCAATTTTAAATTACAAAAAAATGCTAGTAACCATAGCAAACTATGCCAAACTCACCTAAATTACCTCGGCTACCATAAATCATCACAAAATAACCCTTACCACAACAAACTAAACCCAATCACTTTTAAATTACAAAAAAATGCTACTAACCATAGCAAACTATGCCAAACTCACCTAAATTACTTCGGCTATCAAAAATCACCCCCAACTGCAGTTTACAGCAACAAACTAACCCAATCACTTTAAAATTACAAAAAAATGCTAAAAATCATAACAAACTATACCAGAATCACCTAAATTACTTCGGCTACCGTAAATGACCCCCAACTATCCCTTACCACAACAAACCAAACCATATCACCTTAAAATTACAAAAAAAGGTGTACAAATCATAACAAACTATGCCAGACTCACCTAAATTACTTCGGCTACTCTAAATCATCACCAACTAACCCTTACCACAACAAACTAAACCCAATCACTTTTAAATTACAAAAAAATGCTAGTAACCATAGCAAACTATGCCAAACTCACCTAAATTACTTCGGCTACCATAAATCATCACCAACTAACCCTTACCACAACAAACTAAACCCAATCACTTTTAAATTACAAAAAAATGCTACTAACCATAGCAAACTATGCCAAACTCACCTAAATTACTTCGGCTATCAAAAATTACCCCCAAGTACACTTTACAGCAACAAACTAAGCCCAATCACTTTAAAATTACAAAAAATGCTAAAAATCATAACAAACTATACCAGAATCACCTAAATTACTTCGGCTACCGTAAATCACCCCCAACTATCCCTTACCACAACAAACCAAATCATATCATCTTAAAATTACAAAAAAAGATGTACAAATCATAACAAACTATGCTAGACTCACCTAAATTACTTCGGCTACTCTAAATCATCACCAACTAACCCTTACCACAACAAACAAAACCCAATCACTTTTAAATTACAAAAAAATGCTAGTAACCATAGCAAAATATGCCAAACTCACCTAAATTACTTCGGCTACCATAAATCATCACCAACTAACCTTTACCACAACAAACTAAACCCAATCACTTTTAAATCACAAAAAAATGCTACTAACCATAGCAAGCTATGCCAAACTCACCTAAATTATTTCGGCTATCAAAAAGCACCCCCAACTACACTTTACAGCAACAAACTAAGCCGAGTCATTTTAAAACTACAAAAAAATGCTAAAAATCATAACAAACTATACCAGAATCACCTAAATTACTTCGGCTACCGTAAATCACCCCAACAATCCCTTACTACAACAAACCAAACCATATCATCTTAAAATTACAAAAAAAGGTGTACAAATCATAACAAACTATGCCAGACTCACCTAAATTACTTCGGCTACTGTAAATCATCACCAACTCAGCCTTACCACAACAAACTAAACCCAATCACTTTTAAATTACAAAAAAATGCTAGTAACCATAGCAAACTATGCCAAACTCACCCAAATTACTTCGGCTACCATAAAACATCACCAACTAACCCTTACCACAACAAACTAAACCCAATCACTTTTAAATTACAAAAAAATGCTACTAACCATAGCAAACTATGCCAAACTCACCTAAATTACTTCGGCTATCAAAAATCACCCCCAACTACACTTTCCAGCAACAAACTAAGCCCAATCACTTTAAAATTACAAAAAATGCTACAAATCATAACAAACTATACCAGAATCACCTAAATTACTTCGGCTACCGTAAATCACCCCCAACTATCCCTTACCACAACAAACCAAACCATATCATCTTAAAATTACAAAAAAAGGTGTACAAATTATAACAAATTCTGCCAGACTCACCTAAATTACTTCGGCTACTCTAAATCATCACCAACTAACCCTTACCACAACAAAATAAACCCAATCACTTTTAAATTACAAAGAAATGCTAGTAACAATAGCAAACTATGCTAAACTCACCTAAATTACTTCGGCTATCATAAATCATCACCAACTAACCCTTACCACAACAAACTAAACCCAATCACTTTTAAATTACAAAAAAATGCTACTAACCATAGCAAACTATGCCAAACTCACCTAAATTACTTCGGCTATCAAAAAGCACCCCCAACTACACTTTACAGCAACAAACTAAGCCCAATCACTTTAAAACTACAAAAAAATGCTAAAAATTATAACAAACTATACCAGAATCACCTAAATTACTTCGGCTACCGTAAATCACCCCAACAATCCCTTACCACAACAAACCAAACAATATCATCTTAAAATTACAAAAAAAGGTGTACAAATCATAACAAACTATGCCAGACTCACCTAAATTTCTTCGGCTACTGTAAATCATCACCAACTCAGCCTTACCACAACAAACTAAACCCAATCACTTTTAAATTACAAAAAAATGCTAGTAACCATAGCAAACTATGCCAAACTCACCCAAATTACTTCGGCTACCATAAAACATCACCAACTAACCCTTACCACAACAAACTAAACCCAATCACTTTTAAATTACAAAAAAATGCTACTAACCATAGCAAACTATGCCAAACTCACCTAAATTACTTCGGCTATCAAAAATCACCCCCAACTACACTTTACAGCAACAAACTAAGCCCAATCACTTTAAAATTAAAAAAAATGTTACAAATCATAACAAAATATACCAGAATCACCTAAATTACTTCGGCTACCGTAAATCATCCCCAACTATCCCATACCACAACAAACCAAACCATATCATCTTAAAATTACAAAGAAAGGTGTACAAATCATAACAAACTATGCCAGACTCACCTAAATTACTTAGGCTACTCTAAATCATCAGCAACTAACCCTTACCACAACAAACTAAACCCAATCAATTTTAAATTACAAAAAAATGCTAGTAACCATAGCAAACTATGCCAAACTCACTTAAATTACTTCGGCTACCATAAATCATCACTAACTAACCCTTACCACAACAAACTAAACCCAATCACTTTTAAATTACAAAAAAATTCTAGTAACCATAGCAAACTATGCCAAACTCACCTAAATTACTTCGGCTACCATAAATCATCACCAACTAACCCTTACCACAACAAACTAAACGAAATCACTTTTAAATTACAAAAAATGCTACTAACCATAGCAAACTATGCTAAACTCACTTAAATTACTTCGGCTATCAAAAATCACCCCCAACTACACTTTACAGCAACAAACTAAGCCCAATCACTTTAAAATTACAAAAAAAAGCTAAAAATCATAACAAACTATACCAGAATTACCTAAATTACTTCGGCTACCGTAAATCACCCCCAACTATCCCTTACCACAACAAACCAAACCATATCATCTTGAAATTACAAAAAAAGGTGTACAAATCATAACAAACTATGCCAGACTTACCTAAATTACTTCGGCTACTGTAAATCATCACCAACTAACCCTTACCACAACAAACTAAACCCAATCACTTTTAAATTACAAAAAAATGCTAGTAACCATAGCAAACTATGCCAAACTCACCTAAATTACTTCGGCTACCATAAATCATCACCAACTAATCCTTACCACAACAAACTAAACCCAATCACTTTTAAATTACAAAAAAATGCTACTAACCATAGCAAACTATGCCAAACTCACCTAAATTACTTCGGCTATCAAAAATCACCTCCAACTACACTTTACAGCAACAAACTAAGCCCAATCACTTTAAAATTACAAAAAAATGCTAAAAATCATAACAAACTATACCAGAATCACCTAAATTACTTCGGCTACCGTAAATCACCCCCAACTATCCCTTACCACAACAAACCAAACCATATCATCTTAAAATTACAAAAAAAGGTGTACAAATCATAACAAACTCTGCCAGACTCACCTAAATTACTTCGGCTACTCTAAATCATCACCAACTAACCCTTACCACAACAAACTAAACCCAATCACTTTTAAATTACAAAAAAATGCTAGTAACCATAGCAAACTATGCCAAACTCACCTAAATTACTTCGGCTACCATAAATCATCACCAACTAATCCTTACCACAACAAACTAAACCCAATCACTTTTAAATTACAAAAAAATGCTACTAACCATAGCAAACTATGCCAAACTCACCTAAATTACTTCGGCTATCAAAAATCACCCCCAACTACACTTTCCAGCAACAAACTAAGCCCAATCACTTTAAAATTACAAAAAATGCTACAAATCATAACAAACTATACCAGAATCACCTAAATTACTTCGGCTACCGTAAATCACCCCCAACTATCCCTTACCACAACAAACCAAACCATATCATCTTAAAATTACAAAAAAAGGTGTACAAATTATAACAAATTCTGCCAGACTCACCTAAATTACTTCGGCTACTCTAAATCATCACCAACTAACCCTTACCACTACAAAATAAACCCAATCACTTTTAAATTACAAAGAAATGCTAGTAACAATAGCAAACTATGCTAAACTCACCTAAATTACTTCGGCTATCATAAATCATCACCAACTAACCCTTACCACAACAAACTAAACCCAATCACTTTTAAATTACAAAAAAATGCTACTAACCATAGCAAACTATGCCAAACTCACCTAAATTACTTCGGCTATCAAAAAGCACCCCCAACTACACTTTACAGCAACAAACTAAGCCCAATCACTTTAAAACTACAAAAAAATGCTAAAAATTATAACAAACTATACCAGAATCACCTAAATTACTTCGGCTACCGTAAATCACCCCAACAATCCCTTACCACAACAAACCAAACAATATCATCTTAAAATTACAAAAAAAGGTGTACAAATCATAACAAACTATGCCAGAATCACCTAAATTTCTTCGGCTACTGTAAATCATCACCAACTCAGCCTTACCACAACAAACTAAACCCAATCACTTTTAAATTACAAAAAAATGCTAGTAACCATAGCAAACTATGCCAAACTCACCCAAATTACTTCGGCTACCATAAAACATCACCAACTAACCCTTACCACAACAAACTAAACCCAATCACTTTTAAATTACAAAAAAATGCTACTAACCATAGCAAACTATGCCAAACTCACCTAAATTACTTCGGCTATCAAAAATCACCCCCAACTACACTTTACAGCAACAAACTAAGCCCAATCACTTTAAAATTAAAAAAAATGTTACAAATCATAACAAAATATACCAGAATCACCTAAATTACTTCGGCTACCGTAAATCATCCCCAACTATCCCATACCACAACAAACCAAACCATATCATCTTAAAATTACAAAGAAAGGTGTACAAATCATAACAAACTATGCCAGACTCACCTAAATTACTTAGGCTACTCTAAATCATCAGCAACTAACCCTTACCACAACAAACTAAACCCAATCAATTTTAAATTACAAAAAAATGCTAGTAACCATAGCAAACTATGCCAAACTCACTTAAATTACTTCGGCTACCATAAATCATCACTAACTAACCCTTACCACAACAAACTAAACCCAATCACTTTTAAATTACAAAAAAATTCTAGTAACCATAGCAAACTATGCCAAACTCACCTAAATTACTTCGGCTACCATAAATCATCACCAACTAACCCTTACCACAACAAACTAAACGAAATCACTTTTAAATTACAAAAAATGCTACTAACCATAGCAAACTATGCTAAACTCACTTAAATTACTTCGGCTATCAAAAATCACCCCCAACTACACTTTACAGCAACAAACTAAGCCCAATCACTTTAAAATTACAAAAAAAAGCTAAAAATCATAACAAACTATACCAGAATTACCTAAATTACTTCGGCTACCGTAAATCACCCCCAACTATCCCTTACCACAACAAACCAAACCATATCATCTTGAAATTACAAAAAAAGGTGTACAAATCATAACAAACTATGCCAGACTTACCTAAATTACTTCGGCTACTGTAAATCATCACCAACTAACCCTTACCACAACAAACTAAACCCAATCACTTTTAAATTACAAAAAAATGCTAGTAACCATAGCAAACTATGCCAAACTCACCTAAATTACTTCGGCTACCATAAATCATCACCAACTAATCCTTACCACAACAAACTAAACCCAATCACTTTTAAATTACAAAAAAATGCTACTAACCATAGCAAACTATGCCAAACTCACCTAAATTACTTCGGCTATCAAAAATCACCTCCAACTACACTTTACAGCAACAAACTAAGCCCAATCACTTTAAAATTACAAAAAAATGCTAAAAATCATAACAAACTATACCAGAATCACCTAAATTACTTCGGCTACCGTAAATCACCCCCAACTATCCCTTACCACAACAAACCAAACCATATCATCTTAAAATTACAAAAAAAGGTGTACAAATCATAACAAACTCTGCCAGACTCACCTAAATTACTTCGGCTACTCTAAATCATCACCAACTAACCCTTACCACAACAAACTAAACCCAAGCACTTTTAAATTACAAAAAAATGCTAGTAACCATAGCAAACTATGCCAAACTCACCTAAATTACTTCGGCTACCATAAATCATCACCAACTAACCCTTACCACAACAAACTAAACCCAATTACTTTTAAATTACAAAAAAATGCTACTAACCATAGCAAACTATACCAAACTCACCTAAATTACTTCGGCTATCAAAAATCACCCCCAACTACACTTTACAGACACAAACTAAGCCCTATCACTTTAAAATTACAAAAAAATGCTAAAAATCATAACAAACTATACCAGAATCACCTAAATTACTTCGGCAACCGTAAATCACCCCCAACTAACCCTTACCACAACAAACCAAACCATATCATCTTAAAATTACAAAAAAAGGTGTACAAATCATAACAAACTATGCCAGACTAACCTAAATTACTTCGGCTACTCTAAATCATCACCAACTAACCCTTACCACAACAAACTAAACCCAATTATTTTTAAATTACAAAAAAATGCTAGTAACCATAGCAAACTATGCCAAACTCACTTAAATTACTTCGGCTGCCATAAATCATCACTAACTAACCCTTACCACAACAAACTAAACCCAATCACTTTTAAATTACAAAAAAATGCTACTAACCATAGCAAACTATGCCAAACTCACCTAAATTACTTCGGCTACCATAAATCATCACCAACTAACCCTTACCACAACAAACAAAACCCAATCACTTTTAAATTACAAAAAAATGCTACTAACCATAGCAAACTATGCCAAACTCACCTAAATTACTTCGGCTACCATAAATCATCACCAACTAACCCTTACCACAACAAACTAAACCCAATCACTTTTAAATTACAAAAAAATTCTAGTAACCATAGCAAACTATGCCAAACTCACCTAAATTACTTCGGCTACCATAAATCATCACCAACTAACCCTTACCACAACAAACTAAACCCAATCACTTTTAAGTTACAAAAAAATACCACTAACCATAGCAAACTATGCCAAACTCACATAAATTACTACGGCTATCAAAAATCACCCCCAACTACACTTTACAGCAACAAACTAAGCCCAATCACTTTAAAATTACAAAATAATGCTAAAAATCATAGCAAACTATACCAGAATCACCTAAATTGCTTCGGCTACCGTAAATCACCCCCAACTATCCCTTACCACAACAAACCAAACCATATCATCTTAAAATTACAAAAAAAGGTGGACAAATCATAACAAACTATGCCAGACTCACCTAAATTACTTCGGCTACTCTAAATCATCACCAACTAACCCTTACCACAACAAACTAAACCCAATCACTTTTAAATTACAAAAAAATGCTAGTAACCATAGCAAACTATGCCAAACTCACCTAAATTACTTCGGCTACCATAAGTCATCACCAACTAATCCTTACCACAACAAACAAAACCCAATCACTTTTAAGTTACAAAAAAATGCTAGTAACCATAACAAACTATGCCAAACTCACCTCAATTACTTCGGCTACCATAAGTCATCACCAACTAATCCTTACCACAACAAACAAAACCCAATCACTTTTAAGTTACAAAAAAATGCTAGTAACCATAACAAACTATGCCAAACTCACCTCAATTACTTCGGCTACCATGAATCATCACCAACTAATTCTTACCTCAACAAACTAAACCCAATCACTTTTAAATTACAAAAAATGCTAAAAATCATAACAAACTATACCAGAATCACCTAAATTACTTCGGCTACCGTAAATCACCCCCAACGATCCCTTACAACAAGAAACCAAACCATATCATCTTAAAATTACAAAAAAAGGTGTACAAATCATAACAAACTCTGCCAGACTCACCTAAATTACTTCGGCTATTCTAAATTATCACCAACTAACCCTTACCACAACAAACTAAACCCAATCACTTTTAAATTACAAAAAAATGCTAGTAACCATAGCAAACTATGCCAAACTCACCTAAATTACTTCGGCTACCATAAATCATCACCAACTAACCCTTACCACAACAAACTAAACCCAATCACTTTTAAATTACAAAAAAATGCTACTAACCATAGCAAACTATACCAAACTCACCTAAATTACTTCGGCTATCAAAAATCACCCCCAACTACACTTTACAGACACAAACTAAGCCCTATTACTTTAAAATTACAAAAAAAGGTGTACAAATCATAACAAACTCTGCCAGACTCACCTAAATTACTTCGGCTACTCTAAATCATCACCAACTAACCCTTACCACAACAAACTAAACCCAATTATTTTTAAATTACAAAAAAATGCTAGTAACCATAGCAAACTATGCCAAACTCACCTAAATTACTTCGGCTACCATAAATCATCACCAACTAACCCTTACCACAACAAACTATACCCAATCACTTTTAAATTACAAAAAAATGCTAAAAATCATAACAAACTATACCAGAATCACCTAAATTACATCGGCTACCGTAAATCACCCCCAACTATCCCTTACCAAAACAAACCAAACCATATCATCTTAAAATTACAAAAAAAGGTGTACAAATCATAACAAACTATGCCAGACTCACCTAAATTACTTCGGCTACTCTAAATCATCACCAACTAACCTTTACCACAACAAACTAAACCCAATCACTTTTAAATCACAAAAAATGCTACTAGCCATAGAAAATTATGCCAAACTCACCTAAATTACTTCGGCTATCAAAAATCACCACCAACTACACTTTACAGCAACAAACTAAGCCCAATCACTTTAAAATTACAAAAAAATGCTAAAAATCATAACAAACTATACCAGAATCACCTAAATTACTTCGGCTACCGTAAATCACCCCCAACTATCCCTTACCACAACAAATCAAACCATATCATCTTAAAATTACAAAAAAGGTGTACAAATTATAACAAACTATGCCAGACTCACCGAAATTACTTCGGCTATTCAAAATCATCACCAACTAACCCTTACCACAACAAACTAAACCCAATCACTTTTAAATTACAAAAAAATGCTAGTAACCATAGCAAACTATGCCAAACTCACCTAAATTACTTCGGCTATCAAAAATCACCCCCAACTACACTTTACAGCAACAAACTAAGCCCAATCACTTTAAAATTACAAAAAAATGCTAAAAATCATAACAAACTATACCAGAATCACCTAAATTACTTCGGCTACCGTAAATCACCCCCAACTATCCCTTACCACAACAAACCAAACCATATCATCTTAAAATTACAAAAAAAGGTGTACAAATCATAACAAACTATGCCAGACTCACCTAAATTACTTCGGCTACTCTAAATCATCACCAACTAACCCTTACCACAACAAACTAAACCCAATCACTTTTAAATTACAAAAAAATGCTAGTAACCATAGCCAACTATGCCAAACTCACCTAAATTACTTCGGCTACCATAAATCATCACCAACTAACCCTTACCACAACAAACTAAACCCAATCACTTTTAAATTACAAAAAAATGCTACTAACCATAGCAAACTATGCCAAACTCACCTAAATTACTTCAACTATCGAAAATCACCCCCAACTACACTTTACAGCAACAAACTAAGCCCAATCACTTTAAAATTACAAAAAAATGCTAAAAATCATAACAAACTATACCAGAATCTCCTAAATTACTTCGGCTACCGTAAATCACCCCAATTATCCCTTACCACAACAAACCAAACCATATCATCTTAAAATTACAAAAAAAAGTGTTTAAATCATAACAAACTATGCCAGACACACCTAAATTACTTCGGCTAATCTAAATCATCACCAACTAATCCATAACACAACAAACTAAACCCAATCACATTTAAATTACAAAAAAATGCTAGTAACCATAGCAAACTATGCCAAACTCACCTAAATTACTTCGGCTACCATCAATCATCACCAACTAACCCTTACCACAACAAACTAAACCCAATCACTTTTAAATTACAAAAAAATGCTACTAACCATAGCAAACTATACCAAACTTACCTAAATTACTTCGGCTATCAAAAAGCACCCCCAACTACACTTTACAGCAACAAACTAAGCCCAATCACTTTAAAATTACAAAAAAATGCTAAAAATCATAACAAACTATACCAGAATCTCCTAAATTACTTCGGCTACCGTAAATCACCCCAATTATCCCTTACCACAACAAACCAAACCATATCATCTTAAAATTACAAAAAAAAGTGTTTAAATCATAACAAACTATGCCAGACACACCTAAATTACTTCGGCTAATCTAAATCATCACCAACTAATCCATAACACAACAAACTAAACCCAATCACTTTTAAATTACAAAAAAATGCTAGTAACCATAGCAAACTATGCCAAACTCACCTAAATTACTTCGGCTATCAAAAATCACCCCCAACTACACTTTACAGCAACAAGCTAAGCCCAATCACTTTAAAATTACAAAAAAATGCTAAAAATCATAACAAACTATACCAGAATCACCTAAATTACTTCGGCTACCGTAAATCACCCCCAACTATCCCTTACCACAACAAACCAAACCATATCATCTTAAAATTACAAAAAAAGGTGTACAAATCATAACAAACTATGCCAGACTCACCTAAATTACTTCGGCTACTCTAAATCATCACCAACTAACCCTTACCACAACAAACTAAACCCAATCACTTTTAAATTACAAAAAAATGCTAGTAACCATAGCAAACTATGCCAAACTCACCTAAATTACTTCGGCTACCATAAATCATCACCAACTAACCCTTACCATACAAACTAAACCCAATCACTTTTAAATTACAAAAAAATGCTAGTAACCATAGCAAACTATGCCAAACTCACCTAAATTACTTCGGCTACCATAAATCATCACCAACTAACCCTTACCACAACAAACTAAACCCAATCACTTTTAAATTACAAAAAAATGCTACTAACCATAGCAAACTATTCCAAACTCACCTAAATTACTTCGGCTATCAAAAATCACCCCCAACTACACTTTACAGCAACAAACTAAGCCCAATCACTTTAAAATTACAAAAAAATGCTAAAAATCATAACAAATTATACCAGAATTACTTAAATTACTTCGGCTACCGTAAATCACCCCCAACTATCCCTTACCACAACAAACCAAACCATATCATCTTAAAATTACAAAAAAGGTGTACAAATCATAACAAACTATGTCAGACTCACCTAAATTACTTCGGCTACTCTAAATCATCACCAACTAACCCATACCACAACAAAATAAACCCAAGCAATTTTAAATTACAAAAAAATGCTAGTAACCATAGCAAACTATGACAAAGTCACCTAAATTACTTCGGCTACCATAAATCATCACCAACTAACCCTTACCACAACAAACTAAACCCAATCACTTTTAATTACAAAAAATGCTACTAACCATAGCAAACTATGCCAAACTCACCTAAATTACTTCGGCTATCAAAAATCATTCCCAACTACACTTTACAGCAACAAACTAAGCCCAATCACTTTAAAATTACAAAAAAAAATGCTAAAAATCAAAACAAACTATACCAGAATCACCTAAATTACTTCGGCTACCGTAAATCACCCCCAACTATTCCTTACCACAACAAACCAAACCATATCATCTTAAAATTACAAAAAAAGGTGTACAAATCATAACAAACTATGCCAGACTCACCTAAATTACTTCGGCTACTCTAAATCATCACCAACTAACCCTTACCACAAGAAACTAAACCCAATCACTTTTAAATTACAAAAAAATGCTGGTAACCATAGCAAACTATGATAAACTCACCTAAATTACTTTGGCTACCATAAATCGTCACCAACTAACCTTTACCACAACAAACTAAACCCAATCACTTTTAAATTACAAAAAAATGCTACTAACCATAGCAAATTATGCCAAACTCACCTAAATTACTTCGGCTTTCAAAAATCACCACCAACTACACTTTACAGCAAAAAACTAAGCCCAATCACTTTAAAATTACAAAAAAATGCTAAAAATCATAACAAACTATACCGGAATCACCTAAATTACTTCGGCTACCGTAAATCACCCCCAGCTATCCCTTACCACAACAAACCAAACCATATCATCTTAAAATTACAAAAAAAGTGTACAAATCATAACAAACTATGCCAGACTCACCGAAATTAGTTCGGCTATTCTAAATCATCACCAACTAACCCTTACCACAACAAACTAAACCCAATCACTTTTAAATTACAAAAAAATGCTACTAACCATTGCAAACTATGCTAAACTCACCTAAATTACTTCGGCTATCAAAAATCACCCCCAACTACACTTTACAGCAACAAACTAAGCCCAATCACTTTAAAATTACAAAAAAATGCTAAAAATCATAACAAACTATACCAGAATCACCTAAATTACTTCGGCTAGCATAAATCACCCCCAACTATCCCTTACCACAACAAACCAAACCATATCATCTTAAAATTACAAAAAAAGGTGTACAAATCATAACAAACTATGCCAGACTCACCTAAATTACTTCGGTTACTCTAAATCATCACCAACTAACCCTTACCACAACAAACTAAACCCAATCACTTTTAAATTACAAAAAAATGCTTGTAACCATAGCCAACTATGCCAAACTCACCTAAATTACTTCGGCTACCATAAATCATCACCAACTAACCCTTACCACAACAAACTAAACCCAATCACTTTTAAATTACAAAAAAATGCTACTAACCATAGCAAACTATGCCAAACTCACCTAAATTACTTCAACTATCGAAAATCACCCCCAACTACACTTTACAGCAACAAACTAAGCCCAATCACTTTAAAATTACAAAAAAATGCTAAAAATCATAACAAACTATACCAGAATCTCCTAAATTACTTCGGCTACCGTAAATCACCCCCAACTATCCCTTACCACAACAAACCAAACCATATCATCTTAAAATTACAAAAAAAATTGTACAAATCATAACAAACTATGCCAGACACACCTAAATTACTTCGGCTATTCTAAATCATCACCAACTAATCCATAACACAACAAACTAAACCCAATCACTTTTAAATTACAAAAAAATGCTAGTAACCATAGCAAACTATGCCAAACTCACCTAAATTACATCGGCTACCATCAATCATCACCAACTAACCCTTACCACAACAAACTAAACCCAATCACTTTTAAATTACAAAAAAATGCTACTAACCATAGCAAACTATGCCAAACTCACCTAAATTACTTCAACTATCGAAAATCACCCCCAACTACACTTTACAGCAACAAACTAAGCCCAATCACTTTAAAATTACAAAAAAATGCTAAAAATCATAACAAACTATACCAGAATCTCCTAAATTACTTCGGCTACCGTAAATCACCCCCAACTATCCCTTACCACAACAAACCAAACCATATCATCTTAAAATTACAAAAAAAATTGTACAAATCATAACAAACTATGCCAGACACACCTAAATTACTTCGGCTAATCTAAATCATCACCAACTAATCCATAACACAACAAACTAAACCCAATCACTTTTAAATTACAAAAAAATGCTAGTAACCATAGCAAACTATGCCAAACTCACCTAAATTACATCGGCTACCATCAATCATCACCAACTAACCCTTACCACAACAAACTAAACCTAATCACTTTTAAATTACAAAAAAATGCTACTAACCATAGCAAACTATGCCAAACTTACCTAAATTACTTCGGCTATCAAAAATCACCTCCAATTACACTTTACAGCAACAAACTAAACCCAATCACTTTAAAATTACAAAAAAATGCTAAAAATCATAACAAACTATACCAGAATCACCTAAATTACTTCGGCTACCGTAAATCACCCCCAACTATCCCTTACCACAACAAACCAAACCATATCATCTTAAAATTACAAAAAAAGGTGTACAAATCATAACAAACTATGCCAGACTTACCTAAATTACTTCGGCTACTCTAAATCATCACCAACTAACCCTTACCACAATAAACTAAACCCAATCACTTTTAAATTACAAAAAAATGCTTGTAACCATAGCAAACAATGCCAAACTCACCTAAATTACTTCGGCTACCATAAATCATCACCAACTAACCCTTACCACAACAAACTAAACCCAATCACTTTTAAATTACAAAAAAATGCTAGTAACCATAGCAAACTATGCCAAACTCACCTAAATTACTTCGGCTACCATAAATCATCACCAAGTAACCCTTTCCACAACAAACTAAACCCAATCACTTTTAAATTACAAAAAAATGCTAGTAACCATAGCAAACTATTCCAAACTCAACTAAATTACTTCGGCTACTCTAAATCATCACCAACTAACCCTTACCACAACAAACTAAACCCAATCACTTTTAAATTACAAAAAAATGCTAGTAACCATAGCAAACTATGCCAAACTCACTTAAATTACTTCGGCTACCATAAATCGTCACCAACTAACCTTTACCACAACAAACTAAACCCAATCACTTTTAAATTACAAAAAATGCTACTAGCCATAGCAAATTATGCCAAACTCACCTAAATTACTTCGGCTATCAAAAATCACCACCAACTACACTTTACAGCAACAAACTAAGCCCAATCACTTTAAAATTACAAAAAAATGCTAAAAATCATAACAAACTATACCAGAATCACCTAAATTACTTCGGCTACCGTAAATCACCCCCAACTATCCCTTACCACAACAAACCAAACCATATCATCTTAAAATTACAAAAAAAGGTGTACAAATCATAACAAACTATGCCAGACTCACCGAAATTACTTCGGCTATTCTAAATCATCACCAACTAACCCTTACCACAACAAACTAAATCCAATCACTTTTAAATTACAAAAAAATGCAAGTAACCATAGCAAACCATGCCAAACTCACCTAAATTACTTCGGCTATCAAAAATCACCCCCAACTACACTTTACAGCAACAAACTAAGCCCAATCACTTTAAAATTACAAAAAAATGCTAAAAATCATAGCAAATTATACCAGAATCACCTAAATTACTTCGGCTACCGTAAATCACCCCCAACTATCCCTTCCCACAACAAACCAAACCATATCATCTTAAAATTACAAAAAAAGGTGGACAAATCATGACAAGCTATGCCAGACTCACCTAAATTACTTCGGCTACTCTAAATCATCACCAACTAACCCTTACCACAACAAACTAAACCCAATCACTTTTAAATTACAAAAAAATGCTAGTAACCATAGCAAACAATGCCAAACTCACCTAAATTACTTCGGCTACCATAAGTCATCACCAACTAATCCTTACCACAACAAACAAAACCCAATCACTTTTAAGTTACAAAAAAATGCTAGTAACCATAACAAACTATGCCAAACTCACCTCAATTACTTCGGCTACCATGAATCATCACCAACTAATTCTTACCTCAACAAACTAAACCCAATCACTTTTAAATTACAAAAAATGCTAAAAATCATAACAAACTATACCAGAATCACCTAAATTACTTCGGCTACCGTAAATCACCCCCAACTATCCCTTACCACAACAAACCAAACTATATCATCTGAAAATTACAAAAAAAGGTGTACAAATCATAACAAACTCGGCCAGACTCACCTAAATTACTTCGGCTACTCTAAATCATCACCAACTAACCCTTACCACAACAAACTAAACCCAATCACTTTTAAATTACAAAAAAATGCTAGTAACCATAGCAAACTATGCCAAACTCACCTAAATTACTTCGGCTATCAAAAATCACCCCCAACTACACTTTACAGCAACAAACTAAGCACAATCACTTTAAAATTACAAAAAAATGCTAAAAATCATAACAAACTATACCAGAATCACCTAAATTACTTCGGCTACCGTAAATCACCCCCAACGATCCCTTACCACAAGAAACCAAACCATATCATCTTAAAATTACAAAAAAAGGTGTACAAAATATAACAAACTCTGCCAGACTCACCTAAATTACTTCGGCTACTCTAAATCATCACCAACTAACCCTTACCACAACAAACTAAACCCAATCACTTTTAAATTACAAAAAAATGCTAGTAACCATAGCAAACTATGCCAAACTCACCTAAATTACTTCGGCTACCATAAATCATCACCAACTAACCCTTACCACAACAAATTTAACCCAATCACTTTTAAATTACAAAAAAATGCTACTAACCATAGCAAACTATACCAAAGTCACCTAAATTATTTCGGCTATCAAAAATCACCCCCAACTACACTTTACAGACACAAACTAAGCCCTATCACTTTAAAATTACAAAAAAATGCTAAAAATTATAACAAACTATACCAGAATCACCTAAATTACTTCGGCTACCGTAAATCACCCCCAACTATCCCTTACCACAACAAACCACACCATATCATCTTAAAATTACAAAAAAAGGTGTACAAATCATAACAAACTATGCCAGACTCACCTAAATTACTTCGGCTACTCTAAATCATCACCAACTAACCCTTACCACAACAAACTAAACCCAATCACTTTTAATTACAAAAAAATGCTAGTAACCATAGCAAACTATGCCAAACGCACCTAAATTACTTCGGCTACCATAAATCATCACCAACTAACCCTTACCACAACAAACTAAACCCAATCACTTTTAAATTACAAAAAAATGCTACTTACCATAGCAAACTATGCCAAACTCACCTAAATTACTTTGGCTACCATAAATCATCACCAACTAACCCTTACCACAACAAACTAAACGAAATCACTTTTAAATTACAAAAAAATGCTAGTAACCATAGCAAACTATACCAGAATCACCTAAATTACTTCGGCTACCGTAAATCACCCCCAACTATCCCTTACCACAACAAACCAAACCATATCATCTTAAAATTACAAAAAAAGGTGTACAAATCATAACAAACTATGCCACACTCACCTAAATTACTTCGGCTACTCTAAATCATCACCAACTAACCCTTACCACAACAAACTAAACCCAATCACTTTTAAATTACAAAAAAATGCTAGTAACCATAACAAACTATGCCAGACTCACCTAAATTGCTTCGGCTACTCTAAATCATCACCAACTAACCCTTACCACAACAAACTAAACCCAATCACTTTTAAATTACAAAAAAATGCTAGTAACCATAGCAAACTATGCCAAACGCACCTAAATTACTTCGGCTACCATAAATCATCACCAACTAACCCTTACCACAACAAACTAAACCCAATCACTTTTAAATTACAAAAAAATGCTACTAACCATAGCAAACTATGCCAAGCTCACCTAAATTACTTCGGCTATCAAAAATCACCCCCAACTACACTTTACAGCAACAAACTAAGCACAATCACTTTAAAATTACAAAAAAATGCTAAAAATCATAACAAACTATACCAGAATCACCTAAATTACTTCGGCTACCGTAAATCACCCCCAACGATCCCTTACCACAAGAAACCAAACCATATCATCTTAAAATTACAAAAAAAGGTGTACAAATCATAACAAACTCTGCCAGACTCACCTAAATTACTTCGGCTACTCTAAATCATCACCAACTAACCCTTACCACAACAAACTAAACCCAATCACTTTTAAATTACAAAAAAATGCTAGTAACCATAGCAAACTATGCCAAACTCACCTAAATTACTTCGGCTACCATAAATCATCACCAACTAACCCTTACCACAACAAATTTAACCCAATCACTTTTAAATTACAAAAAAATGCTACTAACCATAGCAAACTATACCAAACTCACCTAAATTATTTCGGCTATCAAAAATCACCCCCAACTACACTTTACAGACACAAACTAAGCCCTATCACTTTAAAATTACAAAAAAATGCTAAAAATCATAACAAACTATACCAGAATCACCTAAATTACTTCGGCTACCGTAAATCACCCCCAACTATCCCTTACCACAACAAACCAAACCATATCATCTTAAAATTACAAAAAAAGGTGTACAAATCATAACAAACTATGCCAGACTCACCTAAATTACTTCGGCTACTCTAAATCATCACCAACTAACCCTTACCACAACAAACTAAACCCAATCACTTTTAAATTACAAAAAAATGCTAGTAACCATAGCAAACTATGCCAAACGCACCTAAATTACTTCGGCTACCATAAATCATCACCAACTAACCCTTACCACAACAAACTAAACCCAATCACTTTTAAATTACAAAAAAATGCTACTAACCATAGCAAACTATGCCAAACTCACCTAAATTACTTTGGCTACCATAAATCATCACCAACTAACCCTTACCACAACAAACTAAACGAAATCACTTTTAAATTACAAAAAAATGCTAGTAACCATAGCAAACTATACCAGAATCACCTAAATTACTTCGGCTACCGTAAATCACCCCCAACTATCCCTTACCACAACAAACCAAACCATATCATCTTAAAATTACAAAAAAAGGTGTACAAATCATAACAAACTATGCCAGACTCACCTAAATTACTTCGGCTACTCTAAATCATCACCAACTAACCCTTACCACAACAAACTAAACCCAATCACTTTTAAATTACAAAAAAATGCTAGTAACCATAGCAAACTATGCCAAACGCACCTAAATTACTTCGGCTACCATAAATCATCACCAACTAACCCTTACCACAACAAACTAAACCCAATCACTTTTAAATTACAAAAAAATGCTACTAACCATAGCAAACTATGCCAAGCTCACCTAAATTACTTTGGCTACCATAAATCATCACCAACTAACCCTTACCACAACAAACTAAACGAAATCACTTTTAAATTACAAAAAAATGCTAGTAACCATAGCAAACTATGCCAAACTCACCTAAATTACTTCGGCTAGCATAAATCATCACCAACTAACCCTTACCACAACAAACTAAACGAAATCACTTTTAAATTACAAAAAAATGCTACCAACTATGCCAAACTCACCTAAATTACTTTGGCTACCATAAATCATCACCAACTAACCCTTACCACAACAAACTAAACGAAATCACTTTTAAATTACAAAAAAATGCTAGTAACCATAGCAAACTATACCAGAATCACCTAAATTACTTCAGCTACCGTAAATCACCCCCAACTATCCCTTACCACAACAAACCAAACCATATCATCTTAAAATTACAAAAAAAGGTGTACAAATCATAACAAACTATGCCAGACTCACCTAAATTACTTCGGCTACTCTAAATCATCACCAACTAACCCTTACCACAACAAACTAAACCCAATCACTTTTAAATTACAAAAAAATGCTAGTAACCATAGCAAACTATGCCAAACTCACCTAAATTACTTCGGCTACCATAAATCATCACCAACTAACCCTTACCACAACAAACTATACCCAATCACTTTTAAATTACAAAAAAATGCTCTAACCATAGCAAACTATGCCAAACTCACCTAAATTTCTTCGGCTATCAAAAAGCACACCCAACTACACTTTACAGCAACAAACTAAGCCCAATCACTTTAAAATTACAAAAAAATGCTAAAAATCATAACAAACTATACCAGAATCACCTAAATTACATCGGCTACCGTAAATCACCCCCAACTATCCCTTACCAAAACAAACCAAACCATATCATCTTAAAATTACAAAAAAAGGTGTACAAATCATAACAAACTATGCCAGACTCACCTAAATTACTTCGGCTACTCTAAATCATCACCAACTAACCCTTACCACAACAAACTAAACCCAATCACTTTTAAATTGCAAAAAAATGTTAGTAACCATAGCAAACTATGCCAAACTCACTTAAATTACTTCGGCTACCATAAATCGTCACCAACTAACCTTTACCACAACAAACTAAACCCAATGACTTTTAAATTACAAAAAATGCTACTAGCCATAGCAAATTATGTCAAACTCACCTAAATTACTTCGGCTATCAAAAATCACCACCAACTACACTTTACAGCAACAAACTAAGCCCAATCACTTTAAAATTACAAAAAAATGCTAAAAATCATAACAAACTATACCAGAATCACCTAAATTACTTCGGCTACTGTAAATCACCCCCAACTATCCCTTACCACAACAAACCAAACCATATCATCTTAAAATTACAAAAAAAGGTGGACAAATCATAACAAACTATGCCAGACTCACCGAAATTACTTCGGCTCATCTAAATCATCACCAGCTAACCCTTACCACAACAAACTAAACCCAATCACTTTTAAATTACAAAAAAATGCTAGTAACCATAGCAAACTATGCCAAACTCACCTAAATTACTTCGGCTATCAAAAATCACCCCCAACTACACTTTACAGCAACAAACTAAGCCCAATCACTTTAAAATTACAAAAAAATGCTAAAAATCATAGCAAACTATACCAGAATCACCTAAATTACTTCGGCTACTGTAAATCACCCCCAACTATCCCTTACCACAACAAACCAAACCATATCATCTTAAATTTACAAAAAAAGGTGGACAAATCATAACAAACTATGCCAGACTCACCTAAATTACTTCGGCTACTCTAAATCATCACCAACTAACCTTTACCACAACAAACTAAACCCAATCACTTTTAAATTACAAAAAAATGCTAGTAACCATAGCAAACTATGCCAAACTCACCTAAATTACTTCGGCTACCATAAGTCATCACCAACTAATCCTTACTACAACAAACAAGACCCAATCACTTTTAAGTTACAAAAAAATGTTAGTAACCATAGCAAACTATGCCAAACTCACCTCAATTACTTCGGCTACCATGAATCATCACCATCTAATTCTTACCTCAACAAACTAAACCCAATCACTTTTAAATTACAAAAAATGCTAAAAATCATAACAAACTATACCAGAATCACCTAAATTACTTCGGCTACCGTAAATCACCCCCAACTATCCCTTACCACAACAAACCAAACCATATCATCTTAAAATTACAAAAAAAGGTGTACAAATCATAACAAACTCTGCCAGACTCACCTAAATTACTTCGGCTACTCTAAATCATCACCAACTAACCCTTACCACAACAAACTAAACCCAATCACTTTTAAATTACAAAAAAATGCTAGTAACCATAGCAAACTATGCCAAACTCACCTAAATTACTTCGGCTACCATAAATCATCACCAACTAACCCTTACCACAACAAACTAAACCCAATCACTTTAAAATTACAAAAAAATGCTAAAAATGATAACAAACTATACCAGAATCACCTAAATTACATCGGCTACCGTAAATCACCCCCAACTATCCCTTACCAAAACAAACCAAACCATATCATCTTAAAATTACAAAAAAAGGTGTACAAATCATAACAAACTATGCCAGACTCACCTAAATTACTTCGGCTACTCTAAATCATCACCAACTAACCCTTACCACAACAAACTAAACCCAATCACTTTTAAATTACAAAAAAATGCTAGAAACCATAGCAAACTATGCCAAACTCACTTAAATTACTTCGGCTACCATAAATCGTCACCACCTAACCTTTACCACAACAAACTAAACCCAATCACTTTTAAATTACAAAAAATGCTACTAGCCATAGCAAATTATGCCAAACTCACCTAAATTACTTCGGCTATCAAAAATCACCACCAACTACACTTTACAGCAACAAACTAAGCCCAATCACTTTAAAATTACAAAAAAATGCTAAAAATCATAACAAACTATACCAGAATCACCTAAATTACTTCGGCTACCGTAAATCACCCCCAACTATCCCTTCCCACAACAAACCAAACCATATCATCTTAAAATTACAAAAAAAGGTGGACAAATCATAACAAACTATGCCAGACTCACCTAGATTACTTCGGCTACTCTAAATCATCACCAACTAACCCTTACCACAACAAACTAAACCCAATCACTTTTAAATTAAAAAAAAAATGCTAGTAACCATAGCAAACTATGCCAAACTCACCTAAATTACTTCGGCTACCATAAGTCATCACCAACTAATCCTTACCACAACAAACAAAACCCAATCACATTTAAGTTACAAAAAAATGCTAGTAACCATAACAAACTATGCCAAACTCACCTCAATTACTTCGGCTACCATGAATCATCACCAACTAATTCTTACCTCAACAAACTAAACCCAATCACTTTTAAATTACAAAAAATGCTAAAAATCATAACAAACTATACCAGAATCACCTAAATTACTTCGGCTACCGTAAATCACCCCCAACTATCCCTTACCACAACCAACCAAACCATATCATCTTAAAATTACAAAAAAGGTGTACAAATCATAACAAACTCTGCCAGACTCACCTAAATTACTTCGGCTACTCTAAATCATCACCAACAAACCCTTACCACAACAAACTAAACCCAATCATTTTTAAATTACAAAAAAATGCTAGTAACCATAGCAAACTATGCCAAACTCACCTAAATTACTTCGGCTACCATAAATCATCACCAACTAACCCTTACCACAACAAACTAAACCCAATCACTTTTAAATTACAAAAAAATGCTAGTAACCATAGCAAACCATGCCAAACTCACCTAAATTACTTCGGCTATCAAAAATCACCCCCAACTACACTTTACAGCAACAAACTAAGCCCAATCACTTTAAAATTACAAAAAAATGCTAAAAATCATAGCAAATTATACCAGAATCATCTAAATTACTTCGGCTACCGTAAATCACCCCCAACTATCCCTTCCCACAACAAACCAAACCATATCATCTTAAAATTACAAAAAAAGGTGGACAAATCATAACAAACTATGCCAGACTCACGTAAATTACTTCGGCTACTCTAAATCATCACCAACTAATCCTTACCACAACAAACTAAACCCAATCACTTTTAAATTACAAAAAAATGCTAGTAACTATAGCAAACTATGCCAAACTAACCTAAATTACTTCGGCTACCATAAGTCATCACCAACTAATCCTTACCACAACAAACAAAACCCAATCACTTTTAAGTTACAAAAAAATGCTAGTAACCATAACAAACTATGCCAAACTCACCTCAATTACTTCGGCTACCATGAATCATCACCAACTAATTCTTACCTCAACAAACGAAACCCAATCACTTTTAAAGTACAAAAAATGCTAAAAATCATAACAAACTATACCAGAATCACCTAAATTACTTCGGCTACCGTAAATCACCCCCAACTATCCCTTACCACAACAAACCAAACCATATCATCTTAAAATTACAAAAAAAGGTGTACAAATCATTACAAACCCTGCCAGACTCACCTAAATTACTTCGGCTACTCTAAATCATCACCAACTAACCCTTACCACAACAAACTAAACCCAATCACTTTTAAATTACAAAAAAATGCTAGTAACCATAGCAAACTATGCCAAACTCACCTAAATTACTTCGGCTACCATAAATCATCACCAACTAACCCTTTCCACAACAAACTAAACCCAATCACTTTTAAATTACAAAAAAATGCTACTAACCATAGCAAACTATGCCAAACTCACCTAAATTACTTCGGCTATCAAAAATCACCCCCAACTACACTTTACAGCAACAAACTAAGCCCAATCACTTTAAAATTACAAAAAAATGCTAAAAATCATAACAAACTATACCAGAATCACCTAAATTACTTCGGCTACCGTAAATCACCCCCAACGATCCCTTACCACAAGAAACCAAACCATATCATCTTAAAATTACAAAAAAAGGTGTACAAATCATAACAAACTCTGCCAGACTCACCTAAATTACTTCGGCTACTCTAAATCATCACCAACTAACCCTTACCACAACAAACTAAACCCAATCACTTTTAAATTACAAAAAAATGCTAGTAACCATAGCAAACTATGCCAAACTCACCTAAATTACTTCGGCTACCATAAATCATCACCAACTAACCCTTACCACAACAAATTTAACCCAATCACTTTTAAATTACAAAAAAATGCTACTAACCATAGCAAACTATACCAAACTCACCTAAATTACTTCGGCTATCAAAAATCACCCCCAACTACACTTTACAGACACAAACTAAGCCCTATCACTTTAAAATTACAAAAAAATGCTAAAAATCATAACAAACTATACCAGAATCACCTAAATTACTTCGGCTACCGTAAATCACCCCCAACTATCCCTTACCACAACAAACCAAACCATATCATCTTAAAATTACAAAAAAAGGTGTACAAATCATAACAAACTATGCCAGACTCACCTAAATTACTTCGGCTACTCTAAATCATCACCAACTAACCCTTACCACAACAAACTAAACCCAATCACTTTTAAATTACAAAAAAATGCTAGTAACCATAGCAAACTATGCCAAACGCACCTAAATTACTTCAGCTACCATAAATCATCACCAACTAACCCTTACCACAACAAACTAAACCCAATCACTTTTAAATTACAAAAAAATGTTACTAACCATAGCAAACTATGCAAACTCACCTAAATTACTTTGGCTACCATAAATCATCACCAACTAACCCTTACCACAACAAACTAAACGAAATCACTTTTAAATTACAAAAAAATGCTAGTAACTATAGCAAACTATGCCAAACTCACCTAAATTACTTCGGCTACCATAAATCATCACCAACTAACCCTTACCACAACAAACTAAACCCAATCACTTTTAAATTACAAAAAAATGCTACTAACCATAGCAAACTATGCCAAACTCACCTAAATTACTTCGGCTATCAAAAATCACCCCCAACTACACTTTACAGCAACAAACTAAGCCCAATCACTTTAAAATTACAAAAAAATGCTAAAAATCATAACAAACTATACCAGAATCACCTAAATTACTTCGGCTACCGTAAATCACCCCCAACGATCCCTTACCACAAGAAACCAAACCATATCATCTTAAAATTACAAAAAAAGGTGTACAAATCATAACAAACTCTGCCAGACTCACCTAAATTACTTCGGCTACTCTAAATCATCACCAACTAACCCTTACCACAACAAACTAAACCCAATCACTTTTAAATTACAAAAAAATGCTAGTAACCATAGCAAACTATGCCAAACGCACCTAAATTACTTCGGCTACAATAAATCATCACCAACTAACCCTTACCACAACAAACTAAACCCAATCACTTTTAAATTACAAAAAAATGCTACTAACCATAGCAAACTATGCAAAACTCACCTAAATTACTTTGGCTACCATAAATCATCACCAACTAACCCTTACCACAACAAACTAAACCAAATCACTTTTAAATTACAAAAAAATGCTAGTAACCATAGCACACTATGCCAAACTCACTTAAATTACTTCGGCTACCATAAATCGTCGCCACCTAACCTTTACCACAACAAACTAAACCCAATCACTTTTAAATTACAAAAAATGCTACTAGCCATAGCAAATTATGCCAAACTCACCTAAATTACTTCGGCTATCAAAAATCACCACCAACTACACTTTACAGCAACAAACTAAGCCCAATCACTTTAAAATTACAAAAAAATGCTAAAAATCATAACAAACTATACCAGAATCACCTAAATTACTTCGGCTACCGTAAATCACCCCCAACTATCCCTTACCACAACAAACCAAACCATATCATCTTAAAATTACAAAAAAGGTGTACAAATCATAACAAACTATGCCAGACTCACCGAAATTACTTCGGCTATTCTAAATCATCACCAACTAACCCTTACCACAACAAACTAAACGCAATCACTTTTAAATTACAAAAAAATGCTAGTAACCATAGCAAACCATGCCAAACTCACCAAAATTACTTCGGCTATCAAAAATCACCCCCAACTACACTTTACAGCAACAAACTAAGCCCAATCACTTTAAAATTACAAAAAAATGCTAAAAATCATAGCAAATTATACCAGAATCACCTAAATTACTTCGGCTACCGTAAATCACCCCCAACTATCCCTTCCCACAACAAACCAAACCATATCATCTTAAAATTACAAAAAAAGGTGGACAAATCATAACAAACTATGCCAGACTCACCTAAATTACTTCGGCTACTCTAAATCATCACCAACTAACCCTTACCACAACAAACTAAACCCAATCACTTTTAAATTACAAAAAAATGCTAGTAACCATAGCAAACTATGCCAAACTCACCTAAATTACTTCGGCTACCATTAGTCATCACCAACTAATCCTTACCACAACAAACAAAACCCAATCATTTTTAAGTTACAAAAAAATGCTAGTAACCATAACAAACTATGCCAAACTCACCTCAATTACTTCGGCTACCATGAATCATCACCAACTAATTCTTACCTCAACAAGCTAAACCCAATCACTTTTAAATTACAAAAAATGCTAAAAATCATAACAAACTATACCAGAATCACCTAAATTACTTCGGCTACCGTAAATCACCCCCAACTATCCCTTACCACAACAAACCAAACCATATCATCTTAAAATTACAAAAAAAGGTGTACAAATCATAACAAACTCTGCCAGACTCACCTAAATTACTTCGGCTACTCTAAATCATCACCAACTAACCCTTACCACAACAAACTAAACCCAATCACTTTTAAATTACAAAAAAATGCTAGTAACCATAGCAAACTATGCCAAACTCACCTAAATTACTTCGGCTACCATAAATCATCACCAACTAACCCTTACCACAACAAACTAAACCCAATCACTTTTAAATTACAAAAAAATGCTAGTAACCATAGCAAACCATGCCAAACTCACCTAAATTACTTCGGCTATCAAAAATCACCCCCAACTACACTTTACAGCAACAAACTATGCCCAATCACTTTAAAATTACAAAAAAATGCTAAAAATCATAGCAAATTATACCAGAATCACCTAAATTACTTCGGCTACCGTAAATCACCCCCAACTATCCCTTCCCACAACAAACCAAACCATATTATCTTAAAATTACAAAAAAAGGTGGACAAATCATAACAAACTCTGCCAGACTTACCTAAATTACTTCGGCTACTCTAAATCATCACCAACTAACCCTTACCACAACAAACTAAACCCAATCACTTTTAAATTACAAAAAAATGCTAGTAACCATAGCAAATTATGCCAAACTCACCTAAATTACTTCGGCTACCATAAGTCATCACCAACTAATCCTTACCACAACAAACAAAACCCAATCACTTTTAAGTTACAAAAAAATGCTAGTAACCATAACAAACTATGCCAAACTCACCTCAATTACTTCGGCTACCATGAATCATCACCAACTTATTCTTACCTCAACAAACTAAACCCAATCACTTTTAAATTACAAAAAATGCTAAAAATCATAACAAACTATACCAGAATCACCTAAATTACTTCGGCTACCGTAAATCACCCCCAACTATCCCTTACCACAACAAACCAAACCATATCATCTTAAAATTACAAAAAAAGGTGTACAAATCATAACAAACTCTGCCAGACTCACCTAAATTACTTCGGCTACTCTAAATCATCACCAACTAACCCTTACCACAACAAACTAAACCCAATCATTTTTAAATTACAAAAAAATGCTAGTAACCATAGCAAGCTATGCCAAACTCACCTAAATTACTTCGGCTACCATAAATCATCACCAACTAACCCTTACCACAACAAATTTAACCCAATCACTTTTAAATTACAAAAAAATGCTACTAACCATAGCAAACTATACCAAACTCACCTAAATTACTTCGGCTATCAAAAATCACCCCCAACTACACTTTACAGACACAAACTAAGCCCTATCACTTTAAAATTACAAAAAAATGCTAAAAATTATAACAAACTATACCAGAATCACCTAAATTACTTCGGCTACCGTAAATCACCCCCAACTATCCCTTACCACAACAAACCAAACCATATCATCTTAAAATTACAAAAAAAGGTGTACAAATCATAACAAACTATGCCAGACTCACCTAAATTACTTCGGCTACTCTAAATCATCACCAACTAACCCTTACCACAACAAACTAAACCCAATCACTTTTAAATTACAAAAAAATGCTAGTAACCATAGCAAACTATGCCAAACGCACCTAAATTACTTCGGCTACCATAAATCATCACCAACTAACCCTTACCACAACAAACTAAACCCAATCACTTTTAAATTACAAAAAAATGCTACTAACCATAGCAAACTATGCAAAACTCACCTAAATTACTTTGGCTACCATAAATCATCACCAACTAACCCTTACCACAACAAACTAAACGAAATCACTTTTAAATTACAAAAAAATGCTAGTAACCATAGCAAACTATGCCAAACTCACCTAAATTACTTCGGCTACCATAAATCATCACCAACTAACCCTTACCACAACAAACTAAACGAAGTCACTTTTAAATTACAAAAAAATGCTACTAACCATAGCAAACTATGCTAAACTCACCTAAATTACTTCGGCTATCAAAAATCACCCCCAACTACACTTTACAGCAACAAACTAAGCCCAATCACTTTAAAATTACAAAAAAATGCTAAAAATCATAACAAACTATACCAGAATCACCTAAATTACTTCGGCTACCGTAAATCACCCCCAACTATCCCTTAACACAACAAACCAAACCATATCATCTTAAAATTACAAAAAAAGGTGTACAAATCATAACAAACTTTACCAGACTCACCTAAATTACTTCGGCTACTCTAAATCATCACCAACTAACCCTTACCACAACAAACTAAACCCAATCACTTTTAAATTACAAAAAAATGCTACTAACCAAAGCAAACTATGCCAAACTCACCTAAATTACTTCAACTATCAAAAATCACCCCCAACTACACTTTACAGCAACAAACTAAGCCCAATCACTTTAAAATTACAAAAAAATGCTAAAAATTATAACAAACTATACCAGAATCTCCTAAATTACTTCGGCTACCATAAATCACCCCCAACTATCCCTTACCACAACAAACCAAACCATATCATCTTAAAATTACAAAAAAAAGTGTACAAATCATAACAAACTATGCCAGACACACCTAAATTACTTCGGCTACTCTAAATCATCACCAACTAATCCTTAACACAACAAACTAAACCCAATCACTTTTAAATTACAAAAAAATGCTAGTAACCATAGCAAACTATGCCAAACTCACCTAAATTACTTCGGCTACCATAAATCATCACCAACTAACCCTTACCACAACAAACTATACCCAATCACTTTTAAATTACAAAAAAATGCTCTAACCATAGCAAACTATGCCAAACTCACCTAAATTACTTCGGCTATCAAAAAGCACCCCCAACTACACTTTACAGCAACAAACTAAGCCCAATCACTTTAAAATTACAAAAAAATGCTAAAAATCATAACAAACTATACCAGAATCACCTAAATTACATCGGCTACCGTAAATCACCCCCAACTATCCCTTACCACAACAAACCAAACCATATCATCTTAAAATTACAAAAAAAGGTGTACAAATCATAACAAACTATGCCAGACTCACCTAAATTACTTCGGCTACTCTAAATCATCACCAACTAACCCTTACCACAACAAACTAAACCCAATCACTTTTAAATTGCAAAAAAATGCTAGTAACCATAGCAAACTATGCCAAACTCACTTAAATTACTTCGGCTACCATAAATCGTCACCAACTAACCTTTACCACAACAAACTAAACCCAATGACTTTTAAATTACAAAAAATGTTACTAGCCATAGCAAATTATGCCAAACTCACCTAAATTACTTCGGGTATCAAAAATCACCACCAACTACACTTTACAGCAACAAACTAAGCCCAATCACTTTAAAATTACAAAAAAATGCTAAAAATCATAACAAACTATACCAGAATCACCTAAATTACTTCGGCTACCGTAAATCACCCCCAACTATCCCTTACCACAACAAACCAAACCATATCATCTTAAAATTTCAAAAAAAGGTGTACAAATCATAACAAACTATGCCAGACTCACCTAAATTACTTCGGCTACTCTAAATCATCACCAACTAACCCTTACCACAACAAACTAAACCCAATCACTTTTAAATTGCAAAAAAATGCTAGTAACCATAGCAAACTATGCCAAACTCACTTAAATTACTTCGGCTACCATAAATCGTCACCAACTAACCTTTACCACAACAAACTAAACCCAATGACTTTTAAATTACAAAAAATGTTACTAGCCATAGCAAATTATGCCAAACTCACCTAAATTACTTCGGCTATCAAAAATCACCTCCAACTACACTTTACAGCAACAAACTAAGCCCAATCACTTTAAAATTACAAAAAAATGCTAAAAATCATAACAAACTATACAAGAATCACCTAAATTACTTCGGCTACCGTAAATCACCCCCAACGATCCCTTACCAGAAGAAACCAAACCATATCATCTTAAAATTACAAAAAAAGGTGTACAAATCATAACAAACTCTGCCAGACTCACCTAAATTACTTCGGCTACTCTAAATCATCACCAACTAACCCTTACCAGAACAAACTAAACCCAATCACTTTTAAATTACAAAAAAACGCTAGTAACCATAGCAAACTATGCCAAATTCACCTTAATTACTTCGGCTACCATAAATCATCACCAACTTACCGTTACCACAACAAACTTAACCCAATCACTTTTAAATTACAAAAAAATGCTACTAACCATAACAAACTATACCAAATTCACCTAAATTACTTCGGCTATCAAAAATCACCCCAACTTCACTTTATAGACACAAACTAAGCCCTATCACTTTAAAATTACAAAAAAATGCTAAAAATCATAACAAACTATACCAGAGTCACCTAAATTACTTCGGCTACCGTAAATCACCCCCAACTATCCCTTACCAGAACAAACCAAACCATATCATCTTAAAATTACAAAAAAAGGTGTACAAATCAGAACAAACTATGCCAGACTCACCTAAATTACTTCGGCTACTCTAAATCATCACCAACTAACCCTTACCACAACAAACTAAACCCAATCACTTTTAAATTACAAAAAAATGCTAGTAACCATAGCAAACTATGCCAAACTCACCTAAATTACTTCGGCTATCAAAAATCACCCCCAACTACACTTTACAGCAACAAACTAAGCCCAATCACTTTAAAATTACAAAAAAATGCTAAAAATCATAACAAACTATACCAGAATCACCTAAATTACTTCGGCTACCGTAAATCACCCCCAACTATCCCTTAACACAACAAACCAAACCATATCATCTTAAAATTACAAAAAAAGGTGTACAAATCATAACAAACTTTACCAGACTCACCTAAATTACTTCGGCTACTCTAAATCATCACCAACTAACCCTTACCACAACAAACTAAACCCAATCACTTTTAAATTACAAAAAAATGCTAGTAACCATAGCCAACTATGCCAAACTCACCTAAATTACTTCGGCTACCATAAATCATCACCAACTAACCCTTACCACAACAAACTAAACCCAATCACTTTTAAATTACAAAAAAATGCTACTAACCAAAGCAAACTATGCCAAACTCACCTAAATTACTTCAACTATCAAAAATCACCCTCAACTACACTTTACAGCAACAAACTAAGCCCAATCACTTTAAAATTACAAAAAAATGCTAAAAATTATAAGAAACTATACCAGAATCTCCTAAATTACTTCGGCTACCATAAATCACCCCCAACTATCCCTTACCACAACAAACCAAACCATATCATCTTAAAATTACAAAAAAAAGTGTACAAATCATAACAAACTATGCCAGACACACCTAAATTACTTCGGCTACTCTAAATCATCACCAACTAATCCTTAACACAACAAACTAAACCCAATCACTTTTAAATTACAAAAAAATGCTAGTAACCATAGCAAACTATGCCAAACTCACCTAAATTACTTCGGCTACCATAAATCATCACCAACTAACCCTTACCACAACAAACTATACCCAATCACTTTTAAATTACAAAAAAATGCTCTAACCATAGCAAACTATGCCAAACTCACCTAAATTACTTCGGCTATCAAAAAGCACCCCCAACTACACTTTACAGCAACAAACTAAGCCTAATCACTTTAAAATTACAAAAAAATGCTAAAAATCATAACAAACTATACCAGAATCACCTAAATTACATCGGCTACCGTAAATCACCCCCAACTATCCCTTACCAAAACAAACCAAACCATATCATCTTAAAATTACAAAAAAAGTGTACAAATCATAACAAACTATGCCAGACTCACCTAAATTACTTCGGCTACTCTAAATCATCACCAACTAACCCTTACCACAACAAACTAAACCCAATCACTTTTAAATTACAAAAAAATGCTAGTAACCATAGCAAACTATGCCAAACTCACTTAAATTACTTCGGCTACCATAAATCGTCACCAACTATCCTTTACCACAACAAACTAAACCCAATCACTTTTAAATTACAAAAAATGCTACTAGCCATAGCAAATTATGCCAAACTCACCTAAATTACTTCGGCTATCAAAAATCACCACCAACTACACTTTACAGCAACAAACTAAGCCCAATCACTTTAAAATTACAAAAAAATGCTAAAAATCATAACAAACTATACCAGAATCACCTAAATTACTTCGGCTATCGTAAATCACCCCCAACTATCCCTTACCACAACAAACCACACCATATCATCTTAAAATTACAAAAAAAGGTGTACAAATCATAACAAACTATGCCAGACTCACCGAAATTACTTCGGCTATTCTAAATCATCACCAACTAACCCTTACCACAACAAACTAAACCCAATCACTTTTAAATTACAAAAAAATTCTAGTAACCATAGCCAACTATGCCAAACTCACCTAAATTACTTCGGCTACCATAAATCATCACCAACTAACCCTTACCACAACAAACTAAACCCAATCACTTTTAAATTACAAAAAAATGCTACTAACCATAGCAAACTATGCCAAACTCAACTAAATTACTTCAACTATCAAAAATCACCCCCAACTACACTTTACAGCAACAAACTAAGCCCAATCACTTTAAAATTACAAAAAAATGCTAAAAATCATAACAAACTATACCAGAATCACCTAAATTACTTCGGCTACCCTAAATCACCCCCAACTATCCCTTACCACAACAAACCAAACCATATCATCTTAAAGATACAAAAAAGGTGTACAAATCATAACAAACTATGCCAGACTCACCTAAATTACTTCGGCTATTCTAAATCATCACCAACTAACACTTACCACAACAAACTTAACCCAATCACTTTTAAATTACAAAAGAATGCTAGTAACCATAGCAAACTATGCCAAACTCACCTAAATTACTTCGGCTACCATAAATCATCACCAACTAACCCTTACCACAACAAACTAAACCCAATCACTTTTAAATTACAAAAAAATGCTACTAACCATAGCAAACTATGCCAAACTCAACTAAATTACTTCAACTATCAAAAATCACCCCCAACTACACTTTACAGCAACAAACTAAGCCCAATCACTTTAAAATTACAAAAAAATGCTAAAAATCATAACAAACTATACCAGAATCACCTAAATTACTTCGGCTACCGTAAATCACCCCCAACTATCCCTTACCACAACAAACCAAACCATATCATCTTAAAGATACAAAAAAGGTGTACAAATCATAACAAACTATGCCAGACTCACCTAAATTACTTCGGCTATTCTAAATCATCACCAACTAACCCTTACCACCACAAACTAAACCCAATCACTTTTAAATTACAAAAAAATGCTAGTAACCATAGCAAACTATGCCAAACTCACCTAAATTACTTCGGCTACCATAAATCATCACCAACTAACCCTTACCACAACAAACTAAACCCAATCACTTTTAAATTACAAAAAAATGCTACTAACCATAGCAAACTATGCCAAACTCACCTAAATTACTTCGGCTATCAAAAATCACCCCCAAATACACTTTACAGCAACAAACTAAGCCCAATCACTTTAAAATTACAAAAAAATGCTAAAAATCAAAACAAACTATACCAGAATCACCTAAATTACTTCGGCTACCGTAAATCACCCCCAACTATTCCTTACCACAACAAACCAAACCATATCATCTTAAAATTATAAAAAAAGGTGTACAAATCATAACAAACTATGCCAGACTCACCGAAATTACTTCGGCTATTCTAAATCATCAGCAACTAACCCTTACCACAACAAACTAAACTCAATCACTTTTAAATTACAAAAAAATTCTAGTAACCATAGCAATCTATGCCAAACTCACCTAAATTACTTCGGCTATCAAAAATCACCCCCAACTACACTTTACAGCAACAAACTAAGCCCAATCACTTTAAAATTACAAAAAATTGCTAAAAATCATAACAAACTATACCAGAATCACCTAAATTACTTCGGCTACCGTAAATCACCCCCAACTATCCCTTACCACAACAAACCAAACCATATCATCTTAAAATTACAAAAAAGGTGTACAAATCATAACAAACTATGCCAGACTCACCTAAATTACTTCGGCTACTCTAAATCATCACCAACTAACCCTTACCACAACAAACTAAACCCAATCACTTTTAAATTACAAAAAAATGCCAGTAACCATAGCCAACTATGCCAAACTCACCTAAATTACTTCGGCTACCATAAATCATCACCAACTAACCCTTACCACAACAAACTAAACCCAATCACTTTTAAATTACAAAAAAATGCTACTAACCATAGCAAACTATGCCAAACTCACCTAAATTACTTCAACTATCAAAAATCACCCCCAACTACACTTTACAGCAACAAACTAAGCCCAATTACTTTAAAATTACAAAAAAATGCTAAAAATCATAACAAACTATACCAGAATCTCCTAAATTACTTCGGCTACCGTAAATCACCCCCAACTATCCCTTACCACAACAAACCAAACCATATCATCTTAAAATTACAAAAAAAGGTGTATAAATCATAACAAACTATGCCAGACACACCTATATTACTTCGGCTACTCTAAACCATCACCAACTAATCCTTAACACAACAAACTAAACCCAACCACTTTTAAATTACAAAAAAATGCTAGTAACCATAGAAAACTATGCCAAACTCACCTAAATTACTTCGGCTACCATAAATCATCACCAACTAACCCTTACCACAACAAACTAAACCCAATCACTTTTAAATTACAAAAAAATGCTACTAACCATAGCAAACTATGCCAAACTCACCTAAATTACTTCGGCTATCAAAAATCACCCCCAACTACACTTTACAGCAACAAACTAAGCCCAATCACTTTAAAATTACAAAAAAATGCCAAAAATCATAACAAACTATACCAGAATCACCTAAATTACTTCGGTTACCGTAAATCACCCCCAACAATCCCTTACCACAACAAACCAAACCATATCATCTTAAAATTACAAAAAAAGGTGTACAAATCATAACAAACTATGCCAGACTCACCTAAATTACTTCGGCTACTCTAAATCATCACCTACTAACCCTTACCACAACAAACTAAACCCAATCACTTTTAAATTACAAAAAAATGCTAGTAACCATAGCAAACTATGCCAAACTCACCTAAATTACTTCGGCTACCATAAATCATCACCAACTAACCCTTACCACAACAAACTAAACCCAATCACTTTTAAATTTCAAAAAAATGCTACTAACCATAGCAAACTATGTCAAACTCACCTAAATTACTTCGGCTATCAAAAATCACCCCCAACTACACTTTACAGCAACAAACTAAGCCCAAACACTTTAAAATTACAAAAAAATGTTAAAAATCATAACAAATTATACCAGAATCACTTAAATTACTTCGGCTACCGTAAATCAACCCCAACTATCCCTTACCACAACAAACAAAACCATATCATCTTAAAATTACAAAAAAGGTGTACAAATCATAACAAACTATGTCAGACTCACCTAAATTACTTCGGCTACTCTAAATCATCACCAACTAACCCATACCACAACAAACTAAACCCAATCACTTTTAATTACAAAAAAATGCTAGTAACCATAGCAAACTATGCCAAACTCACCTAAATTACTTCGGCTACCATAAATCATCATCAACTAACCCTTACCACAACAAACTAAACCCAATCACTTTTAAATTACAAAAAAATGCTACTAACCATAGCAAACTATGCCAAACTCACCTAAATTACTTCGGCTATCAAAAATCACCCCCAACTACACATTACAACAACAAACTAAGCCCAATCACTTTAAAATTACAAAAAAATGCTAAAAATCAAAACAAACTATACCAGAATCACCTAAATTACTTCGGCTACCGTAAATCACCCCCAACTATTCCTTACCACAACAAACCAAACCATATCATCTTAAAATTACAAAAAAAGGTGTACAAATCATAACAAACTATGCCAGACTCAACTAAATTACTTCGGCTACTCTAAATCATCACCAACTAACCCTTACCACAACAAACTAAACCCAATCACTTTTAAATTACAAAAAAATGCTACTAACCATAGCAAACTATGCCAAATTCACCTAAATTGCTTCGGCTATCAAAAATCACTCCCAACTACACTTTACAGCAACAAACTAAACCCAATCAATTTTAAATTACAAAAAAATGCTAGTAACCATAGCAAACTATGACAAAGTCACCTAAATTACTTCGGCTACCATAAATCATCACCAACTAACCCTTACCACAACAAACTAAACCCAATCACTTTTAATTACAAAAAAATGCTACTAACCATAGCAAACTATGTCAAACTCACCTAAATTACTTCGGCTATCAAAAATCAACCCCAACTACACTTTACAGCAACAAACTAAGCCCAATCACTTTAAAATTACAAAAAAATGCTAAAAATCATAACAAATTATACCAGAATCACTTAAATTATTTCGGCTACCGTAAATCACCCCCAACTATCCCTTACCACAACAAACCAAACCATATCATCTTAAAATTACAAAAAAGGTGTACAAATCATAACAAACTATGCCAGACTCACCGAAATTACTTCGGCTATTCTAAATCATCACCAACTAACCCTTACCACAACAAACTAAACCCAATCACTTTTAAATTACAAAAAAATGCTAGTAACCATAGCAAACTATGCCAAACTCACCTAAATTACTTCGGCTATCAAAAATCACCCCCAACAACACTTTACAGCAGCAAACTAAGCCCAATCACTATAAAATTACAAAAAAATGCTAAAAATCATAACAAACTATACCAGAATCACATAAATTACTTCGGCGACCGTAAATCACCCCCAACTATCCCTTACCACAACAAACCAAACCATATCATCTTAAAATTACAAAAAAAGGTGTACAAATCATAACAAACTATGCCAGACTCAACTAAATTACTTCGGCTACTCTAAATCATCACCAACTAACCCTTACCACAACAAACTAAACCCAATCACTTTTAAATTACAAAAAAATGCTACTAACCATAGCAAACTATGCCAAATTCACCTAAATTGCTTCGGCTATCAAAAATCACCCCCAACTACACTTTACAGCAACAAACTAAACCCAATCAATTTTAAATTACAAAAAAATGCTAGTAACCATAGCAAACTATGACAAAGTCACCTAAATTACTTCGGCTACCATAAATCATCACCAACTAACCCTTACCACAACAAACTAAACCCAATCACTTTTAATTACAAAAAAATGCTACTAACCATAGCAAACTATGCCAAACTCACCTAAATTACTTCGGCTATCAAAAATCACCCCCAACTACACTTTACAGCAACAAACTAAGCCCAATCACTTTAAAATTATAAAAAAATGCTAAAAATCATAACAAATTATACCAGAATCACCTAAATTACTTCGGCTACCGTAAATCACCCCCAACTATTCCTTACCACAACAAACCAAACCATATCATCTTAAAATTACAAAAAAAGGTGTACAAATCATAACAAACTATGCCAGACTCACCTAAACTACTTCAGCTACTCTAAATCATCACCAACTAACCCTTACCACAACAAACTAATCCCAATCAATTTTAAATTACAAAAAAATGCTAGTAACCATAGCAAACTATGACAAAGTCACCTAAATTACTTCGGCTACCATAAATCGTCACCAACTAACCTTTACCACAACAAACTAAACCCAATCACTTTTAAATTACAAAAAATGCTACTAACCATAGCAAATTATGCCAAACTCACCTAAATTACTTCGGCTTTCAAAAATCACCACCAACTACACTTTACAGCAACAAACTAAGCCCAATCACTTTAAAATTACAAAAAAATGCTAAAAATCATAACAAACTATACCAGAATCACCTAAATTACTTCGGCTACCGTAAATCACCCCCAACTATCCCTTACCACAACAAACCAAACCATATCATCTTAAAATTACTAAAAAAGGTGTACAAATCATAAGAAACTATGCCAGACTCACCGAAATTACTTCGGCTATTCTAAATCATCAGCAACTAACCCTTACCACAACAAACTAAACTCAATCACTTTTAAATTACAAAAAAATGCTAGTAACCATAGCAATCTATGCCAAACTCACCTAAATTACTTCGGCTACCATAAATCATCACCAACTAACCCTTACCACAACAAACTAAACCCAATCACTTTTAAATTACAAAAAAATGCTACTAACCATAGCAAACTATGCCAAACTCACCTAAATTACTTCGGCTATCAAAAATCACCCCCAACTACAATTTACAGCAACAAACTAAGCCCAATCACTTTAAAATTACAAAAAAATAAAAATCATAGCAAACTATACCAGAATCACCTAAATTACTTCGGCTACCGTAAATCACCCCCAACTATCCCTTACCACAACAAACCAAACCATATCATCTTAAAATTACAAAAAAGGTGTACAAATCATAACAAACTATGCCAGACTCACCTAAATTACTTCGGCTACTCTAAATTATCACCAACTAACCCTTACCACAACAAACTAAACCCAATCAGTTTTAAATTACAAAAAAATGCTAGTAACCATAGCAAACTATGCCAAACTCACCTAAATTACTTCGGCTACCATAAATCATCACCAACTAACCCTTACTACAACAAACTAAACTCAATCACTTTAAAATTACAAAAAAATGCTAAAAATCATAACAAACTATACCAGAATCACCTAAATTACTTCGGCTACCGTAAATCACCCCCAACTATCCCTTACCACAACAAACCAAACCATATCATCTTAAAATTACAGAAAAAGGTGTACAAATCATAACAAACTATGCCAGACTCAACTAAATTACTTCGGCTACTCTAAATCATCACCAACTAACCCTTACCACAACAAACTAAACCCAATCACTTTTAAATTACAAAAAAATGCTACTAACCATAGCAAACTATGCCAAATTCACCTAAATTGCTTCGGCTATCAAAAATCACCCCCAACTACACTTTACAGCAACAAACTAAACCCAATCAATTTTAAATTACAAAAAAATGCTAGTAACCATAGCAAACTATGACAAAGTCACCTAAATTACTTCGGCTACCATAAATCATCACCAACTAACCCTTACCACAACAAACTAATCCCAATCAATTTTAAATTACAAAAAAATGCTACTAACCATAGCAAACTATGCCAAACTCACCTAAATTACTTCGGCTATCAAAAGTCACCCCCAACTACACTTTACAGCAACAAACTAAGCCCAATCACTTTAAAATTACAAAAAAATAAAAATCATAGCAAACTATACCAGAATCACCTAAATTACTTCGGCTACCGTAAATCACCCCCAACTATCCCTTACCACAACAAACCAAACCATATCATCTTAAAATTACAAAAAAGGTGTACAAATCATAACAAACTATGCCAGACTCACCTAAATTACTTCGGCTACTCTAAATTATCACCAACTAACCCTTACCACAACAAACTAAACCCAATCACTTTTAAATTACAAAAAAATGCTAGTAACCATAGCAAACTATGCCAAACTCACCTAAATTACTTCGGCTACCATAAATCATCACCAACTAACCCTTACCACAACAAACTAAACTCAATCACTTTTAAATTACAAAAAAATGCTACTAACCATAGCAAACTATGTCAAACTCACCTAAATTACTTCGGCTATCAAAAATCACCCCCAACTACACTTTACAGCAACAAACTAAGCCCAATCACATTAAAATTACAAAAAAATGCTAAAAATCATAACAAATTATAACAGAATCACTTAAATTACTTCGGCTACCGTAAATCACCCCCAACTATCCCTTACCACAACAAACCAAACCATATCATCTTAACATTACAAAAAAGGTGTACAAATCATAACAAACTATGTCAGACTCACCTAAATTACTTCGGCTACTCTAAATCATCACCAACTAACCCATACCACAACAAACTAAACCCAATCAATTTTAAATTACAAAAAAATGCTAGTAACCATAGCAAACTATGCCAAAGTCACCTAAATTACTTCGGCTACCATAAATCATCACCAACTAACCCTTACCACAACAAACTAAACCCAATCACTTTTAAATTACAAAAAAATGCTACTAACCATAGCAAACTATGCCAAACTCACCTAAATTACTTCGGCTATCAAAAATCACCCCCAACTACAATTTACAGCAACAAACTAACCCCAATCACTTTAAAATTACAAAAAAAATGCTAAAAATCAAAACAAACTATACCAGAATCACCTAAATTACTTCGGCTACCGTAAATCACCCCCAACTATTCCTTACCACAACAAACCAAACCATATCATCTTAAAATGACAAAAAAATTTGTACAAATCATAACAAACTATGCCAGACTCACCTAAATTACTTCGGCTACTCTAAATCATCACCAACTAACCCTTACCACAAGAAACTAAACCCAATCACTTTTAAATTACAAAAAAATGCTAGTAACCATAGCAAACTATGCCAAACTCACCTAAATTACTTTGGCTACCATAAATCATCACCAACTAACCCTTACCACAACAAACTAAACCCAATCACTTTTAAATTACAAAAAAATGCTACTAACCATAGCAAACTATGCCAAACTCACCTAAATTACTTCGGCTATCAAAAATCACCCCCAACTACACTTTACAGCAACAAACTAAGCCCAATCACTATAAAATTACAAAAAAATTGCTAAAAATCAAAACAAACTATACCAGAATCACCTAAATTACTTCGGTTACCGTAAATCACCCCCAACTATCCCTTACCACAACAAACCAAACCATATCATCTTAAAATTACAAAGAAAGGTGTACAAATCATAACAAGCTATGCCAGACTCACCGAAATTACTTCGGCTATTCTAAATCACCACCAACTAACCCTTACCACAACAAACTAAACCCAATCACTTTTAAATTACAAAAAAATGCTAGTAACCATAGCAAACTATGCCAAACTCACCTAAATTACTTCGGCTACCATAAATCATCACCAACTAACCCTTACCACAACAAACTATACCCAATCACTTTTAAATTACAAAAAATGCTACTAGCCATAGCAAATTATGCCAAACTCACCTAAATTACTTCGGCTATCAAAAATCACCACCAACTACACTTTACAGCAACAAACTAAGCCCAATCACTTTAAAATTACAAAAAAATGCTAAAAATCATAACAAACTATACCAGAATCACCTAAATTACTTCGGCTATCAAAAATCACCCTCAACTACACTTTACAGCAACAAACTAACCCCAATCACTTTAAAATTACAAAAAAAATGCTAAAAATCAAAACAAACTATACCAGAATCACCTAAATTACTTCGGCTACCGTAAATCACCCCCAACTATTCCTTACCAAAACAAACCAAACCATATCATCTTAAAATGACAAAAAAATTTGTACAAATCATAACAAACTATGCCAGACTCACCTAAATTACTTCGGCTACTCTAAATCATCACCAACTAACCCTTACCACAAGAAACTAAACCCAATCACTTTTAAATTACAAAAAAATGCTAGTAACCATAGCAAACTATGCCAAACTCACCTAAATTACTTTGGCTACCATAAATCGTCACCAACTAACCTTTACCACAACAAACTAAACCCAATCACTTTTGAATTACAAAAAAATGCTACTAACCATAGCAAATTATGCCAAACTCACCTAAATTACTTCGGCTATCAAAAATCACCCCCAACTACACTTTACAGCAACAAACTAAGCCCAAACACTATAAAATTACAAAAAAATTGCTAAAAATCAAAACAAACTATACCAGAATCACCTAAATTACTTCGGTTACCGTAAATCACCCCCAACTATCCCTTACCACAACAAACCAAACCATATCATCTTAAAATTACAAAAAAAGGTTTACAAATCATAACAAACTATGCCAGACTCACCGAAATTACTTCGGCTATTCTAAATCACCACCAACTAACCCTTACCACAACAAACTAAACCCAATCACTTTTAAATTACAAAAAAATGCTAGTAACCATAGCAAACTATGCCAAACTCACCTAAATTACTTCGGCTACCATAAATCATCACCAACTAACCCTTACCACAACAAACTATACCCTATCACTTTTAAATTACAAAAAAATGCTTTAACCATAGCAAACTATGCCAAACTCAAATAAATTACTTCGGCTATCAAAAAGCACCCCCAACTACACTTTACAGCAACAAACTAAGCCCAATCACTTTAAAATTACAAAAAAATGCTAAAAATCATAACAAACTATACCAGAATCACCTAAATTACATCGGCTACCGTAAATCACCCCCAACTATCCCTTACCAAAACAAACCAAACCATATCATCTTAAAATTACAAAAAAAGGTGTACAAATCATAACAAACTATGCCAGACTCACCTAAATTACTTCGGCTACTCTAAATCATCACCAACTAACCCTTACCACAACAAACTAAACCCAATCACTTTTAAATTACAAAAAAATGCTAGTAACCATAGCAAACTATGCCAAACTCACTTAAATTACTTCGGCTACCATAAATCGTCACCAGCTAACCTTTACCACAACAAACTAAACCCAATCACTTTTAAATTACAAAAAATGCTACTAGCCATAGCAAATTATGCCAAACTCACCTAAATTACTTCGGCTATCAAAAATCACCACCAACTACACTTTACAGCAACAAACTAAGCCCAATCACTTTAAAATTACAAAAAAATGCTAAAAATCATAACAAACTATACCAGAATCACCTAAATTACTTCGGCTATCGTAAATCACCCCCAACTATCCCTTACCACAACAAACCAAACCATATCATCTTAAAATTACAAAAGAAGGTGTTCAAATCATAACAAACTATGCCAGACTCACCGAAATTACTTCGGTTATTCTAAATCATCACCAACTAACCCTTACCACAACAAACTAAACCCAATCACTTTTAAATTACAAAAAAATGCAAGTAACCATAGCAAACTATGCCAAACTCACCTAAATTACTTCGGCTACCATAAGTCATCACCAACTAATCCTTACCACAACAAACAAAACCCAATCACTTTTAAGTTACAAAAAAATGCTAGTAACCATAACAAACTATGCCAAACTCACCTCAATTACTTCGGCTACCATGAATCATCACCAACTAATTCTTACCTCAACAAACTAAACCCAATCACTTTTAAATTACAAAAAATGCTAAAAATCATAACAAACTATGCCAAACTCACCTAAATTACTACGGCTATCAAAAATCACCCCCAACTACACTTTACAGCAACAAACTGAGCCCAATCACTTTAAAATTACAAAAAAATGCTAAAAATCATAACAAACTATACCAGAATCACCTAAATTACTTCGGCTACCGTAAATCACCCCCAACTATCCCTTACCACAACAAACCAAACCATATCATTTTAAAATTACAAAAAAAGGTGTACAAATCATAACAAACTATGCCAGACTCACCTAAATTACTTCGGCTACTCTAAATCATCACCAACTAACCCTTACCACAACAAACTAAACCCAATCACTTTTAAATTACAAAAAAATGCTAGTAACCATAGCAAACTATGCCAAACGCACCTAAATTACTTCGGCTACCATAAATCATCACCAACTAACCCTTACCACAACAAACTAAACCCAATCACTTTTAAATTACAAAAAAATGCTACTAACCATAGCAAACTATGCCAAATTCACCTAAATTACTTTGGCTACCATAAATCATCACCAACTAACCCTTACCACAACAAACTAAACGAAATCACTTTTAAATTACAAAAAAATGCTAGTAACCATAGCAAACTATGCCAAACTCACCTAAATTACTTCGGCTACCATAAATCATCACCAACTAACCCTTTCCACAACAAACTAAACGAAATCACTTTTAAATTACAAAAAAATGCTACTAACCATAGCAAACTATGCTAAACTCACCTAAATTACTTCGGCTATCAAAAATCACCCCCAACTACACTTTACAGCAACAAACTAAGCCCAATCACTTTAAAATTACAAAAAAATGCTAAAAATCATAACAAACTATACCAGAATTACCTAAATTACTTCGGCTACCGTAAATCACCCCCAACTATCCCTTAACACAACAAACCAAACCATATCATCTTAAAATTACAAAAAAAGGTGTACAAATCATAACAAACTTTACCAGACTCACCTAAATTACTTCGGCTACTCTAAATCATCACCAACTAACCCTTACCACAACAAACTAAACCCAATCACTTTTAAATTACAAAAAAATGCTAGTAACCATAGCCAACTATGCCAAACTCACCTAAATTACTTCGGCTACCATAAATCATCACCAACTAACCCTTACCACAACAAACTAAACCCAATCACTTTTAAATTACAAAAAAATGCTAGTAACCATAGCAAACTATGCCAAACTCACCTAAATTACTTCGGCTATCAAAAATCACCCCCAACTACACTTTACAGCAACAAACTAAGCCCAATCACTTTAAAATTACAAAAAAATGCTAAAAATTATAACAAACTATACCAGAATCACCTAAATTACTTCGGCTACCGTAAATCACCCCCAACTATCCCTTACCACAACAAACCAAACCATATCATCTTAAAATTACAAAAAAAGGTGTACAAATCATAACAAACTATGCCAGACTCACCTAAATTACTTCGGCTACTCTAAATCATCACCAACTAACCCTTACCACAACAAACTAAACCCAATCACTTTTAAATTACAAAAAAATGCTAGTAACCATAGCCAACTATGCCAAACTCACCTAAATTACTTCGGCTACCATAAATCATCACCAACTAACCCTTACCACAACAAACTAAACCCAATCACTTTTAAATTACAAAAAAATGCTACTAACCATAGCAAACTATGCCAAACTCACCTAAATTACTTCAACTATCAAAAATCACCCCCAACTACACTTTACAGCAACAAACTAAGCCAAATCACTTTAAAATTACAAAAAAATGCTAAAAATCATAACAAACTATACCAGAATCACCTAAGTTACTTCGGCTACCGTAAATCACCCCCAACTATCCCTTACCACAACAAACCAAACCATATCATCTTAAAGATACAAAAAAAGGTGTACAAATCATAACAAACTATGCCAGACTCACCTAAATTACTTCGGCTATTCTAAATCATCACCAACTATCACTTACCACAACAAACTAAACCCAATCACTTTTAAATTACAAAAGAATGCTAGTAACCATAGCAAACTATGCCAAACTCACCTAAATTACTTCGGCTACCATAAATCATCACCAACTAACCATTACTACAACAAACTAAACGAAATCACTTTTAAATTACAAAAAAATGCTACTAACCATAGCAAACTATGCTAAACTCACCTAAATTACTTCGGCTATCAAAAATCACCCCCAACTACACTTTACAGCAACAAACTAAGCCCAATCACTTTAAAATTACAAAAAAAATGCTAAAAATCATAACAAACTCTACCAGAATCACCTAAATTACTTCGGCTAGCGTAAATCACCCCCAACTATTCCTTACCACAACAAACCAAACCATATCATCTTAAAATTACAAAAAAAGGTGTACAAATCATAACAAACTATGCCAGATTCACCTAAATTAATTCGGTTACTCTAAATCATCACCAACTAACCCTTACCACAACAAACTAAACACAATCACTTTTAAATTACAAAAAAATGCTAGTAACCATAGCCAACTATGCCAAACTCACCTAAATTACTTCGGCTTCCATAAATCATCACCAACTAACCCTTACCACAACAAACTAAACCCAATCACTTTTAAATTACAAAAAAATGCTACTAACCATAGCAAACTATGCCAAACTCACCTTAATTACTTCAACTATCAAAAATCACCCCCAACTACACTTTACAGCAACAAACTAAGCCCAATCACTTTAAAATTAAAAAAAAATGCTAAAAATCATAACAAACTATACCAGAATCTCCTAAATTACTTCGGCTACCGTAAATCACCCCCAACTATCCCTTACCACAACAAACCAAACCATATCATCTTAAAATTACAAAAAAAGGTGTACAAATCATAACAAACTATGCCAGACTCACCTACATTTCTTCGGCTACTCTAAATCATCACCAACTAACCCTTACCACAACAAACTAAACCCAATCACTTTTAAATTACAAAAAAATGCTAGTAACCATAGCAAACTATGCCAAACTCACCTAAATTACTTCGGCTACCATAAATCATCACCAAATAACCCTTACCACAACAAACTAAACCCAATCACTTTTAAATTACAAAAAAATGCTTCTAACCATAGCAAACTATGCTAAACTCACCTAAATTATTTCGGCTATCAAAAATCACCCCCAACTACACTCTACAGCAACAAACTAAGCCCAATCACTTTAAAATTACAAAAAAATGCTAAAAATCAAAACAAACTATACCAGAATCACCTAAATTATTTCGGCTACCGTAAATCACCCCCAACTATTCCTTACCACAACAAACCAAACCATATCATCTTAAAATTATAAAAAAAAGGTGTACAAATCATAACAAACTATGCCAGACTCACCTAAATTACTTCGGCTACTCTAAATCATCACCAACTAACCCTTACCACAAGAAACTAAACCCAATCACTTTTAAATTACAAAAAAATGCTAGTAACCATAGCAAACTATGCCAAACTCACCTAAATTACTTTGGCTAATTTATTGCTCTGTTTTCAGAGTATTTCGGCAAATGATGTTGGGGGGCCGTCCCCAATAAAAAATTTACACAACCCGAAAATTGAAAAAAAAATAAAAGGGGGTCAAGATTATGGCAGCCGGTGTCGACTGCCACGCGGTGGACCGAAACACAAGACAATAAGACTCTAAGGGTCAGTATTGGTGGTTACAGAGTCTAAGTCCTGATATTCAGGACTTTGACTCTGTAACTACCAGTAAAGACAACACAAGATGGAATTATAATAGTAGAGATTGATTGCTTATCTGCGCATCGGTCGGCTCTCGCACACAAAATGGACGAGTTTGACACGATTCGCCGAGGAGAATGCATTTCGCGCATGTGTACATTTTGCGCATGTCTGTAAGGTTCGGAAATGTTGTGACGCTTTGATGTTTGTTCGAAACGAAATGCATTCGTAGTTGTTAACATTGGTGAGTATAGGCTAAGTTAAAGTTGTTAGAACTAGCAATTATTACTTAGCCGGTAACGGTGAACTCTGCCGTGTTTGGTTGGTAGATTGATCGGGGCGAAAAGGCGGTCATCGATCGTTTTATAAAAGTGAGGTTATGGAAACCAAAACATCACGATGACCTGGTTTGAACGGCAAAGTTCCCGATAGACTCGTAAGTACGCACATCCAACCGCACTAACAGGCCATGTATTAATCAAAGCACTTTCACAGGCGGCGGTCCCACACTCTAGTGCTGAACCTTCCGTGACATATCCAGCCTCCTTTGATTACATCGCACACCAGGGACTCCAAGCTGTTTTTACCGAGTCCGATGGTGTCGATGAATTGGTTGTTCAGAGGACACCAACCGCCGCGAGCTCCAATTATAGTTGGAGGGACCTGTATATCCTTATCCTTATGGAGGCGTTTTACTCCGGCAAGGAAGGAGTCGCTGCTGTAATGGGCCGCCTTGTTTCTGAATGCCACGTCCAGGTTGTTGGGACCTTCCCAGTGGATTCCTATCTCTCCTATTATAAGTCGGCTTTCTTTGATTAAAATTAAATCCGGTTTGTGAAGCGCCCCGTTAAGATCGTATATCCTCGGTTCCACAGAGACTTCCCAGCCTTTCTCTCTGGCCATTGCCGCGATGCGGTTGACGGTGTGGTCGTGCCTCGCTATCCTCTCCACGTGCGTGACTGGACATCTCTGCAATATATGGCAGACCGTCTCCCTCCGTTGACAGCCTGCTCTACAGAGGACCTCTCCTGATCGATTATGCACACCCCCATGGACCGGTAGAAGGTTACCCCTTAGTTGGATTGCTTTAACGTAGTCGCCTCCATTCCAGTGGCCGGGAGGCCGATCAACCCATCGATAGCAACCCGAACAGCCTCCGACCTGCCAAAGCCCGCCTCCTGATACTGAAGCTTCTAGTTGACCTGACCAATAGTTGGCGAGATTGTTGGGGTTGGTGCTTATATCTCGCAGCCAGAGGGAAAGTTTTTCGGTAAATTTCTGTAGGTAGTTGTTGTTATTGAAAAGTTCCAGTAGATCGGAATCATCGGTTGCCGAGAGCTTGTTTAGGCGGCCCAGTAGGATTCCCGGAATTCTGCGAGAGAGATTTAATAGACCGAGACCTCCATCTGATGTTCTAGAATATAGGTAAGCATTAGAGGTGCTGGAGGGTAGGTGGAGGGTTTTTTTTGCGGCAAGGCGTACTAGTCGATCGGCGCTGCGTAGGGCCTTTAGAGTAACATTCGGATTTTGAAGGGTATAGATGTAGCGCGGTACAAGATAAAATTTAATTAGATGAATTTTCTGTTGAGGTTTTAGGGGGGCCTTTTGTATTCGATCCAGTTGGAGTTTGAGGTCCGCCAGAGTGGAGAATTTTGCCCCCGAGAACTCATAGTTGTGACCAAGGTAGCGAAATTGATCACCCACTCCGATGTTTGGTAGTGGGACGCTTCCGATGTAGATGTGGGACCGCCGATCTGTGTTCACGTACAGCTTCTGTTTCATGGGGAGGCGTTTCACCGTTAAGTTGGTGCATTTTTTAGTGTTGATCTGCATCCTGCGCTGTTCCAAGAAACGGGTTACGTCCCTGACCAGAAACTGCATGTCTTCCCGGCTCTCCGATAGTAAAATGAGGTCATCCGCATAGGCAAGGGTGTTTATGCGGGCGTCGCCAAGTTTTAGTCCGGCTGGTCGTGTTTCCAGGATGTAGAGCAACTCGTCAATCACCATATTAAATAAGAACGGTGAGATGGGATCTCCCTGCTTAACCCCTTTAGTAATGTGAATCGCTCTTTTTTAATCCCCTCCCACTGATATGTTGGTTGTGCATCCCTCGTAGCTGTTGGTGATCATCTTAATTATTTTGGGGTGCAGACCGAAGCGTTTCATGGCCCTGACGATGGAAGAGTGCGGCACTGTGTCGAACGCTTTCTTGATATAATCGTCACCAACTAACCTTTACCACAACAAACTAAACCCAATCACTTTTAAATTACAAAAAAATGCTACTAACCATAGCAAATTATGCCAAACTCACCTAAATTACTTCGGCTATCAAAAATCACCACCAACTACACTTTACAGCAACAAACTAAGCCCAATCACTTTAAAATTACAAAAAAATGCTAAAAATCATAACAAACTATACCAGAATCACCTAAATTACTTCGGCTACCGTAAATCACCCCCAACTATCCCTTACCACAACAAACCAAACCATATCATCTTAATATTACAAAAAAAGGTGTACAAATCATAACAAACTATGCCAGACTCACCTAAATTACTTCGGCTACCATAAATCATCACCAACTAACCCTTACCACAACAAACCCAACCATATCATCTTAAAATTACAAAAAAAGGTGTACAAATCAAAACAAACTATGCCAGACTCACCTAAATTACTTCGGCTACCATAAATCATCACCAACTAACCCTTACCACAACAAACTAAACCCAATCACTTTTAAATTACAAAAAAACGCTAGTAACCATAGCAAACTACGCCAAACTCACCTAAATTACTTCGGCTACCATAAATCATCACCAACTAACCCTTACCACAACAAACTAAACCCAATCACTTTTAAATTACAAAAAAATGCTACTAACCATAGCAAGCTATTCCAAACTTACCTAAATTACTTCGGCTACCAAAAATCACCCCCAACTACACTTTACAGCAACCAACTAAGCCCAATCACTTTAAAATTACAAAAAAATGCTAAAAATCATAACAAATTATACCAGAATCACTTAAATTACTTCGGCTACCGTAAATCACCCCCAACTATCCCTTACCACAACAAACCAAACCATATCATCTTAAAATTACAAAAAAGGTGTACAAATCATAACAAACTATGTCAGACTCACCTAAATTACTTCGGCTACTCTAAATCATCACCAACTAACCCATACCACAACAAACTAAACCCAATCAATTTTAAATTACAAAAAAATGCTAGTAACCATAGCAAACTATGACAAAGTCACCTAAATTACTTCGGCTACCATAAATCATCACCAACTAACCCTTACCACAACAAACTAAACCCAATCACTTTTAATTACAAAAAAATGCTACTAACCATAGCAAACTATGCCAAACTCACCTAAATTACTTCGGCTTTCAAAAATCACCACCAACTACACTTTACAGCAACAAACTAAGCCCAATCACTTTAAAATTACAAAAAAATGGTAAAAATCATAACAAACTATACCAGAATCACCTAAATTACTTCGGCTACCGTAAATCACCCCCAACTATCCCTTACCACAACAAACCGAACCATATCATCTTAAAATTACAAAAAAAGGTGTACAAATCATAACAAACTATGCCAGACTCACCGAAATTAGTTCGGCTATTCTAAATCATCACCAACTAACCCTTACCACAACAAACTAAACCCAATCACTTTTAAATTACAAAAAAATGCTAGTAACCACAGCAAACTATGCCAAACTCACCTAAATTACTTCGGCTACCATAAATCATCACCAACTAACCCTTACCACAACAAACTTAACCCAATCACTTTTAAATTACAAAAAAATGCTAGTAACCATAGCAAACTATGCCAAACTCACCTAAATTACTTCGGCTACCATAAATCATCACCAACTAACCCTTACCACAACAAACTAAACCCAATCACTTTTAAATTACAAAAAAATGCTACTAACCATAGCAAACTATTCCAAACTCACCTAAATTACTTCGGCTATCAAAAATCACCCCCAACTACACTTTACAGCAACAAACTAAGCCCAATCACTTTAAAATTACAAAAAAATGCTAAAAATCATAACAAATTATACCAGAATCACTTAAATTACTTCGGCTACCGTAAATCACCCCCAACTATCCCTTACCACAACAAACCAAACCATATCATCTTAACATTACAAAAAAGGCGTACAAACCATAACAAACTATGTCAGACTCACCTAAATTACTTCGGCTACTCTAAATCATCACCAACTAACCCATACCACAACAAACTAAACCCAATCAATTTTAAATTACAAAAAAATTTTAGTAACCATAGCAAATTATGCCAAAGTCACCTAAATTACTTCGGCTACCATAAATCATCACCAACTAACCCTTACCACAACAAACTAAACCCAATCACTTTTAAATTACAAAAATGCTACTAACCATAGCAAACTATGCCAAACTCACCTAAATTACTTCGGCTATTAAAAATCACCCCCAACTACACTTTACAGCAACAAATGAAGCCCAATCACCTTAAAATTACAAAAAAAATGCTAAAAATCAAAACAAACTATACCAGAATCACCTAAATTACTTCGGTTACCGTAAATCACCCCCAACTATCCCTTACCACAACAAACCAAACCATATCATCTTAAAATTACAAAAAAAGGTGTACAAATCATAACAAACTATGCCAGACACACCTAAATTACTTCGGCTACTCTAAATCATCACCAACTAATCCTTAACACAACAAACTAAACCCAATCACTTTTAAATTACAAAAAAATGCTAGTAACCATAGCAAACTATGCCAAACTTACCTAAATTACTTCGGCTACCATAAATCATCACCAACTAACCCTTACCACAACAAACTAAACCCAATCACTTTTAAATTACAAAAAAATGCTACTAACCATAGTAAACTATGCCAAACTCACCTAAATTACTTCTGCTATCAAAAATCACCCCCAACTACACTTTACAGCAACAAACCAAGCCCAATCACTTTAAAATTACAAAACAATGCTAAAAATTATAACAAACTATACCAGAATCACCTAAATTACTTCGGCTACCGTAAATCACCCCCAACAATCCCTTACCACAACAAACCAAACCATATCATCTTAAAATTACAAAAAAAGGTGTACAAATCATAACAAACTATGCCAGACTCACCTAAATTACTTCGGCTACTCTAAATCATCACCAACTAACCCTTACCACAACAAACTAAACCCAATCACTTTTAAATTACAAAAAAATGCTAGTAACCATAGCAAACTATGCCAAACTCACCTAAATTACTTCGGCTACCATAAATCATCACCAACTAACCCTTACCACAACAAACTAAACCCAATCACTTTTAAATTACAAAAAAATGCTACTAACCATAGCAAACTATGCCAAACTCACCTAAATTACTTCGGCTCTCAAAAATCTCCCCCAAATACACTTTACAGCAACAAACTAAGCCCAATTACTTTAAAATTACAAAAAAATGCTAAAAATCATAACAAATTATACCAGAATCACTTAAATTACTTCGGCTACCGTAAATCACCCCCAACTATCCCTTACCACAACAAACCAAACCATATCATCTTAAAATTACAAAAAAGGTGTACAAATCATAACAAACTATGTCAGACTCACCTAAATTACTTCGGCTACTCTAAATCATCACCAACTAACCCTTACCACAACAAACTAAACCCAATCACTTTTAAATTACAAAAAAATGCTAGTAACCATAGCAAACTATGCCAAACTCACCTAAATTACTTCGGCTACCATAAATGACCACCAACTAACCCTTACCACAACAAACTAAACCCAATCACTTTTAAATTACAAAAAAATGCTACTAACCATAGCAAATTATGCCAAACTCACCTAAATTACTTCGGCTATCAAAAATCCTCCCCAACTACACTTTACAGCAACAAACTAAGCCCAATCACTTTAAAATTACAAAAAAATGCTACTAACTATAGCAAATTATGCCAAACTCACCTAAATTACTTCGGCTATCAAAAATCCTCCCCAACTACACTTTACAGCAACAAACTAAGCCCAATCACTTTAAAATTACAAAAAACTGCTAAAAATCATAACAAACTATACCAGAATCACCTAAATTACTTCGGCTACCGTAAATCACCCCCAACTATCCCTTACCACAACAAACCAAACCATATCATCTTAAAATTACAAAAAAAGGTGTACAAATCATAACAAACAATGCCAGACTCACCTAAATTACTTCGGCTACTCTAGATCATCACCAACTAACCCTTACCACAACAAACTAAACCCAATCACTTTTAAATTACAAAAAGATGCTAGTAATCATAGCAAACTGTGCCAAACTCACCTAAATTACTTCGGCTACCATAAATCATCACCAACTAACCCTTACCACAACAAACTAAACCCAATCACTTTTAAATTACAAAAAAATGCTAGTAACCATAGCCAACTATGCCAAACTCACCTAAATTACTTCGGCTACCATAAATCATCACCAACTAATCCTTACCACAACAAACTAAACCCAATCACTTTTAAATTACAAAAAAATGCTACTAACCATAGCAAACTATGCCAAACTCACCTAAATTACTTCAGCTATCAAAAATCACCCCCAACTACACTTTACAGCAACAAACTAAGCCCAATCACTTTAAAATTACAAAAAAATGCTAAAAATCATAACAAATTATACCAGAATCACTTAAATTACTTCGGCTACCGTAAATCACCCCCAACTATCCCTTACCACAACAAACCAAACCATATCATCTTAAAATTACAAAAAAAGGTGTACAAATCATAACAAACTATGCCAGACTCACCTAAATTACTTCGGCTACTCTAAGTCATCACCAACTAACCCTTACCACAACAAACTAAACCCAATCACTTTTAAATTACAAAAAAATGCTAGTAACCAAAGCCAACTATGCCAAACTCACCTAAATTACTTCGGCTACCATAAATCATCACCAACTAATCCTTACCACAACAAACTAAACCCAATCACTTTTAAATTACAAAAAAATGCTACTAACCATAGCAAACTATGCCAAACTCACCTAAATTATTTCAACTATCAAAAATCACCCCCAACTACACTTTACAGCAACAAACTAAGCCCAATAACTTTAAAATTACAAAAAAATGCTAAAAATCATAACAAACTATACCAAAATCTCCTAAATTACTTCGGCTACCGTAAATCACCCCCAACTATCCCTTACCACAACAAACCAAACCATATCATCTTAAAATTACAAAAAAAGGTGTACAAATCATAACAAACTATGCCAGACACACCTAAATTACTTCGGATACTCTAAATCATCACCAACTAATCCTTAACACAACAAACTAAACCCAATTACTTTTAAATTACAAAAAAAATGCTAGTAACCATTGCAAACTATGCCAAACTCACCTAAATTACTTCGGCTAGCATAAATCATCACCAACTAACCCTTACCACAACAAACTAAACCCAATCACTTTTAAATTACAAAAAAATGCTACTAACCATAGCAAACTATGCCAAACTCACCTAAATTACTTCGGCTATCAAAAATCACCCCCAACTACACTTTACAGCAACAAACTAAGCCCAATTACTTTAAAATTACAAAAAAATGCTAAAAATCATAACAAACTATACCAGAATCACCTAAATTACTTCGGCTACCGTAAAACATCCCCAACTATCCCTTACCACAACAAACCAAACCATATAATCTTAAAATTACAAAAAAAGGTGTACAAATCATAACAAACTATGCCAGACTCACCTAAATTACTTCGGCTACTCTAAAACATCACCAACTAACCCTTACCACAAGAAACTAAACCCAATCACTTTTAAATTACAAAAAAATGCTAGTAACCATAGCAAACTAAGCCAAACTCACCTAAATTACTTTGGCTACCATAAATCGTCACCAACTAACCTTTACCACAACAAACTAAACCCAATCACTTTTAAATTACAAAAAAATGCTACTAACCATAGCAAATTATGCCAAACTCACCTAAATTACTTCGGCAATCAAAAATCACCCCCAACTACACTTTACAGCAACAAACTAAGCCCAATCACTTTAAAATTACAAAAAAATGCTAAAAATCATAACAAACTATACCAGAATCACCTAAATTACTTCGGCTACCTTAAATCACCCCCAACTATCCCTTACCACAACAAACCAAACCATATCATTTTAAAATTACAAAAAAAGGTGTACAAATCATAACAAACTATGCCAGACTCACCTAAATTACTTCGGCTACTCTAAATCATCACCAACTAACCTTTACCACAACAAACTAAACCCAATCACTTTTAAATTACAAAAAAATGCTAGTAACCATTGCAAACTGTGCCAAACTCACCTAAATTACTTCGGCTACCATAAATCATCACCGACTAACCCTTACCACAACAAACTAAACCCAATCACTTTTAAATTACAAAAAAATGCCACTAACCATAGCAAACTATGCCAAACTCACCTAAATTACTTCGGCTATCAAAAATCACCCCCAACTACACTTTACAGCAACAAACTAAGCCCAATTACTTTAAAATTACAAAAAAATGCTAAAAATCAAAACAAACTATACCAGAATCACCTAAATTACTTCGGCTACCGTAAATCTCCCCCAACTATTCCTTACCACAACAAACCAAACCATATCAACTTAGAATTACAAAAAAAGGTGTACAAATCATAACAAACTATGCCAGACTCACCTAAATTACTTCGGCTACTCTAAATCATCACCAAGTAACCCTTACCACAAGAAACTAAACCCAATCACTTTTAAATTACAAAAAAATACTAGTAACCATAGCAAATTATGCCAAACTCACCTAAATTACTTTGGCTACCATAAATCGTCACCAACTAACCTTTACCACAACAAACTAAACCCAATCACTTTTAAATTACAAAAAAATGCTACTAGCCATAGCAAATTATGCCAAACTCACCTAAATTACTTCGGCTATCAAAAATCACCACCAACTACACTTTACAGCAACAAACTAAGCCCAATCACTTTAAAATTACAAAAAAATGCTAAAAATTATAACAAACTATACCAGAATCACCTAAATTACTACGGCTACCGTAAATCACGCCCAACTATCCCTTACCACAACAAACCAAACCATATCATCTTAAAATTACAAAAAAAGGTGTACAAATCATAACAAACTATGCCAGACTCACCGAAATTACTTCGGCTATTCTAAATCATCACCAACTAACCCTTACCACAACAAACTAAACCCAATCACTTTTAAATTACAATAAAATGCTAGTAACCATAGCAAACTATGCCAAACTCACCAAAATTACTTCGGCTATCAAAAATCACCCCCAACTACACTTTACAGCAACAAACTAAGCCCAATCACTTTAAAATTACAAAAAAATGCCAAAAATCATAACAAACTATACCAGAATCAGCTAAATTACTTCGGTTACCGTAAATCACCCCCAACCATCCCTTACCACAACAAACGAAACCATATCATCTTAAAATTACAAAAAAAGGTGTACAAATCATAACAAACTATGCCAGACTCACCTAAATTACTTCGGCTACTCTAAATCATCACCAACTAACCCTTACCACAAGAAACTAAACCCAATCACTTTTAAATTACAAAAAAATGCTAGTAACCATAGCAAACTATGCCAAACTCACCTAAATTACTTTGGCTACCATAAATCGTCACCAACTAATCTTTACCACAACACACTAAACCCAATCACTTTTAAATTACAAAAAAATGCTACTAACCATAGCAAATTATGCCAAACTCACCTAAATTACTTCGGCTATCAAAAATCACCCCCAACTACACTTTACAGCAACAAACTAAGCCCAATCACTTTAAAATTACAAAAAAATGCTAAAAATCATAACAAACTATACCAGAATCACCTAAATTACTTCGGCTACCGTAAATCACCCCCAACTATCCTTTACCACAACAAACCAAACCATATCATCTTAAAATTACAAAAAAAGGTGTACAAATCATAACAAACTATGCCAGACTCACCTAAATTACTTCGGCTACTCTAAATCATCACCAACTAACCTTTACCACAACAAACTAAACCCAATCACTTTTAAATTACAAAAAAATGCTAGTAACCGTAGCAAACTGTGCCAAACTCACCTAAATTACTTCGGCTACCATAAATCATCACCAACTAACCTTTACCACAACAAACTAAACCCAATCACTTTTAAATTACAAAAAAATGCTACTAACCATAGCAAACTATGCCAAACCCACCTAAATTACTTCGGCTATCAAAAATCACCCCCAACTACACTTTACAGCAACAAACTAAGCCCAATCACTTTAAAATTACAAAAAAATGCTAAAAATCAAAACAAACTATACCAGAATAACCCAAATTACTTCGGCTACCGTAAATAACCTCCAACTATTCCTTACCACAACAAACCAAACCATATCATCTTAAAATTACAAAAAAAGGTGTACAAATCATAACAAACTATGCCAGACTCACCTAAATTACTTCGGCTACTCTAAATCATCACCAACTAACCCTTACCACAAGAAACTAAACCCAATCACTTTTAAATTACAAAAAAATGCTAGTAACCATAGCAAACTATGCCAAACTTACCTGAATTACTTTGGCTACCATAAATCGTCACCAACTAACCTTTACCACAACAAACTAAACCCAATCACTTTTAAATTACAAAAAAATGCTACTAACCATAGCAAATTATGCCAAACTCACCTAAATTACTTCGGCTATCAAAAATCATCCCCAACTACACTTTACAGCAACAAACTAAGCCCAATCACTTTAAAATTACAAAAAACTGCTAAAAATCATAACAAACTACACCAGAATCACCTAAATTACTTCGGCTACCGTAAATCACCCCCAACTATCCCTTACCACAACAAACCAAACCATATCATCTTAAAATTACAAAAAAAGGTGTACAAATCATAACAAACAATGCCAGACTCACCTAAATTACTTCGGCTACTCTAGATCATCACCAACTAAACCTTACCACAACAAACTAAACCCAATCACTTTTAAATTACAAAAAGATGCTAGTAACCAAAGCAAACTGTGCCAAACTCACCTAAATTACTTCGGCTACCATAAATCATCACCAACTAACCCTTACCACAACAAACTAAACCCAATCACTTTTAAATTACAAAAAAATGCTAGTAACCATAGCCAACTATGCCAAACTCACCTAAATTACTTCGGCTACCATAAATCATCACCAACTAATCCTTACCACAACAAACTAAACCCAATCACTTTTAAATTACAAAAAAATGCTACTAACCATAGCAAACTATGCCAAACTCACCTAAATTACTTCAGCTATCAAAAATCACCCCCAACTACACTTTACAGCAACAAACTAAGCCCAATCACTTTAAAATTACAAAAAAATGCTAAAAATCATAACAAATTATACCAGAATCACTTAAATTACTTCGGATACCGTAAATCACCCCCAACTATCCCTTACCACAACAAACCACACCATATCATCTTAAAATTACAAAAAAAGGTGTACAAATCATAACAAACTATGCCAGACTCACCTAAATTACTTCGGCTACTCTAAATCATCACCAACTTACCCTTACCACAAGAAACTAAACCCAATCACTTTTAAATTACAAAAAAATGCTAGTAACCATAGCAAACTATGCCAAACTCACCTAAATTACTTTGGCTACCATAAATCGTCACCAACTAACCTTTACCACAACAAACTAAACCCAATCACTTTTAAATTACAAAAAAATGCTTCTAACCATAGCAAACTATGCCAAACCCACCTAAATTACTTCGGCTATCAAAAATCACCCCCAACTACACTTTACAGCAACAAACTAAGCCCAATCACTTTAAAATTACAAAAAAATGCTAAAAATCATAACAAACTATACCAGAATCACCTAAATTACTTCGGCTACCGTAGATCACCCCCAACTATCCCTTACCACAACAAAGCAAACCATATCATCTTAAAATTACATAAAAAGGTGTACAAATCATAACAAACTATGCTAGACTCACCTAAATTACTTCGGCTACTCTAAATCATCACCTACTAACCCTTACCACAACAAACTAAACCCAATCACTTTTAAATTTCAAGAAAATGCTAGTAACCATAGCCAACTATGCCAAACTCACCTAAATTAATTCGGCTACCATAAATCATCACCAACTAACCCTTACCACAACAAACTAAACCCAATCACTTTTAAATTACAAAAAAATGCTACTAACCATAGCAAACTATGCCAAACTCACCTAAATTACTTCAACTATCAAAAATCACCCCCAACCACACTTTACAGCAACAAACTAAGCCCAATCACTTTAAAATTACAAAAAAATGCTAAAAATTATAACAAACTATATAAGAATCACCTAAATTACTTCGGCTACCGTAAATCACCCCCAACAATCTCTTACCACAACAAACCAAACCATATCATCTTAAAATTACAAAAAAAGGTGTACAAATTATAACAAACTATGCCAGACTCACTTAAATTACTTCGGCTACTCTAAATCATCACCAACTAACCCTTACCACAAGAAACTAAACCCAATCACTTTTAAATTACAAAAAAATACTAGTAACCATAGCAAACTATGCCAAACTCACCTAAATTACTTTGGCTACCATAAATCGTCACCAACTAACCTTTACCACAACAAACTAAACCCAATCACTTTTAAATTACAAAAAAATGCTACGACCATAGCAAATTATGCCAAACTCACCTAAATTACTTCGGCTATCAAAAATCACCACCAACTACACTTTACAGCAACAAACTAAGCACATTCACTTTAAAATTACAAAACAATGCTAAAAATCATAACAAACTATACCAGAATCACCTAAATTACTACGGCTACCGTAAATCACGCCCAACTATCCCTTACCACAACAAACCAAACCATATCATCTTAAAATTACAAAAAAAGGTGTACAAATCATAACAAACTATGCCAGACTCACCGAAATTACTTCGGCTATTCTAAATCATCACCAACTAACCCTTACCACAACAAACTAAACCCAATCACTTTTAAATTACAAAAAAATGCTAGTAACCATAGCAAACTATGCCAAACTCACCTAAATTACTTCGGCTATCAAAAATCACCCCCAACTACACTTTACAGCAACAAACTAAGCCCAATCACTTTAAAATTACAAAAAAATTCTAAAAATCATAACAAACTATACCAGAATCACCTAAATTACTTCGGCTACCGTAAATAACCCCCAACTATCCCTTACCACAACAAACCAAACCATATCATCTTAAAATTACAAAAAAAGGTGTACAAATCATAACAAACTATGCCAGACTCACCTAAATTACTTCGGCTACTCTAAATCATCACCTACTAACCCTTACCACAACAAACTAAACCCAATCACTTTTAAATTTCAAGAAAATGCTAGTAACCATAGCCAACTATGCCAAACTCACCTAAATTAATTCGGCTACCATAAATCATCACCAACTAACCCTTACCACAACAAACTAAACCCAATCACTTTTAAATTACAAAAAAATGCTACTAACCATAGCAAACTATGCCAAACTCACCTAAATTACTTCAACTATCAAAAATCACCCCCAACCACACTTTACAGCAACAAACTAAGCCCAATCACTTTAAAATTACAAAAAAATGCTAAAAATTATAACAAACTATACCAGAATCACCTAAATTATTTCGGCTACCGTAAATCACCCCCAACAATCCCTTACCACAACAAACCAAACCATATCATCTTAAAATTACAAAAAAAGGTGTACAAATCATAACAAACTATGCCAGACTCACCGAAATTACTTCGGCTATTCTAAATCATCACCAACTAACCCTTACCGCAACAAACTAAACCCAATCACTTTTAAATTACAAAAAAATGCTAGTAACCATAGCAAACTATGCCAAACTCACCTAAATTACTTCGGCTATCAAAAATCACCCCCAACTACACTTTACAGCAACAAACTAAGCCCAATCACTTTAAAATTACAAAAAAATTCTAAAAATCATAACAAACTATACCAGAATCACCTAAATTACTTCGGCTACCGTAAATAACCCCCAACTATCCCTTACCACAACAAACCAAACCATATCATCTTAAAATTACAAAAAAAGGTGTACAAATCATAACAAACTATGCCAGACTCACCTAAATTACTTCGGCTACTCTAAATCATCACCAACTAACCCTTACCACAAGAAACTAAACCCAATCACTTTTAAATTACAAAAAAATGCTAGTAACCATAGCAAACTATGCCAAACTCACCTAAATTACTTTGGCTACCATAAATCGTCACCAACTAACCTTTACCACAACAAACTAAACCCAATCACTTTTAAATTACAAAAAAATGCTACTAACCATAGCAAATTATGCCAAACTCACCTAAATTACTTCGGCTATCAAAAATCACCCCCAACTACACTTTACAGCAACAAACTAAGCCCAATCACTTTAAAATTACAAAAAAATTCTAAAAATCATAACAAACTATACCAGAATCACCTAAATTACTTCGGCTACCGTAAATAACCCCCAACTATCCCTTACCACAACAAACCAAACCATATCATCTTAAAATTACAAAAAAAGGTGTACAAATCATAACAAACTATGCCAGACTCACCTAAATTACTTCGGCTACTCTAAATCATCACCAACTAACCCTTACCACAAGAAACTAAACCCAATCACTTTTAAATTACAAAAAAATGCTAGTAACCATAGCAAACTATGCCAAACTCACCTAAATTACTTTGGCTACCATAAATCGTCACCAACTAACCTTTACCACAACAAACTAAACCCAATCACTTTTAAATTACAAAAAAATGCTACTAACCATAGCAAATTATGCCAAACTCACCTAAATTACTTCGGCTATCAAAAATCACCCCCAACTACACTTTACAGCAACAAACTAAGCCCAATCACTTTAAAATTACAAAAAGATGCTAAAAATCATAACAAACTATACCAGAATCACCTAAATTACTTCGGCTACCGTAAATCACCCCCAACTATCCCTTACCACAACAAACCAAACCATATCATCTTAAAATTACAAAAAAAGGTGTACAAATCATAACAAACTATGCCAGCCTCACCTAAATTAGTTCAGCTACTCTAAACCATCACCAACTAACCCTTACCACAACAAACTAGACCCAATCATTTTTTAATTTCAAAAAAATGCTAGTAACTATAGCAAACTATGCCAAACTCACCTAAATTACTTCGGCTACCATAAATTATCACCAACTAACCCTTACCACAACAAACTAAACCCAATCACTTTTAAATTACAAAAAAATGCTACTAACCATAGCAAACTATGCCAAACTCACCTAAATTACTTCGGCTATCAAAAATCACCCCCAACTACACTTTACAGCAACAAACTAAGCCCAATCACTTTAAAATTACAAAAAAATGCTAAAAATCATAACAAACTATACCAGAATCACCTAAATTACTTCGGCTACCGTAAATCACTCCCAACTATCCCATACCACAACAAACCAAACCATATCATCTTAAAATTACAAAAAAAGGTGTACAAATCATAACAAACTATGCCAGACTCACCTAAATTTCTTCGGCTACTCTAAATCATCACCAACTAACCCTTACCACAACAAACTAAACCCAATCACTTTTAAATTTCAAGAAAATGCTAGTAACCATAGCCAACTATGCCAAACTCACCTAAATTACTTCGGCTACCATAAATCATCACCAACTAACCCTTACCACAACAAACTAAACCCAATCACTTTTAAATTACAAAAAAATGCTACTAACCATAGCAAACTATGCCAAACTCACCTAAATTACTTCAACTATCAAAAATCACCCCCAACCACACTTTACAGCAACAAACTAAGCCCAATCACTTTAAAATTACAAAAAAATGCTAAAAATCATAACAAACTATACCAGAATCACCTAAATTACTTCGGCTACCGTAAATCAAGGGATTGTTGGGATCCCTTACCACAACAAACCAAACCATATCATCTTAAAATTACAAAAAAAGGTGTACAAATTATAACAAACTATGCCAGACTCACTTAAATTACTTCGGCTACTCTAAATCATCACCATCTAACCCTTACCACAAGAAACTAAACCCAATCACTTTTAAATTACAAAAAAATACTAGTAACCATAGCAAACTATGCCAAACTCACCTAAATTACTTTGGCTACCATAAATCGTCACCAACTAACCTTTACCACAACAAACTAAACCCAATCACTTTTAAATTACAAAAAAATGCTACTAACCATAGCAAATTATGCCAAACTCACCTAAATTACTTCGGCTATCAAAAATCACCACCAACTACACTTTACAGCAACAAACTAAGCCCAATCACTTTAAAATTACAAAAAAATGCTAAAAATCATAACAATCTATACCAGAATCACCTAAATTACTACGGCTACCGTAAATCACGCCCAACTATCCCTTACCACAACAAACCAAACCATATCATCTTAAAATTACAAAAAAAGGTGTACAAATCATAACAAACTATGCCAGACGCACCGAAATTACTTCGGCTATTCTAAATCATCACCAACTAACCCTTACCACAACAAACTAAACCCAATCACTTTTAAATTACAAAAAAATGCTAGTAACCATAGCAAACTATGCCAAACTCACCTAAATTACTTCGGCTATCAAAAATCACCCCCAACTACACTTTACAGCAACAAACTAAGCCCAATCACTTTAAAATTAAAAAAAAATTCTAAAAATCTTAACAAACTTTACCAGAATCACCTAAATTACTTCGGCTACCGTAAATCACCCCCAACTATCTCTTACCACAACAAAACAAACCATATCATCTTAAAATTACAAAAAAAGGTGTACAAATCATAACAAACTATGCCAGCCTCACCTAAATTACTTCAGCTACTCTAAACCATCACCAACTAACCCTTACCACAACAAACTAGACCCAATCACTTTTTAATTTCAAAAAAATGCTAGTAACCATAGCAAACTATGCCAAACTGACCTAAATTACTTCGGCTACCATAAATCATCACCAACTAACCCTTACCACAACAAACTAAACCCAATCACTTTTAAATTACAAAAAAATGCTACTAACCCTAGCAAACTATGCCAAATTCACCTAAATTACTTCGGCTATCAAAAATCACCCCCAACTACACTTTACAGCAACAAACTCAGCCCAATCACTTTAAAATTACAAAAAAGTGTTAAAAATCGTAACAAACTATACCAGAATCACTTAAATTACTTCGGCTACCGGAAATCACCCCCAACTAACTCTTACCACAACAAAACAAACCATTTCATCTTAAAATTACAAAAAAAGGTGTACAAATCATAACAAACTATGCCAGATTTACCTAAATTACTTCGGCTACTCTAAATCATCACCAACTAAATCTTACCACAACAAACTAAACCCAATCAATTTTTAATTACAAAAAAATGCTAGTAACCATAGCAAACTATGCCAAACTCACCTAAATTACTTCGGCTACCATAAATCATCACCAACTAACCTGTACCACAACAAACTATACCCAATCACTTTTAAATTACGAAAAAATGCTACTAACTATAGCAAACTATGCCAAACTCACCTAAATTACTTCGGCTATCAAAAATCACTCCCAACTACACTTTACAGCAACAAACTAAGCCCAATCACTTTAAAATTACAAAAAAATGCTCAAAATTATAACAAGCTATACCAGAATCACCTAAATTACTTCGGCTACCGTAAATCACCCCCAACTATCCCTTACCACAACAAACCAAACCATATCATCTTAAAATTATAAAAAAAGGTGAACAAATCTTCACAAACTATGCCAGCCTCACCTAAATTACTTCGGCTACTCTAAATCATCACCAACTAACCCTTACCACAACAACAAACTATACCAGAATCACCTAAATTACTTCGGCTACCGTAAATCACCCCTAACTTTTAAATTTCAAAAAAATGCTAGTAACCATAGCAAACTATGCCAAACTGACCTAAATTACTTCGGCTACCATAAATCATCACCAACTAACCCTTACCACAACAAACTAAACCCAATCACTTTTAAATTACAAAAAAATGCTACTAACCCTAGCAAACTATGCCAAATTCACCTAAATTACTTCGGCTATCAAAAATCACCCCCAACTACACTTTACAGCAACAAACTAAGCCCAATCACTTTAAAATTACAAAAAAGTGCTAAAAATCATAACAAACTATACCAGAATCACTTAAATTACTTCGGCTACCGTAAATCACCCCCAACTATCTCTTACCACAACAAAACAAACCATTTCATCTTAAAATTACAAAAAAAGGTGTACAAATCATAACAAACTATGCCAGAATTACCTAAATTACTTCGGCTACTCTAAATCATCACCAACTAAATCTTACCACAACAAACTAAACCCAATCAATTTTTAATTACAAAAAAATGCTAGTAGCCATAGCAAACTATGCCAAACTCACCTAAATTACTTCGGCTACCATAAATCATCACCAACTAACCTGTACCACAACAAACTAAACCCAATCACTTTTAAATTACGAAAAAATGCTACTAACTATGCCAAAATCACCTAAATTACTTCGACTATCAAAAATCACCCCCAACTACACTTTACAGCAACAAACTAAGCCCAATCACTTTAAAATTACAAAAAAATGCTAAAAATTATAACAAGCTATACCAGAATCACCTAAATTACTTCGGCTACCGTAAATCACCCCCAACTATCCCTTACCACAACAAACCAAACCATATCATCTTAAAATTACAAAAAAAGGTGTACAAATCATAACAAACTATGCCAGACTCACCTAAATTACTTCGGCTACTCTAAATCATCACCAACTAACCCTTACCACAACAAACTAAACCCAATCACTTTTAAATTACAAAAAAATGCTAGTAACCATAGCAAACTATGCCAAACTCACCTAAATTACTTCGGCTACCATAAATCATCACCAACTAACCCTTACCACAACAAACTAAACCCAATCACTTTTAAATTACAAAAAAATGCTACTAACCATAGCAATCTATGCCAAACTCACCTTAATTACTTCGGCTATCAAAAATCCCCCCCAACTACACTTTACAGCAACAAACTAAGCCCAATCACTTTAAAATTACAAAAAAATGCTAAAAATCATAACAAACTATACTAGAATCACCTAAATTACTTCGGCTACCGTAAATCACCCCTAACTTTTAAATTTCAAAAAAATGCTAGTAACCATAGCAAACTATGCCAAACTGACCTAAATTACTTCGGCTACCATAAATCATCACCAACTAACCCTTACCACAACAAACTAAACCCAATCACTTTTAAATTACAAAAAAATGCTACTAACCCTAGCAAACTATGCCAAATTCACCTAAATTACTTCGGCTATCAAAAATCACCCCCAACTACACTTTACAGCAACAAACTAAGCCCAATCACTTTAAAATTACAAAAAAGTGCTAAAAATCATAACAAACTATACCAGAATCACTTAAATTACTTCGGCTACCGTAAATCACCCCCAAATATCTCTTACCACAACAAAACAAACCATTTCATCTTAAAATTACAAAAAAAGGTGTACAAATCATAACAAACTATGCCAGAATTACCTAAATTACTTCGGCTACTCTAAATCATCACCAACTAAATCTTACCACAACAAACTAAACCCAATCAATTTTTAATTACAAAAAAATGCTAGTAGCCATAGCAAACTATGCCAAACTCACCTAAATTACTTCGGCTACCATAAATCATCACCAACTAACCTGTACCACAACAAACTAAACCCAATCACTTTTAAATTACGAAAAAATGCTACTAACTATAGCAAACTATGCCAAACTCACCTAAATTACTTCGACTATCAAAAATCACCCCCAACTACACTTTACAGCAACAAACTAAGCCCAATCACTTTAAAATTACAAAAAAATGCTAAAAATTATAACAAGCTATACCAGAATCACCTAAATTACTTCGGCTACCGTAAATCACCCCCAACTATCCCTTACCACAACAAACCAAACCATATCATCTTAAAATTACAAAAAAAGGTGTACAAATCATAACAAACTATGCCAGACTCACCTAAATTACTTCGGCTACTCTAAATCATCACCAACTAACCCTTACCACAACAAACTAAACCCAATCACTTTTAAATTACAAAAAAATGCTAGTAACCCTAGCAAACTATGCCAAACTCACCTAAATTACTTCGTATACCATAAATCATCACCAACTAACCCTTATCACAACAAATTAAACCCAATCAATTTTAAATTGCAAAAAAATGCTACTAACTATAGCAAACTATGCCAAACTCACCTAAATTACTTCGGCTATCAAAAATCACCCCCAACTGCTGTTTAGAGCAACAAACTAAGCCCAATCACTTTAAAATTACAAAAAAATGATAAAAATCATAACAAACTATACCAGAATCACCTAAATTACTACGGCTACCGTAAATCACGCCCAACTATCCCTTACCACAACAAACCAAACCATATCATCTTAAAATTACAAAAAAAGGTGTACAAATCATAACAAACTATGCCAGACTCACCGAAATTACTTCGGCTATTCTAAATCATCACCAACTAACCCTTACCACAACAAACTAAACCCAATCACTTTTAAATTACAAAAAAATGCTAGTAACCATAGCAAACTATGCCAAACTCACCTAAATTACTTCGGCTATCAAAAATCACCCCCAACTACACTTTACAGCAACAAACTAAGCCCAATCACTTTAAAATTACAAAAAAATGCTAAAAATCATAACAAACTATACCAGAATCACCTAAATTACTTCGGCTACCGTAAATCACCCCCAACTATCCCTTACCACAACAAACCAAACCATATCATCTTAAAATTACAAAAAAAAGTGTACAAATCATAACAAACTATGCCAGACTCACCTAAATTACTTCGGCTACTCTAAATCATCACCAACTAACCCTTACCACAAGAAACTAAACCCAATCACTTTTAAATTACAAAAAAATGCTAGTAACCATAGCAAACTATGCCAAACTCACCTAAATTACTTTGGTTACCATAAATCGTCACCAACTAACCTTTACCACAACAAACTAAACCCAATCACTTTTAAATTACAAAAAAATGCTACTAACCATAGCAAATTATGCCAAACTCACCTAAATTACTTCGGCTATCAAAAATCACCCCCAACTACACTTTACAGCAACAAACTAAGCCCAATCACTTTAAAATTACAAAAAAATGCTAAAAATCATAACAAACTATACCAGAATCACCTAAATTACTTCGGCTACCGTAAATCACTCCCAACTATCCCTTACCACAACAAACCAAACCATATCATCTTAAAATTACAAAAAAAGGTGTACAAATCATAACAAACTATGCCAGACTCACCTAAATTACTTCGGCTACTCTAAATCATCACCAACTAACCACCCACAACAAACAAACTAAACCCAATCACTTTTAAATTACAAAAAGATGCTAGTAACCATAGCAAACTGTGCCAAACTCACCTAAATTACGTTGGCTACCATAAATCATCACCAACTAACCCTTACCACAACAAACTAAACCCAATCACTTTTAAATTACAAAAAAATGCTACTAACCATAGCAAACTATGCTAAACTCACCTAAATTACTACAACTATCAAAAATCACCCCCAACCACACTTTAGAGCAACAAACTAAGCCCAATCACTTTAAAATTACAAAAAAATGCTAAAAATCATAACAAACTATACCAGAATCACCTAAATTACTTCGGCTACCGTAAATCACCCCCAACAATCCCTTACCACAACAAACCAAACCATATCATCTTAAAATTACAAAAAAGGTGTACAAATCATAACAAACTATGTCAGACTCACCTAAATTACTTCGGCTACTCTAAATCATCACCAACTAACCCATACCACAACAAACTAAACCCAATCACTTTTAAATTACAAAAAAATGCTAGTAACCATAGCAAACTATGCCAAACTCACCTAAATTACTTCGGCTACCATAAATCATCACCAACTAACCCTTACCACAACAAACTAAACCCAATCACTTTTAAATTACAAAAAAATGCTACTAACCATAGCAAACTATGCCAAACTCACCTAAATTACTTCGGCTATCAAAAATCACCCCCAACTACACTTTACAGCAACAAACTAAGCCCAATCACTTTAAAATTACAAAAAAATTCTAAAAATCAAAACAAACTATACCAGAATCACCTAAATTACTTCGGCTGCCGTAAATCACCCCCAACTATTCCTTACCACAACAAACCAAACCATATCATCTTAAAATTACAAAAAAAGGTGTACAAATCATAACAAACTATGCCAGACTCACCTAAATTACTTCGGCTACTCTAAATCATCACCAACTAACCCTTACCACAACAAACTAAACCCAATCACTTTTAAATTACAAAAAAATGCTAGTAACCATAGCAAACTATGCCAAACTCACCTAAATTACTTCGGCTACCATAAATCATCACCAACTAACCCTTACCACAACAAACTAAACCCAATCACTTTTAAATTACAAAAAAATGCTACTAACCATAGCAAACTATGCCAAACTCACCTAAATTACTTCGGCTATCAAAAATCACCCCCAACTACACTTTACAGCAACAAACTAAGCCCAATCACTTTAAAATTACAAAAAAATTCTAAAAATCAAAACAAACTATACCAGAATCACCTAAATTACTTCGGCTGCCGTAAATCACCCCCAACTATCCCTTACCACAACAAACCAAACCATATCATCTTAAAATTACAAAAAAAGGTGTACAAATCATAACAAACTATGCCAGACTCACCTAAATTACTTCGGCTACTCTAAATCATCACCAACTAACCCTTACCACAACAAACTAAACCCAATCACTTTTAAATTACAAAAAAATGCTAGTAACTATAGCAAACTATGCCAAACTCACCTAAATTACTTCGGCTACCATAAATCATCACCAACTAACCCTTACCACAACAAACTAAACCCAATCACTTTTAAATTACAAAAAAATGCTACTAACCATAGCAAACTATGCCAAACTCACCTAAATTACTTCGGCTATCAAAAATCACCCCCAACTACACTTTACAGCAACAAACTAAGCCCAATCACTTTAAAATTACAAAAAAATTCTAAAAATCAAAACAAACTATACCAGAATCACCTAAATTACTTCGGCTGCCGTAAATCACCCCCAACTATTCCTTACCACAACAAACCAAACCATATCATCTTAAAATTACAAAAAAAGATGTACAAATCATAACAAACTATTCCAGACTCACCTAAATTACTTCGGCTACTCTAAATCATCACCAACTAACCCTTACCACAAGAAACTAAACCCAATCACTTATAAATTACAAAAAAATACTAGTAACCATAGCAAACTATGCCAAACTCACCTAAATTACTTTGGCTACCATAAATCGTCACCAACTAGCCTTTACCACAACAAACTAAACCCAATCACTTTTAAATTACATAAAAATGCTACTAACCATGGCAAATTATGCCAAACTTACCTAAATTACTTCGGCTATCAAAAATCACCACCAACTACACTTTACAGCAACAAACTAAGCCCAATCACTTTAAAATTACAAAAAAATGCTAAAAATCATAACAAACTATACCAGAATCACCTAAATTACTACGGCTACCGTAAATCACGCCCAACTATCCCTTACCACAACAAGCCAAACCATATCATCTTAAAACTACAAAAAAAGGTGTACAAATCATAACAAACTATGCCAGACTCACCGAAATTACTTCGGCTATTCTAAATCATCACCAACTAACCCTTACCACAACAAACTAAACCCAATCACTTTTAAATTACAAAAAAATGCTAGTAACCATAGCAAACTATGCCAAACTCACCTAAATTACTTCGGCTATCAAAAATCACCCCCAACTACACTTTACAGCAACAAACTAAGCCCAATCACTTTAAAATTACAAAAAAATGCTAAAAATCATAACAAACTATACCAGAATCACCTAAATTACTTCGGCTACCGTAAATCACCCCCAACTATCCCTTACCACAACAAACCAAACCATATCATCTTAAAATTACAAAAAAAAGTGTACAAATCATAACAAACTATGCCAGACTCACCTAAATTACTTCGGCTACTCTAAATCATCACCAACTAACCCTTACCACAAGAAACTAAACCCAATCACTTTTAAATTACAAAAAAATGCTAGTAACCATAGCAAACTATGCCAAACTCACCTAAATTACTTTGGCTACCATAAATCGTCACCAACTAACCTTTACCACAACAAACTAAACCCAATCACTTTTAAATTACAAAAAAATGCTACTAACCATAGCAAATTATGCCAAACTCACCTAAATTACTTCGGCTATCAAAAATCACCCCCAACTACACTTTACAGCAACAAACTAAGCCCAATCACTTTAAAATTACAAAAAAATGCTAAAAATCATAACAAACTATACCAGAATCACCTAAATTACTTCGGCTACCATAAATCATCACCAACTAACCCTTACCAGAACAAACTAAACCCAATCACTTTTAAATTACAAAAAAATTCTAGTAACCATAGCAAACTATGCCAAACTCACCTAAATTACTTCGGCTACCATAAATCAACACCAACTAACCCTTACCACAACAAACTAAACCCAATCACTTTTAAATTACAAAAAAATGCTACTAACCATAGCAAACTATGCCAAACTTACCTAAATTACTTCGGCTATCAAAAATCACCCCCAACTACACTTTACAGTAACAAACTAAGCCCAATCACTTTAAAATTACAAAAAAAATGCTAAAAATCATAAAAAACTATACCAGAATCACCTAAATTACTTCGGCTACCGTAAATCACCCCAACTATCCCTTACCACAACAAACTAAACCCAATCATTTTTAAATTACAAAAAAATGCTGCTAACCATAGCAAACTATGCCAAACTCACCTAAATTACTTCGGCTATCAAAAATCACCCCCAACTAGACTTTACAGTAACAAACTAAACCCAATCACTTTAAAATTACAAAAAAATTTCTAGTAAACATAGCAAACTATGCCAAACTCACCTAAATTACTTCGGCTATCAAAAATCAGCCCCAACTACACTTTACAGTAACAAACTAAACACAATCACTTTTAAATTACGAAAAAATTCTAGTAACCATAGCAAACTATGCCAAACTCACCTAAATTACTTCGGCTACCATAAATCAACACCAACTAATCCTTACCACAACAAACTAAACCCAATCACTTTTAAATTACAAAAAAATGCTACTAACCATAGCAAACTATGCCAAACTCACCTAAATTACTTCGGCAATCAAAAATCACCCCCAACTACACTTTACAGTAACAAACTAAGCCCATTCACTTTAAAATTACAAAAAAAATGCTAAAAATCATAACAAACTATACCAGAATCACATAAATTACTTTGGATACCGTAAATCACCCCCAACTATCCCTTACCACTACAAATTAAACCATATCATCTTAAAATTACAAAAAAAGGTGTACAAATCATAACAAACTATGCCAAACTCACCTAAATTACGTCGGCTATCAAAAATCAACCCCAACTACACTTTACAGCAACAAACTAAGCCCAATCACTTTAAAATTACAAAAAAATGCTAAAAATCATAACAAACTATGCCAGACTCACCTAAATTACTTCGGCTACTCTAAATCATCACCAACTAAGCCTTACCACAGCAAACTAAACCCAATCACTTTTAAATTACAAAAAAATTCTAGTAACCATAGCAAACTATGCCAAACTCACCTAAATTACTTCGGCTACCATAAATCATCACCAACTAACCCTTACCACAACAAACTAAACCCAATCACTTTTAAATTACAAAAAAATGCTACTAAGCATAGCAAACTATGCCAAACTCACCTAAATTACTTCGGCTACCATAAATCATCACCAACTAACCCTTACCACAACAAACTAAACCCAATCACTTTTAAATTACAAAAAAATTCTAGTAACCATAGCAAACTATGCCAAACTCACCTAAATTACTTCGGCTACCATAAATCATCACCAACTAACCCTTACCACAACAAACTAAACCCAATCACTTTTAAATTACAAAAAAATGCTACTAACCATAGCAAACTATGCCAAACTCACCTAAATTACTTCGGCTATCAAAAATCACCCCCAACTACACTTTACGACAACAAACTAAACCCAATCACTTTTAAATTACAAAAAAATGCTACTAGCCATAGCAAACTATGCCAAACTCACCTAAATTACTTCGGCTATCAAAAATCACCCCCAACTACACGTTACGGCAACAAACTAAGCCCAATCACTTTAAAATTACAAAAAAATGATAAAAATCATAACAAACTATACCAGAATCACCTAAATTACTTCGGCTACCGTAAATCACCCCCAACTATCCCTTGCCACAACAAACCAAACCATATCAGCTTAAAATTACAAAAAAAGGTGTACAAATCATAACAAACTATGCCAGACTCACCTAAATTACTTCGGCTACTCTTAATCATCTCCAACTAACCCTTAACACAACAAACTAAACCCAATCACTTTTAAATTACAAAAAAATGCTAGTAACCATACCAAACTATGCCAAACTCACCTAAATTACTTCGGCTACCATAAATCATCACCAACTAACCCTTACCACAACAAACTAAACCCAATCACTTTTAAATTACAAAAAAATGCTACTAACCATAGCAAACTATGCCAAACCCACCTAAATTATTTCGGCTATCAAAAATCACCCCCAACTATACTTTACAGCAACAAACTAAGACCAATTACTTTAAAATTACAAAAAAATGTTAAAAATCATAACAAACTATACCAGAATCACCTAAATTACTTCGGCTACCGTAAATCACCCCCAACTATCCCTTGCCACAACAAACCAAACCATATAATCTTAAAATTACAAAAAAAGGTGTACAAATCATAACAAACTATGCCTGACTCACCCAAATTACTTCGGCTACTCTAAATCATCACCAACTAACCCTTACTACAACAAACTAAACCCAATCACTTTTAAATTACAAAAAAATTCTAGTAACCATAGCAAACTATGCCAAATTCACCTAAATTACTTCGGCTACCATAAATCATCACCAACTAACCCTTACCACAACAAACTAAACCCAATCACTTTCTAATTACAAAAAAAATGCTACTAACCATAGCAAACTATGCCAAACTCACCTAAATTACTTCGGCTACCATAAATCATCACCAACTAACCCTTACCACAACAAACTAAACCCAATCACTTTTAAATTAAAAAAAAATTCTAGTAACCATAGCAAACTATGCCAAACTCACCTAAATTACTTCGGCTACCATAAATCATCAGCAACTAACCCTTACGACAACAAACTAAACCCAATCACTTTTAAATTACAAAAAAATGCTCCTAACCATAGCAAACTATGCCAAACTCACCTAAATTACTTCGGCTATCAAAAATCACCCCCAACTACACGTTACGGCAACAAACTAAGCCCAATCACTTTAAAATTACAAAAAAATGATAAAAATCATAACAAACTATACCAGAATCACCTAAATTACTTCGGCTACCGTAAATCACCCCCAACTATACCTTGCCACAACAAACCAAACCATATCATCTGGAAATTAAAAAAAAGGTGTACAAATCATAACAAACTATGCCAGACTCACCTAAATTACTTCGGCTACTCTAAATCATCACCAAATAACCCTTACCACAACAAACTTAACCCAATACCTTTTAAATTACAAAAAATGCTAGTAACCATAGCAAATTATGCCAAACTCACCTAAATTACTTCGGCTACCATAAATCATCACCAACTAACCCTTACCACAACAAACTAAACCCAATCACTTTTAAATTACAAAAAAATGCTACTAACCATAGCAAACTATGCCAAACTCACCTAAATTACTTCGGCTATCAAAAATCACCTCCAACTACACTTTACAGCAACAAACTAAGCCCAATGTCTTTAAAATTACAAAAAAATGCTAAAAATCATAACAAACTATACCAGAATCACCTAAATTACTTCGGCTACTGTAAATCACCCCCAACTATCCCTTACCACAACAAACCAAACCATATAATCTTAAAATTACAAAAAAAGGTGTACAAATCATAACAAACTATTCCAGACTCACCTGAATTACTTCGGCTACTCTAAATCATCACCAACTAACCCTTACCACAACAAACTAAACCCAATCACTTTTAAATTACAAAAAATTCTAGTAACCATAGCAAACTATTCCAAACTTACTTAAATTATTTCGGCTATCAAAAATCACCCCCAACTACACTTTACAGCAACAAACTAAGCCCAATCACTTTAAAATTACAAAAAATTCTAAAAATCATAACAAACTATACCAGAAACACCTAAATTACTTCGGCTACCGTAAATCACCCCCAACTATCCCTTACCACAACAAACCAAACCATATTATCTTAAAATTACAAAAAAAGGTGTACAAATCATAACAAACTATGCCAGACTCACCTAAATTACTTTGGCTACTCTAAATCATCACCAACTAACCCTTACCACAACAAACTTAACCCAATCACTTTTAAATTACAAAAAAATGCTAGTAACCATAGCAAACTATGCCAAACTCACCTAAATTACTTCGGCTACCATAAATCATCACCAACTAACCCTTACCACAACAAACTAAACCCAATCACTTTTAAATTACAAAAAAATGCTACTAACCATAGCAAGCTATGCCAAACTCACCTAAATTACTTCGGCTATCAAAAATCACTTTCAACTACACTTTACAGCAACAAACTAAGCCCAATGTCTTTAAAATTACAAAAAAATGCTAAAAATCATAACAAACTATACCAGAATCACCTAAATTAATTAGGCTACCGTAAATCACCCCCAACTATCCCTTACCACAACAAACCAAACCATATCATCTTAAAATTACAAAAAAAGGTGTACAAATCATAACAAACTATGCCAGACTCACCTAAATTACTTCGGCTACTCTAAATCATCACCAACTAACCCTTACTACAACAAACTTAACCCAATCACTTTTAAATTACAAAAAAATGCTAGTAACCATAGCAAACTATGCCAAACTCACCTAAATTACTTCGGCTACCATAAATCATCACCAACTAACCATTACCACAACAAACCAAACCCAATCACTTTTAAATTACAAAAAAATGCTACTAACCATAGCAAACTATGCCAAACTCACCTAAATTACTTCGGCTATCAAAAATCACCTCCAAGTACACTTTACGGCAACAAACTAAGCCCAATCACTTTAAAATTACAAAAAAATGCTAAAAATCATAACAAACTATACCAGAATCACCTAACTTACTTCGGCTACCGTAAATCACCCCCAACTATCCCTTGCCACAACAAACCAAACCATATCATCTTAAAATTACAAAAAAAGGTGTACAAATCATAACAAACTATGCCAGACTCACCTAAATTACTTCGGCTACTCTAAATCATCACCAACTAACCCTTACCACAACAAACTAAACCCAATCACTTTTAAATTACAAAAAAATGCTAGTAACTATAGCAAACTAAGCCAAACTCACCTAAATTACTTCGGCTACCATAAATCATCACCAACTAACCCTTACCACAACAAACTAAACCCAATCACATTTATATTACAAAAAAATGCTACTAACCATAGCAAACTATGCCAAACTCACCTAAATTACTTCGGCTATCAAAAATCACCCCCAACTACACTTTACAGCAACAAAGTAAGCCCAATCACTTTAAAATCACAAAAAAATGCTAAAAATCATAACAAACTATACCAGAATTACCTAAATTTCTTCGGCTACCGTAAATCACCCCCAACTATCCCTTGCCACAACAAACCAAACCATATCATCTTAAAATTAAAAAAAGGTGTACAAATCATAACAAACTATGCCAGACTCACCTAAATTACTTCGGCTACTCTAAATCATCACCAACTAACCCTTACCACAACAAACTAAACCCAATCAATTTTAAATTACAAAAAAATGCTAGTAACCATAGCAAACTAAGCCAAACTCACCTAAATTACTTCGGCTAACATAAATCATCACCAACTAACCCTTACCACAACAAACTAAACCCAATCACTTTTAAATTACAAAAAAATGCTACTAACCATAGCAAACTATGCCAAACTCACCTAAATTACTTCGGCTATCAAAAATCACCCCCAACTACATTTTACAGCAACAAACTAAGCCCAATCACTTTAAAATTACAAAAAAATGCTAAAAATCATAACAAATTATACCAAAATCACCTAAATTACTTCGGCTACCGTAAATCACCCCCAACTATACCTTGCCACAACAAACCAAACCATATCATCTTAAAATTAAAAAAAGGTGTACAAATCATAACAAACTATGCCAGACTCACCTAAATTACTTCGGCTACTCTAAATCATCACCAACTAACCCTTACCACAACAAACTAAATCCAATCACTTTTAAATTACAAAAAAATGCTAGTAACCATAGCAAACTATGCCAAACTCACCTAAATTACTTCGGTTACCATAAATCATCACCAACTAACACTTACCACAACAAACTAACCCAATCACTTTTAAATTACAAAAAAATGCTACAAACCATAGCAAACTATGCCAAACTCACCTAAATTACTTCGGCTATCAAAAATCACCCCCAACTACACTTTACAGCTACAAACTAAGCCCAATCACCTTAAAATTACAAAAAAATGCTAAAAATCATAACAAACTATACCAGAATCACCTAAATTACTTCGGCTACTGTAAATCACCCCCAACTATCCCTTACCACAACAAACCAAACCATATCATCTTAAAATTACAAAAAAAAGGTGTACAAATCATAACAAACTATTCCAGACTCACCTGAATTACTTCGGCTACTCTAAATCATCACCAACTAACCCTTACCACAACAAACTAAACCCAATCACTTTTAAATTACAAAAAATTCTAGTAACCATAGCAAACTATGCCAAACTTACTTAAATTATTTCGGCTATCAAAAATCACCCCCAACTACACTTTACAGCAACAAACTAAGCCCAATCACTTTAAAATTACAAAAAATTCTAAAAATCATAACAAACTATACCAGAAACACCTAAATTACTTCGGCTACCGTAAATCACCCCCAACTACCCCTTACCACAACAAACCAAACCATATCATCTTAAAATTACAAAAAAAGGTGTACAAATCATAACAAACTATGCCAGACTCACCTAAATTACTTTGGCTACTCTAAATCATCACCAACTAACCCTTACCACAACAAACTTAACCCAATCACTTTTAAATTACAAAAAAATGCTAGTAACCATAGCAAACTATGCCAAACTCACCTAAATTACTTCGGCTACCATAAATCATCACCAACTAACCCTTACCACAACAAACTAAACCCAATCACTTTTAAATTACAAAAAAATGCTACTAACCATAGCAAACTATGCCAAACTCACCTAAATTACTTCGGCTATCAAAAATCACCTCCAACTACACTTTACAGCAACAAACTAAGCCCAATGTCTTTAAAATTACAAAAAAATGCTAAAAATCATAACAAACTATACCAGAATCACCTAAATTAATTCGGCTACCGTAAATCACCCCCAACTATCCTTTACCACAACAAACCAAACCATATCATCTTAAAATTACAAAAAAAGGTGTACAAATCATAACAAACTATGCCAGACTCACCTAAATTACTTCGGCTACTCTAAATCATCACCAACTAACCCTTACCACAACAAACTTAACCCAATCACTTTTAAATTACAAAAAAATGCTAGTAACCATAGCAAACTATGCCAAACTCACCTAAATTACTTCGGCTACCATAAATCATCACCAACTAACCATTACCACAACAAACTAAACCCAATCACTTTTAAATTACAAAAAAATGCTACTAACCATAGCAAACTATGCCAAACTCACCTAAATTACTTCGGCTACCATAAATCATCACCAACTAACCCTTACCACAACAAACTAAACCCAATCACTTTTAAATTACAAAAAAATGCTACTAACCATAGCAAACTATGCCAAACTCACTTAAATTACTTCGGCTATCAAAAATCACCCCCAACTACACTTTACAGCAACAAACTAAGCCCGATCAATTTAAAATTACAAAAAAATGCTAAAAATCATAACAAACTATACCAGAATCACCTAAATTACATCGGCTAGCGTAAATCACCCCCAACTATCCCTTACCACAACAAACCAAACCATATAATCTTAAAATTACAAAAAAAGGTGTACAAATTATAACAAACTATGGCAGACTCACCTAAATTACTTCGGCTACTCTAAATCATCACCAACTAACCCTTACCACAACAAACTAAACCCAATAACATTTAAATTACAAAAAAATGCTTGTAACCATAGCAAACTAAGCCAAACTCACCTAAATTACTTCGGCTACCATAAATCATCACCAACTAACACTTACCAAAACAAACTAAACCCAATCACTTTTAAATTACAAAAAAATGCTACTAACCATAGCAAACTATGCCAAACTCACCTAAATTACTTCGGCTATCAAAAATCACCCCCAAATACACTTTACAGCAACAAAATAAGCCCAATCGCTTTAAAATTACAAAAAAATGCTAAAAATCATAACAAACTATACCAGAATCACCTAAATTACTTCGGCAACCGTAAATCACCCCCAACTATCCCTTACCACAACAAACCAAACCACATCAACTTAAAATTACAAAAAAAGGTGTACAAATCATAACAAACTATGCCAGACTCACCCAAATTACTTCGGCTACTCTAAATCATCACCAACTAAACCTTACCACAACAAACTAAACCCAATGACTTTTAAATTACAAAAAAATCTAGTAACCATAGCAAACTATGCCAAACTCACCTAAATTACTTCGGTTACCATAAATCATCACCAACTAACCCTTACCACAACAAACTAAACCCAATCACTTTTAAATTACAAAAAAATTCTAGTAACTATAGCAAACTATGCCAAACTCACCTAAATTACTTCGGCTACCATAAATCATCACCAACTAACCCTTACCACAACAAACTAAACCCAATCACTTTAAAATTACAAAAAAATGCTACTAACCATAGCAAACTATGCCAAACTCACCTAAATTATTTCGGCTATCAAAAATCACCCCCAACTACACTTTACAGCAACAAACTAAACCCAATCAATTTAAAATTACAAAAAAATGCTAAAAATCATAACAAACTATACCAGAATCACCTAAATTACATCGGCTACCGTAAATCACCCCCAACTATCCCTTATCACAACAAACCAAACCATATAATTTTAAAATTACAAAAAAAGGTGTAAAAATCATAACAAACTATGGCAGACTCACCTAAATTACTTCGGCTACTCTAAATCATCACCAACTAACCCTTACCACAACAAACTAAACCCAATAACATTTAAATTACAAAAAAATGCTTGTAACCATAGCAAACTAAGCCAAACTCACCTAAATTACTTCGGCTACCATAAATCATCACCAACTAACACTTACCACAACAAACTAAACCCAATCACTTTTAAATTACAAAAAAATGCTACTAACCATAGCAAACTATGCCAAACTCACCTAAATTACTTCGGCTATCAAAAATCACCCCCAACTACACTTTACAGCAACAAACTAAGCCCAATCGCTTTAAAATTACAAAAAAAAGCTAAAAATCATAACAAACTATACCAGAATCACCTAAATTACTTCGGCTACCGTAAATCACCCCCAACTATCCCTTACCACAACAAACCAAACCACATCATATTAAAATTACAAAAAAAGGTGTACAAATCATAACACACTATGCCAGACTCACCCAAATTACTTCGGCTACTCTAAATCATCACCAACTAACCCTTACCACAACAAACTAAACCCGATCACTTTTAAATTACAAAAAAATTCTAGTAACCATAGCAAACTATGCCAAACTCACCTAAATTACTTCGGCTACCATAAATCATCACCAACTAACCCTTACCACAACAAACTAAACCCAATCACTTTTAAATTACAAAAAAAATGCTACTAACCATAGCAAACTATGCCAAACTCACCTAAATTACTTCGGCTACCATAAATCATCACCAACTAACCCTTACCACAACAAACTAAACCCAATCACTTTTAAATTACAAAAAAATTCTAGTAACCATAGCATACTATGCCAAACTCACCTAAATTACTTCGGCTACCATAAATCATCAGCAACTAACCCTTACGACAACAAACTAAACCCAATCACTTTTAAATTACAAAAAAATGCTACTAACCATAGCAAACTATGCCAAACACACCTAAATTACTTCGGCTATCAAAAATCACCCCCAACTACACTTTACAGCAACAAACTAAGCCCAATCACTTTAAAATTACAAAAAAATGCTAAAAATCATAACAAACTATACCAGAATCACCTAAATTACTTCGGCTACCGTAAATCTCCCCCAACTATACCTTGCCACAACAAACCAAACCATATTATCTTAAAATTAAAAAAAAGGTGTACAAATCATAACAAACTATGCCAGACTCACCTAAATTACTTCGGCTACTCTAAATCATCACCAACTAACTCTAACCACAACAAACTAAACCCAATCACTTTTAAATTACAAAAAAAATGCTAGTAACCATAGCAAACTATGCCAAACTCACCTAAATTACTTGGGCTACCATAATTCATCACCAACTAACCCTTACCACAACAAACTAAACCCAATCACTTTTAAATTACAAAAAAATGCTACTAACTATAGCAAACTATGCCAAACTCACCTAAATTACTTCGGCTACTCTAAATCATCACCAAATAACCCTTACCACAACAAACTAAACCCAATCACTTTTAAAATACAAAAAAATGCTAGTAACCATAGCAAACTATGCCAAACTCACCAAAATTACTTCGGCTACCATAAATCATCACCAACTAACCCTTACCACAACAAACTAAACCCAATCACTTTTAAATTACAAAAAATGCTACTAACCATAGCAAACTATGCCAAACTCACCTAAATTACTTCGGCTATCAAAAATCACTCCCAACTACATTTTACAGCAACAAACTAAGCCCAATCACTTTAAAATTACAAAAAAATGCTAAAAATCATAACAAACTATGCCAGACTCACCTAAATTACTTCGGTTACTCTAAATCATCACCAACTAACTCTTACCACAACAAACTAAACCCAACCACTTTTAAATTACAAAAAAATGCTACTAACCATAGCAAACTATGCCAAACTCACCTCAATTACTTCGGCTATCAAAAATTACCCCCAACTACACTTTACAGCAACAAACTAAGCCCAATCACTTTAAAATTACAAAAAAATGCTAAAAATCATAACAAACTATACCAGAATTACCTTAATTACTTCGGCTACCGTAAATCACCCCCAACTATCCCTTACCACAACAAACCAAACCATATCATCTTAAAATTACAAAAAAAGGTGTACAAATCATAACAAACCATGCCAGACTCACCTAAATTACTTCGGCTACTCTAAATCATCACCAACTAACCCTTACTACAACAAACTAAACCCAATCACTATTAAATTACAAAAAAATGCTTGTAACCACAGCAAACTATGCCAAACTCACCTAAATTACTTCGGCTACCATAAATTATCACCAACTAACCCTTACCACAACAAACTAAACCCAATCACTTTTAAATTACAAAAAAATGCAACTAACCATAGCAAACTATGCCAAACTCACCTAAATTACTTCGGCTATCAAAAATCACCCCCAACTACACTTTACAGTAACAAACTAAGCCCAATCACTTTAAAATTACAAAAAAATGCTAAAAATGATAACAAACTATACCAGAATCACCTAAATTACTTCGGCTACCGTAAATCACCCCCAACTATCCCTTACCACAACAAACGAAACCATATCATCTTAAATTACAAAAAAAGGTGTACAAATCATAACAAACTATGCCAGACTCACCAAAATTACTTCGGCTACTCTAAATCATCACCAACTAACCCTTACCACAACAAACTAAACCCAATCACTTTTAAATTACAAAAAAATGCTAGTAACCATAGCAAACTATGCCAAACTCACCTAAATTACTTGGGCTACCATAATTCATCACCAACTAACCCTTACCACAACAAACTAAACCCAATCACTTTTAAATTACAAGAAATGCTACTAACCATAGCAAACTATGCCAAACTTACCTAAATTACTTCGGCTACTCTAAATCATCACCAAATAACCCTTACCACAACAAACTAAACCCAATCACTTTTAAATTACAAAAAAATGCTACAAACCATAGCAAACTATGCCAAACTCACCTAAATTACTTCGGCTATCAAAAATCACCCCCAACTACACTTTACAGCAACAAACTAAGCCCGATCAATTTAAAATTACAAAAAAATGCTAAAAATCATAACAAACTATACCAGAATCACCTAAATTACATCGGCTAGCGTAAATCACCCCCAACTATCCCTTACCACAACAAACCAAACCATATCATCTTAAAATTACAAAAAAAGGTGTACAAATCATAACAAATCATGCCAGACTCACCTAAATTACTTCGGCTACTCTAAATCATCACCAACTAACCCTTACTACAACAAACTAAACCCAATCACTATTAAATTACAAAAAAATGCTTGTAACCACAGCAAACTATGCCAAACTCACCTAAATTACTTCGGCTACCATAAATTATCACCAACTAACCCTTACCACAACAAACTAAACCCAATCACTTTTAAATTACAAAAAAATGCAACTAACCATAGCAAACTATGCCAAACTCACCTAAATTACTTCGGCTATCAAAAATCACCCCCAACTACACTTTACAGCAACAAACTAAGCCCAATCACTTTAAAATTACAAAAAAATGCTAAAAATCATAACAAGCTATACCAGAATCACCTAAATTACTTCGGCTACCGTAAATCACCCCCAACTATCCCTTACCACAACAAACCAAACCATATCATCTTAAATTACAAAAAAAAGTGTACAAATCATAACAAACAATGCCAGACTCACCTAAATTACTTCGGCTACTCTAAATCATCACCAACTAACCCTTACCACAACAAACTAAACCCAATCATTTTTAAATTACAAAAAAATGCTAGTAACCATAGCAAACTATGCCAAACTCACCCAAATTACTTCGGCTACCATAAATCATCACCAACTAACCCTTACCACAACAAACTAAACTCAATCACTTTTAAATTACAAAAAAATGCTACTAACCATAGCAAACTATGCCAAACTCACCTAAATTATTTCGGCTATCAAAAATCACCCCCAACTACACTTTACAGCAACAAACTAAGCCCAATCACTTTAAAATTACAAAAAAATGCTAAAAATCATAACAAACTATACCAGAATCACCTAAATTACTTCGGCTACCGTAAATCACCCCCAACTATCCCTTACCATAACAAACCAAACCGTATCATCTTAAAATTACAAAAAAAGGTGTACAAATCATAACAAACTATGCCAGACTCACCTAAATTACTTCGGCTACTCTAAATCATCACCAACTAACCCTTACTACAACAAACTAAACCCAATCACTTTTAAATTACAAAAAAATGCTAGTAACCATAGCAAACTATGCCAAACTCACCTAAATTACTTCGGCTATCAAAAATCACCCCCAACTACACTTTACAGCAACAAACTAAGCCCAATCACTTTAAAATTACAAAAAAATGCTAAAAATCATAACAAACTATACCAGAATCACCTAAATTACTTCGGCTACCGTAAATTCCCCCAACTATCCCTTACCACAACAAACCAAACCATATCATCTTAAAATTAAAAAAAAAAGGTGTACAAATCATAACTAACTATGCCAGACTCACCTAAATTACTTCGGCTACTCTAAATCATCACCAACTAACCCTTACCACAACAAACTAAACCCAATCACTTTTTAATTACAAAAAATTCTAGTAACCATAGCAAACTATGCCAAATTCACCTAAATTATTTCGGCTATCAAAAATCATCACCAACTAACACTTACCACAACAAACTAAACCCAATCACTTTTAAATTACAAAAAAATGCTTCTAACCATAGCAAACTATGCCAAACTCACCTAAATTACTTCGGCTATCAAAAATCACCCCCAACTACTCTTTACAGCAACAAACTAAGCCCAATCGCTTTAAAATTACAAAAAAATGTTAAAATCATAACAAACTATACCAGAATCACCTAAATTACTTCGGCCACCGTAAATCACCCCCAACTATCCCTTACCACAACAAACCAAACCACATCATATTAAAATTACAAAAAAAGGTGTACAAATCATAACAAATTATGCCAGACTCACCCAAATTACTTCGGCTACTCTAAATCATCACCAACTAACCCTTACCACAACAAACTAAACCCAATCACTTTTAAATTACAAAAAATGCTACTAACCATAGCAAACTATGCCAAACTCACCTAAATTACTTCGGCTATCAAAAATCACCCCCAACTACATTTTACAGCAACAAACTAAGCCCAATCACTTTAAAATTACAAAAAAATGCTAAAAATCATAACAAACTATGCCAGACTCACCTAAATTACTTCGGTTACTCTAAATCATCACCAACTAACCCTTACCACAACAAACTAAACCCAACCACTTTTAAATTACAAAAAAATGCTACTAACCATAGCAAACTATGCCAAACTCACCTCAATTACTTCGGCTATCAAAAATTACCCCCAACTACACTTTACAGCAACAAACTAAGCCCAATCACTTTAAAATTACAAAAAAATGCTAAAAATCATAACAAACTATACCAGAATCACCTTAATTACTTCGGCTACCGTAAATCACCCCCAACTATCCCTTACCACAACAAACCAAACCATATCATCTTAAAATTACAAAAAAAGGTGTACAAATCATAACAAACCATGCCAGACTCACCTAAATTACTTCGGCTACTCTAAATCATCACCAACTAACCCTTACTACAACAAACTAAACCCAATCAATATTAAATTACAAAAAAATGCTTGTAACCACAGCAAACTATGCCAAACTCACCTAAATTACTTCGGCTACCATAAATTATCACCAACTAACCCTTACCACAACAAACTAAACCCAATCACTTTTAAATTACAAAAAAATGCAACTAACCATAGCAAACTATGCCAAACTCACCTAAATTACTTCGGCTATCAAAAATCACCCCCAACTACACTTTACAGCAACAAACTAAGCCCAATCACTTTAAAATTACAAAAAAATGCTAAAAATCATAACAAACTATACCAGAATCACCTAAATTACTTCGGCTACCGTAAATCACCCCCAACTATCCCTTACCACAACAAACGAAACCATATCATCTTAAATTACAAAAAAAGGTGTACAAATCATAACAAACTATGCCAGACTCACCTAAATTACTTCGGCTACTCTAAATCATCACCAACTAACCCTTACCACAACAAACTAAACCCAATCACTTTTAAATTACAAAAAAATGCTAGTAACCATAGCAAACTATGCCAAACTCACCTAAATTACTTGGGCTACCATAATTCATCACCAACTAACCCTTACCACAACAAACTAAACCCAATCACTTTTAAATTACAAGAAATGCTACTAACCATAGCAAACTATGCCAAACTTACCTAAATTACTTCGGCTACTCTAAATCATCACCAAATAACCCTTACCACAACAAACTAAACCCAATCACTTTTAAATTACAAAAAAATGCTAGTAACCATAGCAAACTATGCCAAACTCACCAAAATTACTTCGGCTACCATAAATCATCACCAACTAACCCTTACCACAACAAACTAAACCCAATCACTTTTAAATTACAAAAAATGCTACTAACCATAGCAAACTATACTTCGGCTACCATAAATCATCACCAACTAACCCTTACCACAACAAACTAAACCCAATCACTTTTAAATTACAAAAAATGCTACTAACCATAGCAAACTATGCCAAACTCACCTAAATTACTTCGGCTATCAAAAATCACCCCCAACTACATTTTACAGCAACAAACTAAGCCCAATCACTTTAAAATTACAAAAAAATGCTAAAAATCATAACAAACTATGCCAGACTCACCTAAATTACTTCGGTTACTCTAAATCATCACCAACTAACCCTTACCACAACAAACTAAACCCAACCACTTTTAAATTACAAAAAAATGCTACTAACCATAGCAAACTATGCCAAACTCACCTCAATTACTTCGGCTATCAAAAATTACCCCCCCCCCCCACTACACTTTACAGCAACAAACTAAGCCCAATCACTTTAAAATTACAAAAAAATGCTAAAAATCATAACAAACTATACCAGAATCACCTAAATTACTTCGGCTACCGTAAATCACCCCCAACTATCCCTTACCACAACAAACCAAACCACATCATATTAAAATTACAAAAAAAGGTGTACAAATCATAACAAGCTATGCCAGACTCACCTAAATTACTTCGGCTACTCTAAATCATCACTAACTAACCCTTACCACAACAAACTAAACCCTATCACTTTTAAATTACAAAAAAATTCTAGTAACCATAGCATACTATGCCAAACTCACCTAAATTACTTCGGCTACCATAAATCATCACCAACTAACACTTACCACAACAAACTAACCCAATCACTTTTAAATTACAAAAAAAGCTACTAACGATAGCAAACTATGCCAAACTCATGTAAATTACTTCGGCTATCAAAAATCACCCCCAACTACACTTTACAGCAACAAACTAAGCCCAATCACTTTAAAATTACAAAAAAATGCTAAAAATCATAACAAACTATACCAGAATCACCTAAATTACTTCGGCTACCGTAAATCACCCCCAACTATCCCTTACCACAACAAACCAAACCACATCATATTAAAATTACAAAAAAAGGTGTACAAATCATAACAAACTATGCCAGACTCATCCAAATTACTTCGGCTACTCTAAATCATCACTAACTAACCCTTACCACAACAAACTAAACCCAATCACTTTTAAATTACAAAAAAATTCTAGTAACCATAGCATACTATGCCAAACTCACCTAAATTACTTCGGCTACCATAAATCATCACCAACTAACACTTACCACAACAAACTAACCCAATCACTTTTAAATTACAAAAAAAGCTACTAACGATAGCAAACTATGCCAAACTCATGTAAATTACTTCGGCTATCAAAAATCACCCCCAACTACACTTTACAGCAACAAACTAAGCCCAATCACTTTAAAATTACAAAAAAATGCTAAAAATCATAACAAACTCTACCAGAATCACCTAAATTACTTCGGCTACCGTAAATCACCCCCAACTATCCCTTACTACAACAAACCAAACCATATCATCTTAAAATTACAAAAAAAGGTGTACAAATCATAACAAACTATGCCAGACTCACCTAAATTACTTCGGCTACTCTAAATCATCACCAACTAACCCTTACGACAACAAACTAAACCCAATCACTTTTAAATTACAAAAAAATGCTACTAACCATAGCAAACTATGCCAAACTCACCAAAATTATTACTTCGGCTATCAAAAATCACTCCCAACTACACTTTACGGCAACAAATTAAGCCCAATCACTTTAAAATTACAAAAAAATTTTAAAAATCATAACAAACTATACCAGAATCACCTAAATAACTTCGGCTACCGTAAATCACCCCCAACTATCCCTTGCCACAACAAACCAAACCATATCATCTTAAAATTACAAAAAAAAGTGTACAAATCATAACAAGCTATGCCAGACTCACCTAAATTACTTCGGCTACTCTAAATCATCACCAACTAACCCTTAACACAACAAACTAAACCCAATCACTTTTAAATTACAAACAAATGCTAGTAACCATAGCAAACTATGCCAGACTCACCTAAATTACTTCGGCTACCATAAATCATCACCAACTAACCCTTACCACAACAAACTAAACCCAATCACTTTTAAATTACAAAAAAAGCTACTAACCATAGCAAACTATGCCAAACTCATCTAAATTACTTCGGCTATCAAAAATCACCCCCAACTACACTTTACAGCAACAAACTAAGCCCAATCACTTTAAAATTACAAAAAAATGCTAAAAATCATAACAAACTATACCAGAATCTCCTAAATTACTTCGGCTACCGTAAATCACCCCCAACTATCCCTTACCACAACAAACCAAACCATATTATCTTAAAATTACAAAAAAAGGTGTACAAATCATAACAAACTATGCCAGACTCACCTAAATTACTTCGGCTACTCTAAATCATCACCAAATAACCCTTACGACAACAAACTAAACGCAATCACTTTTAAATTACAAAAAAATGCTACTAACCATAGCAAACTATGCCAAACTCACCTAAATTATTACTTCGGCTATCAAAAATCACCCCCAACTACACTTTACGGCAACAAACTAAGCCCAATCACTTTAAAATTACAAAAAAATTTTAAAAATCATAACAAACTATACCAGAATCACCTAAATTACTTCGGCTACCGTAAATCACCCCCAACTATCCCTTGCCACAACAAACCAAACCATATCATCTTAAAATTACAAAAAAAAGTGTACAAATCATAACAAGCTATGCCAGACTCACCTAAATTACTTCGGCTACTCTAAATCATCACCAACTAACCCTTAACACAACAAACTAAACCCAATCACTTTTAAATTACAAACAAATGCTAGTAACCATAGCAAACTATGCCAAACTCACCTAAATTACTTCGGCTACCATAAATCATCACCAACTAACCCTTACCATAACAAACTAAACCCAATCACTTTTAAATTACAAAAAATGCTATTAACCATAGCAAACTATGCCAAACTCACCTAAATTACTTCGGCTATCAAAAATCACCCCCAACTACACTTTACGGCAACAAACTAAGCCCAATCACTTTAAAATTACAAAAAAATGCTAAAAATCATAACAAACTATACCAGAATCACCTAAATTAATTCGGCTACCGTAAATCACCCCCAACTATCCCTTACCACAACAAACCAAACCATATCATCTTAAAATTACAAAAAAAGGTGTACAAATCATAACAAACTATGCCAGACTCACCTAAATTACTTCGGCTACTCTAAATCATTACCAACTAACCCTTACCACAACAAACTAAACCCAATCACTTTTAAATTACAAAAAAATGCTACTAACCCTAGCAAACTATGCCAAATTCACCTAAATTATTTCGGCTATCAAAAATCACCCCCAACTACACTTTACAGCAACAAACTAAGCCCAATAACTTTAAAACTACAAAAAAATGCTAAAAATCATAACAAACTATACCAGAATCACCTAAATTACTTCGGCTACCGTAAATCACCCCCAACTATCCCTCACCACAACAAACCAATCCATATCATCTTAAAATTACAAAAAAAGGTGTACAAATCATAACAAACTATGCCAGACTCACCTAAATTACTTCGGCTACTCTAAATCATCACCAACTACTCCTTACCACAACAAACTAAACCCAATCACTTTTAAATTACAAAAAAATGCTAGTAACCATAGCAAACTATGCCAAACTCACTTAAATTACTTCGGCTACCATAAATCATCACCAACTAACCCTTACCACAACAAACTAAATCCAATCACTTTTAAATTACAAAAAATGCTACTAACCATAGCAAACTATGCCAAACTCACCTAAATTACTTCGGCTATCAAAAATCACCCCCAACTACACTTTACAGCAATAAACTAAGCCCAATCACATTAAAATTACAAAAAAATGCTAAAAATCATAACAAACTATACCAGAATCACCTAAATTACTTCGGCTACCGTAAATCACCCCCAACTATCCCTTACCACAACAAACCAAACCATATTATCTTAAAATTACAAAAAAGGTGTACAAATCATAACAAACTATTCCAGACTCACCTAAATTACTTCGGCTACTCTAAATCATCACCAACTAACCCTTACCACAACAAACTAAACCCAATCACTTTTAAATTACAAAAAAAATCTAGTAACCATAGCAAACTATGCCAAACTCACCTAAATTATTTCGGCTATCAAAAATCACCCCCAACTACACTTTACAGCAACAAACTAAGCCCAATCACTTTTAAATTACAAAAAATTCTAAAAATCATAACAAACTATACCAGAATCACCTAAATTACTTCGGCTACCGTAAATCACCCCCAACTATCCCTTACCACAAGAAACCAAACCATATCATCTTAAAATTACAAAAAAAGGTGTACAAATCATAACAAACTATGCCAGACTCACCTAAATTACTTTGGCTACTCTAAATCATCACCAACTAACCCTTACCACAACAAACTAAACCCAATCCCTTTTAAATTACAAAAAATGCTAGTAACCATAGCAAACTATGCCAAACTCACCAAATTACTTCGGCTACCATAAATTATCACCAACTAACCCTTACCACAACAAACTAAACCCAATCACTTTTAAATTACAAAAAAATGCTACTAAACATAGCAAACTATGCCAAACTCACCTAAATTACTTCGGCTATCAAAAATCACCCCAAACTACACTTTTCAGCCACAAACTAAGCCAATCACTTTAAAATTACAAAAAAATGTTAAAAATCATAACAAACTATACCAGAATCAGATAAATTACTTCAAATACCGTAAATGACCCCCAACTATCCTTTACCACAACAAACCAAACCATATCATCTTAAAATTACAAAAAAATGCTAGTAACCATAGCAAACTATGCCAAACTCACCTAAATTACTTCGGCTACCAAAAATCATCACCAACTAACCCTTACCACAACAAACTAAACCCAATCACTTTTAAATTACAAAAAAATGCTACTAACCATAGCAAACTATGCCAAACTTACCTAAATTACTTCGGCTATCAAAAATCACCCCCAACTACACTTTACAGCAACAAACTAAGCCCAATCACTTTAAAATTACAAAAAAATGCTAAAAATCATAACAAACTATGCCAGACTCACCTAAATAACTTCGGCTACTCTAAATCATCACCAACTAACCCTTACCACAACAAACTAAACCCAACCACTTTAAATTACAAAAAAATGCTACTAACCATAGCAAACTATGCCAAACTCACCTCTATTACTTCGGCTATCAAAAATAACCCCCAACTACACTTTACAGCAACAAACTAAGCCCAATCACTTTATAATTACAAAAAAATGCTAAAAATCATAACAAACTATACCAGAATCACCTAAATTACTTCGGCTACCGTAAATCACCCCCAACTATCCCTTACTACAACAAACCAAACCATATCATCTTAAAATTACAAAAAAAGGTGTACAAATCATAACAAACTATGCCAGAATCACCTAAATTACTTCCGCTACTCTAAATCATCACCAACTAACCCTTACTACAACAAACTAAACCCAATCACTTTTAAATTACAAAAAAATTCTAGTAACCATAGCAAACTATGCCAAACTCACCTAAATTACTTCGGCTACCATAAATCATCACCAACTAACCCTTACCACAACAAACTAATCCCAATCACTTTTAAATTACAAAAAAATGCTACTAACCATAGCTAACTATGCCAAACTTACCTAAATTATTTCGGCTATCAAAAATCACCCCCAACTACACTTTACAGCAACAAACTAAGCCCAATCACTTTAAAATTACAAAAAAATGCTAAAAATCATAACAAACTATACCAGAATCACCTAAATTACTTCGGCTACCGTAAATCACCCCCAACTATCCCTTACCACAACAAACCAAACCATATCATCTTAAAATTACAAAAAAAGTTGTACAAATCATAACAAACTATGCCAGACTCACCTAAATTACTTCGGCTACTCTAAATCATCACCAACTAACCCTTACCACAACAAACTAAACCCAATCACTTTTAAATTACAAAAAAATGCTACTAACCATAGCAAACTATGCCAAAAGCACCTAAATTATTTCGGCTATCAAAAATCACCCCCAACTACACTTTACAGCAACAAACTAAGCCCAATCACTTTAAAATTACAAAAAAATGCTAAAAATCATAACAAACTATACCAGAATCACCTAAATTACTTCGGCTACCGTAAATCACCCCCAACTATCCCTTACTACAACAAACCAAACCATATCATCTTAAAATTACAAAAAAAGGTGTACAAATCATAACAAACTATGCCAGAATCACCTAAATTACTTCCGCTACTCTAAATCATCACCAACTAACCCTTACTACAACAAACTAAACCCAATCACTTTTAAATTACAAAAAAATGCTACTAACCATAGCAAACTATGCCAAAAGCACCTAAATTATTTCGGCTATCAAAAATCACCCCCAACTACTCTTTACAGCAACTAACTAAGCCCAATCACTTTAAAATTACAAAAAAATGCTAAAAATCATAACAAACTATACCAGAATCACCTAAATTAGTTCGGCTACCGTAAATCACCCCCAACTATCCCTTAAAACAACAAACCAAACCATATCATCTTAAAATTACAAAAAAAGGTGTACAAATCATAACAAACTATGCCAGACTCACCTAAATTACTTCGGCTACTCTCAATCATCACCAACTAACCCTTACCACAACAAACTAAACCCAATCACTTTTAAATTACAAAAAAATGCTACTAACCATAGCAAACTATGCCAAACTCACCTCAATTACTTCGGCTATCAAAAATCACCCCCAACTACACTTTACAGCAACAAACTAAGCCCAATCACTTTAAAATTACAAAAAAATGCTAAAAATCATAACAAACTATACCAGAATCACCTAAATTACTTCAGCTACCGTAAATCACCCCCAACTATCCCTTACCACAACAAACCAAACCATATCATCTTAAAATTACAAAAAAAGGTGTACAAATCATAAGAAACTATGCCAGACTCACCTAAATTACTTCGGCTACTCTAAATCATCACCAACTAACCCTTACCAAAACAAACTAAACCCAATCACTTTTAAATTACAAAAAAATGCTAGTAACCATAGCAAACTATGCCAAACTCACCTAAATTACTTGGGCTACCATAATTCATCACCAACTAACCCTTACCACAACAAACTAAACCCAATCACTTTTAAATTACAAGAAATGCTACTAACCATAGCAAACTATGCCAAACTTACCTAAATTACTTCGGCTACTCTAAATCATCACCAAATAACCCTTACCACAACAAACTAAACCCAATCACTTTTAAATTACAAAAAAATGCTACAAACCATAGCAAACTATGCCAAACTCACCTAAATTACTTCGGCTATCAAAAATCACCCCCAACTACACTTTACAGCAACAAACTAAGCCCGATCAATTTAAAATTACAAAAAAATGCTAAAAATCATAACAAACTATACCAGAATCACCTAAATTACATCGGCTAGCGTAAATCACCCCCAACTATCCCTTACCACAACAAACCAAACCATATCATCTTAAAATTACAAAAAAAGGTGTACAAATCATAACAAATCATGCCAGACTCACCTAAATTACTTCGGCTACTCTAAATCATCACCAACTAACCCTTACTACAACAAACTAAACCCAATCACTATTAAATTACAAAAAAATGCTTGTAACCACAGCAAACTATGCCAAACTCACCTAAATTACTTCGGCTACCATAAATTATCACCAACTAACCCTTACCACAACAAACTAAACCCAATCACTTTTAAATTACAAAAAAATGCAACTAACCATAGCAAACTATGCCAAACTCACCTAAATTACTTCGGCTATCAAAAATCACCCCCAACTACACTTTACAGCAACAAACTAAGCCCAATCACTTTAAAATTACAAAAAAATGCTAAAAATCATAACAAGCTATACCAGAATCACCTAAATTACTTCGGCTACCGTAAATCACCCCCAACTATCCCTTACCACAACAAACCAAACCATATCATCTTAAATTACAAAAAAAAGTGTACAAATCATAACAAACAATGCCAGACTCACCTAAATTACTTCGGCTACTCTAAATCATCACCAACTAACCCTTACCACAACAAACTAAACCCAATCATTTTTAAATTACAAAAAAATGCTAGTAACCATAGCAAACTATGCCAAACTCACCCAAATTACTTCGGCTACCATAAATCATCACCAACTAACCCTTACCACAACAAACTAAACTCAATCACTTTTAAATTACAAAAAAATGCTACTAACCATAGCAAACTATGCCAAACTCACCTAAATTATTTCGGCTATCAAAAATCACCCCCAACTACACTTTACAGCAACAAACTAAGCCCAATCACTTTAAAATTACAAAAAAATGCTAAAAATCATAACAAACTATACCAGAATCACCTAAATTACTTCGGCTACCGTAAATCACCCCCAACTATCCCTTACCATAACAAACCAAACCGTATCATCTTAAAATTACAAAAAAAGGTGTACAAATCATAACAAACTATGCCAGACTCACCTAAATTACTTCGGCTACTCTAAATCATCACCAACTAACCCTTACTACAACAAACTAAACCCAATCACTTTTAAATTACAAAAAAATGCTAGTAACCATAGCAAACTATGCCAAACTCACCTAAATTACTTCGGCTATCAAAAATCACCCCCAACTACACTTTACAGCAACAAACTAAGCCCAATCACTTTAAAATTACAAAAAAATGCTAAAAATCATAACAAACTATACCAGAATCACCTAAATTACTTCGGCTACCGTAAATTCCCCCAACTATCCCTTACCACAACAAACCAAACCATATCATCTTAAAATTAAAAAAAAAAGGTGTACAAATCATAACTAACTATGCCAGACTCACCTAAATTACTTCGGCTACTCTAAATCATCACCAACTAACCCTTACCACAACAAACTAAACCCAATCACTTTTTAATTACAAAAAATTCTAGTAACCATAGCAAACTATGCCAAATTCACCTAAATTATTTCGGCTATCAAAAATCATCACCAACTAACACTTACCACAACAAACTAAACCCAATCACTTTTAAATTACAAAAAAATGCTTCTAACCATAGCAAACTATGCCAAACTCACCTAAATTACTTCGGCTATCAAAAATCACCCCCAACTACTCTTTACAGCAACAAACTAAGCCCAATCGCTTTAAAATTACAAAAAAATGTTAAAATCATAACAAACTATACCAGAATCACCTAAATTACTTCGGCCACCGTAAATCACCCCCAACTATCCCTTACCACAACAAACCAAACCACATCATATTAAAATTACAAAAAAAGGTGTACAAATCATAACAAATTATGCCAGACTCACCCAAATTACTTCGGCTACTCTAAATCATCACCAACTAACCCTTACCACAACAAACTAAACCCAATCACTTTTAAATTACAAAAAATGCTACTAACCATAGCAAACTATGCCAAACTCACCTAAATTACTTCGGCTATCAAAAATCACCCCCAACTACATTTTACAGCAACAAACTAAGCCCAATCACTTTAAAATTACAAAAAAATGCTAAAAATCATAACAAACTATGCCAGACTCACCTAAATTACTTCGGTTACTCTAAATCATCACCAACTAACCCTTACCACAACAAACTAAACCCAACCACTTTTAAATTACAAAAAAATGCTACTAACCATAGCAAACTATGCCAAACTCACCTCAATTACTTCGGCTATCAAAAATTACCCCCAACTACACTTTACAGCAACAAACTAAGCCCAATCACTTTAAAATTACAAAAAAATGCTAAAAATCATAACAAACTATACCAGAATCACCTTAATTACTTCGGCTACCGTAAATCACCCCCAACTATCCCTTACCACAACAAACCAAACCATATCATCTTAAAATTACAAAAAAAGGTGTACAAATCATAACAAACCATGCCAGACTCACCTAAATTACTTCGGCTACTCTAAATCATCACCAACTAACCCTTACTACAACAAACTAAACCCAATCAATATTAAATTACAAAAAAATGCTTGTAACCACAGCAAACTATGCCAAACTCACCTAAATTACTTCGGCTACCATAAATTATCACCAACTAACCCTTACCACAACAAACTAAACCCAATCACTTTTAAATTACAAAAAAATGCAACTAACCATAGCAAACTATGCCAAACTCACCTAAATTACTTCGGCTATCAAAAATCACCCCCAACTACACTTTACAGCAACAAACTAAGCCCAATCACTTTAAAATTACAAAAAAATGCTAAAAATCATAACAAACTATACCAGAATCACCTAAATTACTTCGGCTACCGTAAATCACCCCCAACTATCCCTTACCACAACAAACGAAACCATATCATCTTAAATTACAAAAAAAGGTGTACAAATCATAACAAACTATGCCAGACTCACCTAAATTACTTCGGCTACTCTAAATCATCACCAACTAACCCTTACCACAACAAACTAAACCCAATCACTTTTAAATTACAAAAAAATGCTAGTAACCATAGCAAACTATGCCAAACTCACCTAAATTACTTGGGCTACCATAATTCATCACCAACTAACCCTTACCACAACAAACTAAACCCAATCACTTTTAAATTACAAGAAATGCTACTAACCATAGCAAACTATGCCAAACTTACCTAAATTACTTCGGCTACTCTAAATCATCACCAAATAACCCTTACCACAACAAACTAAACCCAATCACTTTTAAATTACAAAAAAATGCTAGTAACCATAGCAAACTATGCCAAACTCACCAAAATTACTTCGGCTACCATAAATCATCACCAACTAACCCTTACCACAACAAACTAAACCCAATCACTTTTAAATTACAAAAAATGCTACTAACCATAGCAAACTATACTTCGGCTACCATAAATCATCACCAACTAACCCTTACCACAACAAACTAAACCCAATCACTTTTAAATTACAAAAAATGCTACTAACCATAGCAAACTATGCCAAACTCACCTAAATTACTTCGGCTATCAAAAATCACCCCCAACTACATTTTACAGCAACAAACTAAGCCCAATCACTTTAAAATTACAAAAAAATGCTAAAAATCATAACAAACTATGCCAGACTCACCTAAATTACTTCGGTTACTCTAAATCATCACCAACTAACCCTTACCACAACAAACTAAACCCAACCACTTTTAAATTACAAAAAAATGCTACTAACCATAGCAAACTATGCCAAACTCACCTCAATTACTTCGGCTATCAAAAATTACCCCCCCCCCCCACTACACTTTACAGCAACAAACTAAGCCCAATCACTTTAAAATTACAAAAAAATGCTAAAAATCATAACAAACTATACCAGAATCACCTAAATTACTTCGGCTACCGTAAATCACCCCCAACTATCCCTTACCACAACAAACCAAACCACATCATATTAAAATTACAAAAAAAGGTGTACAAATCATAACAAGCTATGCCAGACTCACCTAAATTACTTCGGCTACTCTAAATCATCACTAACTAACCCTTACCACAACAAACTAAACCCTATCACTTTTAAATTACAAAAAAATTCTAGTAACCATAGCATACTATGCCAAACTCACCTAAATTACTTCGGCTACCATAAATCATCACCAACTAACACTTACCACAACAAACTAACCCAATCACTTTTAAATTACAAAAAAAGCTACTAACGATAGCAAACTATGCCAAACTCATGTAAATTACTTCGGCTATCAAAAATCACCCCCAACTACACTTTACAGCAACAAACTAAGCCCAATCACTTTAAAATTACAAAAAAATGCTAAAAATCATAACAAACTATACCAGAATCACCTAAATTACTTCGGCTACCGTAAATCACCCCCAACTATCCCTTACCACAACAAACCAAACCACATCATATTAAAATTACAAAAAAAGGTGTACAAATCATAACAAACTATGCCAGACTCATCCAAATTACTTCGGCTACTCTAAATCATCACTAACTAACCCTTACCACAACAAACTAAACCCAATCACTTTTAAATTACAAAAAAATTCTAGTAACCATAGCATACTATGCCAAACTCACCTAAATTACTTCGGCTACCATAAATCATCACCAACTAACACTTACCACAACAAACTAACCCAATCACTTTTAAATTACAAAAAAAGCTACTAACGATAGCAAACTATGCCAAACTCATGTAAATTACTTCGGCTATCAAAAATCACCCCCAACTACACTTTACAGCAACAAACTAAGCCCAATCACTTTAAAATTACAAAAAAATGCTAAAAATCATAACAAACTCTACCAGAATCACCTAAATTACTTCGGCTACCGTAAATCACCCCCAACTATCCCTTACTACAACAAACCAAACCATATCATCTTAAAATTACAAAAAAAGGTGTACAAATCATAACAAACTATGCCAGACTCACCTAAATTACTTCGGCTACTCTAAATCATCACCAACTAACCCTTACGACAACAAACTAAACCCAATCACTTTTAAATTACAAAAAAATGCTACTAACCATAGCAAACTATGCCAAACTCACCAAAATTATTACTTCGGCTATCAAAAATCACTCCCAACTACACTTTACGGCAACAAATTAAGCCCAATCACTTTAAAATTACAAAAAAATTTTAAAAATCATAACAAACTATACCAGAATCACCTAAATAACTTCGGCTACCGTAAATCACCCCCAACTATCCCTTGCCACAACAAACCAAACCATATCATCTTAAAATTACAAAAAAAAGTGTACAAATCATAACAAGCTATGCCAGACTCACCTAAATTACTTCGGCTACTCTAAATCATCACCAACTAACCCTTAACACAACAAACTAAACCCAATCACTTTTAAATTACAAACAAATGCTAGTAACCATAGCAAACTATGCCAGACTCACCTAAATTACTTCGGCTACCATAAATCATCACCAACTAACCCTTACCACAACAAACTAAACCCAATCACTTTTAAATTACAAAAAAAGCTACTAACCATAGCAAACTATGCCAAACTCATCTAAATTACTTCGGCTATCAAAAATCACCCCCAACTACACTTTACAGCAACAAACTAAGCCCAATCACTTTAAAATTACAAAAAAATGCTAAAAATCATAACAAACTATACCAGAATCTCCTAAATTACTTCGGCTACCGTAAATCACCCCCAACTATCCCTTACCACAACAAACCAAACCATATTATCTTAAAATTACAAAAAAAGGTGTACAAATCATAACAAACTATGCCAGACTCACCTAAATTACTTCGGCTACTCTAAATCATCACCAAATAACCCTTACGACAACAAACTAAACGCAATCACTTTTAAATTACAAAAAAATGCTACTAACCATAGCAAACTATGCCAAACTCACCTAAATTATTACTTCGGCTATCAAAAATCACCCCCAACTACACTTTACGGCAACAAACTAAGCCCAATCACTTTAAAATTACAAAAAAATTTTAAAAATCATAACAAACTATACCAGAATCACCTAAATTACTTCGGCTACCGTAAATCACCCCCAACTATCCCTTGCCACAACAAACCAAACCATATCATCTTAAAATTACAAAAAAAAGTGTACAAATCATAACAAGCTATGCCAGACTCACCTAAATTACTTCGGCTACTCTAAATCATCACCAACTAACCCTTAACACAACAAACTAAACCCAATCACTTTTAAATTACAAACAAATGCTAGTAACCATAGCAAACTATGCCAAACTCACCTAAATTACTTCGGCTACCATAAATCATCACCAACTAACCCTTACCATAACAAACTAAACCCAATCACTTTTAAATTACAAAAAATGCTATTAACCATAGCAAACTATGCCAAACTCACCTAAATTACTTCGGCTATCAAAAATCACCCCCAACTACACTTTACGGCAACAAACTAAGCCCAATCACTTTAAAATTACAAAAAAATGCTAAAAATCATAACAAACTATACCAGAATCACCTAAATTAATTCGGCTACCGTAAATCACCCCCAACTATCCCTTACCACAACAAACCAAACCATATCATCTTAAAATTACAAAAAAAGGTGTACAAATCATAACAAACTATGCCAGACTCACCTAAATTACTTCGGCTACTCTAAATCATTACCAACTAACCCTTACCACAACAAACTAAACCCAATCACTTTTAAATTACAAAAAAATGCTACTAACCCTAGCAAACTATGCCAAATTCACCTAAATTATTTCGGCTATCAAAAATCACCCCCAACTACACTTTACAGCAACAAACTAAGCCCAATAACTTTAAAACTACAAAAAAATGCTAAAAATCATAACAAACTATACCAGAATCACCTAAATTACTTCGGCTACCGTAAATCACCCCCAACTATCCCTCACCACAACAAACCAATCCATATCATCTTAAAATTACAAAAAAAGGTGTACAAATCATAACAAACTATGCCAGACTCACCTAAATTACTTCGGCTACTCTAAATCATCACCAACTACTCCTTACCACAACAAACTAAACCCAATCACTTTTAAATTACAAAAAAATGCTAGTAACCATAGCAAACTATGCCAAACTCACTTAAATTACTTCGGCTACCATAAATCATCACCAACTAACCCTTACCACAACAAACTAAATCCAATCACTTTTAAATTACAAAAAATGCTACTAACCATAGCAAACTATGCCAAACTCACCTAAATTACTTCGGCTATCAAAAATCACCCCCAACTACACTTTACAGCAATAAACTAAGCCCAATCACATTAAAATTACAAAAAAATGCTAAAAATCATAACAAACTATACCAGAATCACCTAAATTACTTCGGCTACCGTAAATCACCCCCAACTATCCCTTACCACAACAAACCAAACCATATTATCTTAAAATTACAAAAAAGGTGTACAAATCATAACAAACTATTCCAGACTCACCTAAATTACTTCGGCTACTCTAAATCATCACCAACTAACCCTTACCACAACAAACTAAACCCAATCACTTTTAAATTACAAAAAAAATCTAGTAACCATAGCAAACTATGCCAAACTCACCTAAATTATTTCGGCTATCAAAAATCACCCCCAACTACACTTTACAGCAACAAACTAAGCCCAATCACTTTTAAATTACAAAAAATTCTAAAAATCATAACAAACTATACCAGAATCACCTAAATTACTTCGGCTACCGTAAATCACCCCCAACTATCCCTTACCACAAGAAACCAAACCATATCATCTTAAAATTACAAAAAAAGGTGTACAAATCATAACAAACTATGCCAGACTCACCTAAATTACTTTGGCTACTCTAAATCATCACCAACTAACCCTTACCACAACAAACTAAACCCAATCCCTTTTAAATTACAAAAAATGCTAGTAACCATAGCAAACTATGCCAAACTCACCAAATTACTTCGGCTACCATAAATTATCACCAACTAACCCTTACCACAACAAACTAAACCCAATCACTTTTAAATTACAAAAAAATGCTACTAAACATAGCAAACTATGCCAAACTCACCTAAATTACTTCGGCTATCAAAAATCACCCCAAACTACACTTTTCAGCCACAAACTAAGCCAATCACTTTAAAATTACAAAAAAATGTTAAAAATCATAACAAACTATACCAGAATCAGATAAATTACTTCAAATACCGTAAATGACCCCCAACTATCCTTTACCACAACAAACCAAACCATATCATCTTAAAATTACAAAAAAATGCTAGTAACCATAGCAAACTATGCCAAACTCACCTAAATTACTTCGGCTACCAAAAATCATCACCAACTAACCCTTACCACAACAAACTAAACCCAATCACTTTTAAATTACAAAAAAATGCTACTAACCATAGCAAACTATGCCAAACTTACCTAAATTACTTCGGCTATCAAAAATCACCCCCAACTACACTTTACAGCAACAAACTAAGCCCAATCACTTTAAAATTACAAAAAAATGCTAAAAATCATAACAAACTATGCCAGACTCACCTAAATAACTTCGGCTACTCTAAATCATCACCAACTAACCCTTACCACAACAAACTAAACCCAACCACTTTAAATTACAAAAAAATGCTACTAACCATAGCAAACTATGCCAAACTCACCTCTATTACTTCGGCTATCAAAAATAACCCCCAACTACACTTTACAGCAACAAACTAAGCCCAATCACTTTATAATTACAAAAAAATGCTAAAAATCATAACAAACTATACCAGAATCACCTAAATTACTTCGGCTACCGTAAATCACCCCCAACTATCCCTTACTACAACAAACCAAACCATATCATCTTAAAATTACAAAAAAAGGTGTACAAATCATAACAAACTATGCCAGAATCACCTAAATTACTTCCGCTACTCTAAATCATCACCAACTAACCCTTACTACAACAAACTAAACCCAATCACTTTTAAATTACAAAAAAATTCTAGTAACCATAGCAAACTATGCCAAACTCACCTAAATTACTTCGGCTACCATAAATCATCACCAACTAACCCTTACCACAACAAACTAATCCCAATCACTTTTAAATTACAAAAAAATGCTACTAACCATAGCTAACTATGCCAAACTTACCTAAATTATTTCGGCTATCAAAAATCACCCCCAACTACACTTTACAGCAACAAACTAAGCCCAATCACTTTAAAATTACAAAAAAATGCTAAAAATCATAACAAACTATACCAGAATCACCTAAATTACTTCGGCTACCGTAAATCACCCCCAACTATCCCTTACCACAACAAACCAAACCATATCATCTTAAAATTACAAAAAAAGTTGTACAAATCATAACAAACTATGCCAGACTCACCTAAATTACTTCGGCTACTCTAAATCATCACCAACTAACCCTTACCACAACAAACTAAACCCAATCACTTTTAAATTACAAAAAAATGCTACTAACCATAGCAAACTATGCCAAAAGCACCTAAATTATTTCGGCTATCAAAAATCACCCCCAACTACACTTTACAGCAACAAACTAAGCCCAATCACTTTAAAATTACAAAAAAATGCTAAAAATCATAACAAACTATACCAGAATCACCTAAATTACTTCGGCTACCGTAAATCACCCCCAACTATCCCTTACTACAACAAACCAAACCATATCATCTTAAAATTACAAAAAAAGGTGTACAAATCATAACAAACTATGCCAGAATCACCTAAATTACTTCCGCTACTCTAAATCATCACCAACTAACCCTTACTACAACAAACTAAACCCAATCACTTTTAAATTACAAAAAAATGCTACTAACCATAGCAAACTATGCCAAAAGCACCTAAATTATTTCGGCTATCAAAAATCACCCCCAACTACTCTTTACAGCAACTAACTAAGCCCAATCACTTTAAAATTACAAAAAAATGCTAAAAATCATAACAAACTATACCAGAATCACCTAAATTAGTTCGGCTACCGTAAATCACCCCCAACTATCCCTTAAAACAACAAACCAAACCATATCATCTTAAAATTACAAAAAAAGGTGTACAAATCATAACAAACTATGCCAGACTCACCTAAATTACTTCGGCTACTCTCAATCATCACCAACTAACCCTTACCACAACAAACTAAACCCAATCACTTTTAAATTACAAAAAAATGCTACTAACCATAGCAAACTATGCCAAACTCACCTCAATTACTTCGGCTATCAAAAATCACCCCCAACTACACTTTACAGCAACAAACTAAGCCCAATCACTTTAAAATTACAAAAAAATGCTAAAAATCATAACAAACTATACCAGAATCACCTAAATTACTTCAGCTACCGTAAATCACCCCCAACTATCCCTTACCACAACAAACCAAACCATATCATCTTAAAATTACAAAAAAAGGTGTACAAATCATAAGAAACTATGCCAGACTCACCTAAATTACTTCGGCTACTCTAAATCATCACCAACTAACCCTTACCAAAACAAACTAAACCCAATCACTTTTAAATTACAAAAAAATGCTAGTAACCATAGCAAACTATGCCAAACTCACCTAAATTACTTCGGCTACCATAAATCATCACCAACTAACCCTTACCACAACAAACTAAACCCAATCAATTTTAAATTACAAAAAAATGCTACTAACCATAGTAAACTATGCCAAACCCACCTAAATTACTTCGGCTACTCTAAGTCATCACCACATAACCCTTACCACAACAAACTAAACCCAATCACTTTTAAATTACAAAAATATGCTAGTAACCATAGAAAACTATGCCAAACTCACCCAAAATTACTTCGGCTACCATAAATCATCACCAACTAACCCTTACCACAACAAACTAAACCCAATCACTTTTAAATTACAAAAAAATGCTACTAACCATAGCAAACTATGCCAAACTCACCTAAATTACTTCCGCTATCAAAAATCACTCCCAACTACACTTTAGAGCAACAAACTAAGCCCAATCACTTTAAAATTACAAAAAAATGCTAAAAATCATAACAAACTATACCAGAATCACCTAAATTACTTCGGCTACCTTAAATCACCCCCAACTATCCCTTACCACAACAAACCAAACCATATCATCTTAAAATTACAAAAAAAGGTGTACAAATCATAACAAGCTATGCCAGACTCACCTAAATTACTTCGGCTACTCTAAATCATCACCACAACAAACTAAACCCAATCACTTTTAAATTACAAAAAAATGCTACTAACCATAGCAAACTATGCCAAACTCACCTAAATTACTTCCGCTATCAAAAATCACTCCCAACTACACTTTAGAGCAACAAACTAAGCCCAATCACTTTAAAATTACAAAAAAATGCTAAAAATCATAACAAACTATACCAGAATTACCTAAATTACTTCGGCTACCGTAAATCACCCCCAACTATCCCTTACCACAACAAACCAAACCATATCTTCTTAAAATTACAAAAAAAGGTGTACAAATCATAACAAACTATGCCAGACTCTCCTAAATTACTTCGGCTACTCTAAATTATCACCAACTAACCCTTACCACAACAAACTAAACCCAATCACTTTTAAATTACAAAAAAATGCTAGTAACCATAGCAAACTATGCCAAACTCAACTAAATTACTTCGGCTACCATAAATCATCACCAACTAACCCTTACCACAACAAACTAATCCCAATCACTTTTAAATTACAAAAAAATGCTACTAACCATAGCAAACTATGCCAAACTCAACTAAATTACTTCGGCTATCAAAAATCACCCCCAACTACACTTTAAAGCAACAAACTAAGCCCAATCACTTTAAAATTACAAAAAAATGCTAAAAATCATAACAAACTATACCAGAATCACCTAAATTACTTCGGCAACCGTAAATCACCCCCAACTATCCCTTACTACAACAAACCAAACCATAGCATCTTAAAATTACAAAAAAAGGTGTACAAATCATAACAAACTATGCCAGACTCACCTAAATTACTTCGGCTACTCTAAATCATCACCAACTAACCCTTACCAAAACAAACTAAACCCAATCACTTTTAAATTACAAAAAAATGCTAGTAACCATAGCAAACTATGCCAAACTCACCTAAATTACTTCGGCTACCATAAATCACACCCAACTACACTTTACAGCAATAAACTAAGCCCAATCACTTTAAAATTACAAAAAAATGCTAAAAATCATAACAAACTATACCATAATCACCTAAATTACTTCGGCTACCGTAAATCACAACCAACTATCACTTACCACAACAAACCAAACCATATCATTTTAAAATTACAAAAAAAGGTGTACAAATCATAACAAACTATGCCAGACTCACCTAAATTCCTTGGGCTACTCTAAATCATCACCAACTAACCCTTACCACAACAAACTAAACCCAATCACTTTTAAATTACAAAAAAATGCTAGTAACCATAGCAAACTATGCCAAACTCACTTAAATTACTTCGGCTACCATAAATCAACACCAACTAACCCTTTCCACAACAAACTAAACCCAATCACTTTTAAATTACAAAAAAATGCTACTAACCATAGCAAACTATGCCAAACTCACCTAAATTACTTCGGCTATCAAAAATCACCCCAACTACACTTTACAGCAACAAACTAAGCCCAATCACTTTAAAATTACAAAAAAATGCTAAAAATCATAACAAACTATACCAGAGTCACCTAAATTACTTCGGCTACCGTAAATCACCCCCAACTATCCCTTACCACAACAAACCAAACCATATCATCCTAAAATTACCAAAAAAAGGTGAACAAATCATAACAAACTATGCCAGACTCACCTAAATTACTTCGACTACTCTAAATCATCACCAACTAACCCTTACCACAACAAACTAAACCCAGTCACTTTTAAATTACCAAAAAAATGCTAGTAACCATAGCAAACTATGCCAAACTCACCTAAATTACTTCGGCTACCATAAATCATAACCAACTAACCCTTACCACAACAAACTAAACACAATCACTTTTAAATTACAAAAAAATGCTACTAACCATAGCAAACTATGCCAAACTCACCTAAATTACTTCGGCTATCAAAAATCACCCCCAACTACACTTTTCAGCAACAAACTAAGCCCAATCATTTAAAACTACAAAAAAATGCTAAAAATCATAACAAGATATACCAGAATCACCTAAATTACTTTGGCTACCGTAAATCACCCCCAACTATCCCTTACCACAACAAACCAAACCATATCATCTTAAAATTACAAAAAAAGGTGTACAAATCATAACAAACTATGCCAGACTCACCTAAATTACTTCGGCTACTCTAAATCATCACCAACTAACCCTTACCACAACAAACTAAACCCAATCACTTTTAAATTACAAAAAAATGCTAGTAACCATAGCAAACTATGCCAAACTCACCTAAATTACTTCGGCTACCATAAATCATCACCAACTACACTTTACAGCAACAAACTAAGCCCAATCACTTTAAAATTACAAAAAAATGCTAAAAATCATAACACACTATACCATAATCACCTAAATTACTTCGGCTACCGTAAATCACAACCAACTATCACTTACCACAACAAACCAAACCATATCATTTTAAAATTACAAAAAAAGGTGTACAAATCATAACAAACTATGCCAGACTCACCTAAATTACTTGGGCTACTCTAAATCATCACCAACTAACCCTTACCACAACAAACTAAACCCAATCACTTTTAAATTACAAAAAAATGCTAGTAACCATAGCAAACTATGCCAAACACACCTAAATTACTTCGGCTACCATAAATCATTACCAACTAACCCTTACCACAACAAACTAAACTCAATCACTTTTAAATTACAAAAAAATGCTACTAGCCATAGCAAACAATGCCAAACTCACTTAAATTACTTCAGCTATCAAAAATTACCCCCAACAACACTTTACAGCAACAAACTAAGCCCAATCATTTTAAAATTACAAAAAAATGCTAAAAATCATAACAAACTATACCAGAATCACCTAAATTACTTCGGCTACCGTAAATCACCCCCAACTATCCCTTACCACAACAAACCAAACCATATCATCTTAAAATTACAAAAAAAGGTGTACAAATCATAACAAACTATGCCAGACTCACCTAAATTACTTCGGCTACTCTAAATCATCACCAACTAACCCTTACCACAACAAAATAAACCCAATCACTTTTAAATTACAAAAAAATTCTAGTAACCATAGCAAACTATGCCAAACTCACTTAAATTACTTCGGCTACCATAAATCAACACCAACTAACCCTTTCCACAACAAACTAAACCCAATCACTTTTAAATTACAAAAAAATGCTACTAACCATAGCAAACTATGCCAAACTCACCTAAATTACTTCGGCTATCAAAAATCACCCCAACTACACTTTACAGCAACAAACTAAGCCCAATCACTTTAAAATTACAAAAAAATGCTAAAAATCATAACAAACTATACCAGAGTCACCTAAATTACTTCGGCTACCGTAAATCACCCCCAACTATCCCTTACCACAACAAACCAAACCATATCATCCTAAAATTACCAAAAAAAGATGAACAAATCATAACAAACTATGCCAGACTCACCTAAATTACTTTGACTACTCTAAATCATCACCAACTAACCCTTACCACAACAAACTAAACCCAGTCACTTTTAAATTACCAAAAAAATGCTAGTAACCATAGCAAACTATGCCAAACTCACCTAAATTACTTCGGCTACCATAAATCATAACCAACTAACCCTTACCACAACAAACTAAACACAATCACTTTTAAATTACAAAAAAATGCTACTAACCATAGCAAACTATGCCAAACTCACCTAAATTACTTCGGCTATCAAAAATCACCCCCAACTACACTTTTCAGCAACAAACTAAGCCCAATCATTTAAAACTACAAAAAAATGCTAAAAATCATAACAAGCTATACCAGAATCACCTAAATTACTTTGGCTACCGTAAATCACCCCCAACTATCCCTTACCACAACAAACCAAACCATATCATCTTAAAATTACAAAAAAAGGTGTACAAATCATAACAAACTATGCCAGACTCCCCTAAATTACTTCGGCTACTCTAAATCATCACCAACTAACCCTTACCACAACAAACTAAACCCAATCACTTTTAAATTACAAAAAAATGCTAGTAACCATAGCAAACTATGCCAAACTCACCTAAATTACTTCGGCTACCATAAATCATCACCAACTACACTTTACAGCAACAAACTAAGCCCAATCACTTTAAAATTACAAAAAAATTCTAAAAATCATAACAAACTATACCAGAATCACCTAAATTACTTCGGCTACCGTAAATCACCCCCAACTCTCCCTTACCACAACAAACCAAACATTAACATCTTAAAATTACAAAAAAAGGTGTACAAATCATAACAAATTATGCCAGACTCACCTAAATTACTTCGGCTACTCTAAATTATCACCAACTAACCCTTACCACAACAAACTAAACCCAATCACTTTAAATTACAAAAAAATGCTAGTAACCATAGCAAACTATGCCAAACTCACCTAAATTACTTCGGCTACCATAAATCATCACCAACTAACCCTTACCACAACAAACTAAACCCAATCACTTTAAAATTGCAAAAAAATGCTACTAACTATAGCAAACTATGCCAAACTCACCTAAATTACTTCGGCTATCAAAAATCACCCCCAACTACACTTTACAGCAACAAACTAAGCCCAATCACTTTAAAATTACAAAAAAATGCTAAAAATCATAACAAACTATACCAGAATCACCTAAATTACTTCGGCTACCGTAAATCATCACCAACTATCCCTTACCGCAACAAACCAAACCATATCATCTTAAAATTACAAAAAAAGGTGTACAAATCATAACAAATTATGCCAGACTCACCTAAATTACTTCGGCTACTCTAAATTATCACCAACTAACCCTTACCACAACAAACTAAACCCAATCACTTTTAAATTACAAAAAAATGCTAGTAACCATAGCAAACTATGCCAAACTCACCTAAATTACTTCGGATACCATAAATCATCACCAACTAACCCTTACCACAACAAACTAAACCCAATCACTTTTAAATTACAAAAAAAATCTAGTAACCATAGCAAACTATGCCAAACTCACCTAAATTATTTCGGCTATCAAAAATCACCCCCAACTACACTTTACAGCAACAAACTAAGCCCAATCACTTTTAAATTACAAAAAAATGCTACTAACCATAGCAAACTATGCCAAACTCACCTAAATTACTTCCGCTATCAAAAATCACTCCCAACTACACTTTAGAGCAACAAACTAAGCCCAATCACTTTAAAATTACAAAAAAATGCTAAAAATCATAACAAACTATACCAGAATTACCTAAATTACTTCGGCTACCGTAAATCACCCCCAACTATCCCTTACCACAACAAACCAAACCATATCTTCTTAAAATTACAAAAAAAGGTGTACAAATCATAACAAACTATGCCAGACTCTCCTAAATTACTTCGGCTACTCTAAATTATCACCAACTAACCCTTACCACAACAAACTAAACCCAATCACTTTTAAATTACAAAAAAATGCTAGTAACCATAGCAAACTATGCCAAACTCAACTAAATTACTTCGGCTACCATAAATCATCACCAACTAACCCTTACCACAACAAACTAATCCCAATCACTTTTAAATTACAAAAAAATGCTACTAACCATAGCAAACTATGCCAAACTCAACTAAATTACTTCGGCTATCAAAAATCACCCCCAACTACACTTTAAAGCAACAAACTAAGCCCAATCACTTTAAAATTACAAAAAAATGCTAAAAATCATAACAAACTATACCAGAATCACCTAAATTACTTCGGCAACCGTAAATCACCCCCAACTATCCCTTACTACAACAAACCAAACCATAGCATCTTAAAATTACAAAAAAAGGTGTACAAATCATAACAAACTATGCCAGACTCACCTAAATTACTTCGGCTACTCTAAATCATCACCAACTAACCCTTACCAAAACAAACTAAACCCAATCACTTTTAAATTACAAAAAAATGCTAGTAACCATAGCAAACTATGCCAAACTCACCTAAATTACTTCGGCTACCATAAATCATCACCAACTAACCCTTACCACAACAAACTAAACCCAATCAATTTTAAATTACAAAAAAATTCTACTAACCATAGTAAACTATGCCAAACCCACCTAAATTACTTCGGCTATCAAAAATCACACCCAACTACACTTTACAGCAATAAACTAAGCCCAATCACTTTAAAATTACAAAAAAATGCTAAAAATCATAACAAACTATACCATAATCACCTAAATTACTTCGGCTACCGTAAATCACAACCAACTATCACTTACCACAACAAACCAAACCATATCATTTTAAAATTACAAAAAAAGGTGTACAAATCATAACAAACTATGCCAGACTCACCTAAATTACTTGGGCTACTCTAAATCATCACCAACTAACCCTTACCACAACAAACTAAACCCAATCACTTTTAAATTACAAAAAAATGCTAGTAACCATAGCAAACTATGACAAACACACCTAAATTACTTCGGCTACCATAAATCATTACCAACTAACCCTTACCACAACAAACTAAACCCAATCACTTTTAAATTACAAAAAAATGCTACTAGCCATAGCAAACAATGCCAAACTCACTTAAATTACTTCAGCTATCAAAAATTACCCCCAACAACACTTTACAGCAACAAACTAAGCCCAAACATTTTAAAATTACAAAAAAATGCTAAAAATCATAATAAACTATACCAGAATCACCTAAATTACTTCGGCAACCGTAAATCACCCCCAACTATCCCTTACTACAACAAACCAAACCATAGCATCTTAAAATTACAAAAAAAGGTGTACAAATCATAACAAACTATGCCAGACTCACCTAAATTACTTCGGCTACTCTAAATCATCACCAACTAACCCTTACCAAAACAAACTAAACCCAATCACTTTTAAATTACAAAAAAATGCTAGTAACCATAGCAAACTATGCCAAACTCACCTAAATTACTTCGGCTACCATAAATCATCACCAACTAACCCTTACCACAACAAACTAAACCCAATCAATTTTAAATTACAAAAAAATGCTACTAACCATAGTAAACTATGCCAAACCCACCTAAATTACTTCGGCTATCAAAAATCACACCCAACTACACTTTACAGCAATAAACTAAGCCCAATCACTTTAAAATTACAAAAAAATGCTAAAAATCATAACAAACTATACCATAATCACCTAAATTACTTCGGCTACCGTAAATCACAACCAACTATCACTTACCACAACAAACCAAACCATATCAATTTAAAATTACAAAAAAAGGTGTACAAATCATAACAAACTATGCCAGACTCACCTAAATTCCTTGGGCTACTCTAAATCATCACCAACTAACCCTTACCACAACAAACTAAACCCAATCACTTTTAAATTACAAAAAAATGCTAGTAACCATAGCAAACTATGCCAAACTCACTTAAATTACTTCGGCTACCATAAATCAACACCAACTAACCCTTTCCACAACAAACTAAACCCAATCACTTTTAAATTACAAAAAAATGCTACTAACCATAGCAAACTATGCCAAACTCACCTAAATTACTTCGGCTATCAAAAATCACCCCAACTACACTTTACAGCAACAAACTAAGCCCAATCACTTTAAAATTACAAAAAAATGCTAAAAATCATAACAAACTATACCAGAGTCACCTAAATTACTTCGGCTACCGTAAATCACCCCCAACTATCCCTTACCACAACAAACCAAACCATATCATCCTAAAATTACCAAAAAAAGGTGAACAAATCATAACAAACTATGCCAGACTCACCTAAATTACTTCGACTACTCTAAATCATCACCAACTAACCCTTACCACAACAAACTAAACCCAGTCACTTTTAAATTACCAAAAAAATGCTAGTAACCATAGCAAACTATGCCAAACTCACCTAAATTACTTCGGCTACCATAAATCATAACCAACTAACCCTTACCACAACAAACTAAACACAATCACTTTTAAATTACAAAAAAATGCTACTAACCATAGCAAACTATGCCAAACTCACCTAAATTACTTCGGCTATCAAAAATCACCCCCAACTACACTTTTCAGCAACAAACTAAGCCCAATCATTTAAAACTACAAAAAAATGCTAAAAATCATAACAAGATATACCAGAATCACCTAAATTACTTTGGCTACCGTAAATCACCCCCAACTATCCCTTACCACAACAAACCAAACCATATCATCTTAAAATTACAAAAAAAGGTGTACAAATCATAACAAACTATGCCAGACTCACCTAAATTACTTCGGCTACTCTAAATCATCACCAACTAACCCTTACCACAACAAACTAAACCCAATCACTTTTAAATTACAAAAAAATGCTAGTAACCATAGCAAACTATGCCAAACTCACCTAAATTACTTCGGCTACCATAAATCATCACCAACTACACTTTACAGCAACAAACTAAGCCCAATCACTTTAAAATTACAAAAAAATGCTAAAAATCATAACAAACTATACCATAATCACCTAAATTACTTCGGCTACCGTAAATCACAACCAACTATCACTTACCACAACAAACCAAACCATATCATTTTAAAATTACAAAAAAAGGTGTACAAATCATAACAAACTATGCCAGACTCACCTAAATTACTTGGGCTACTCTAAATCATCACCAACTAACCCTTACCACAACAAACTAAACCCAATCACTTTTAAATTACAAAAAAATGCTAGTAACCATAGCAAACTATGCCAAACACACCTAAATTACTTCGGCTACCATAAATCATTACCAACTAACCCTTACCACAACAAACTAAACCCAATCACTTTTAAATTACAAAAAAATGCTACTAGCCATAGCAAACAATGCCAAACTCACTTAAATTACTTCAGCTATCAAAAATTACCCCCAACAACACTTTACAGCAACAAACTAAGCCCAATCATTTTAAAATTACAAAAAAATGCTAAAAATCATAACAAACTATACCAGAATCACCTAAATTACTTCGGCTACCGTAAATCACCCCCAACTATCCCTTACCACAACAAACCAAACCATATCATCTTAAAATTACAAAAAAAGGTGTACAAATCATAACAAACTATGCCAGACTCACCTAAATTACTTCGGCTACTCTAAATCATCACCAACTAACCCTTACCACAACAAAATAAACCCAATCACTTTTAAATTACAAAAAAATTCTAGTAACCATAGCAAACTATGCCAAACTCACTTAAATTACTTCGTGTTTCGTCCCGGTCCGACTTCCCTCTAGCCTAGCCTCACCCTCCACCCCCTAGATGGCTCACTTGTTACCGACTTGCAAAAGTTGGTCATGCGCCCCTATAATTGCTATCAAAGAGGGAGCCGGATGAACCACCCTGGACCTCTTTCCTCGTCGACCGTTCATGGGAACGGTTTGGTCGCCAACAACGCCAATTACTCGCAGATCATATTCGTCGTAATCGTCGCGGTGCCCGTGGTACCACGAGAAAGACTTTTTTTTTGTATAAAGTTTCTGGCGACCAACGACCGTCGCAAAAAACTGTTTCGCCGACGTCCGTCAGGGGTAAGTGCGCCATTTTCCTTTGTGTCCCCATCACATGGTTTTGCTCGTAGCATTTCGCCACCAATTCACGGGAGGATTTGGCCCCAGATCATCGGGACCACGCCGAACGAAGCAGCCATTGTACACACAAAGTTCTAATTTAAAATATACAGCATTCAACACTCTATCTTTGTTTATTTTCACCAGCAGCGAGGATACCTTCCGCCATTTGTAAAATCTTGTGCACGCCACATTATTTTTGGTCCTTCGAGCCGGATAGAGATTGAATGCTGCGTTGTTAGATGGACTTGGTACAATTGCTGGTTCGGACTTTTACCTTGGCTTGTTGAATTGACTCTTTCGCGTATTGTCGTCTGCAAGTTCTTGTATTCATATCGCCTAGCTCGTATAGTCTTCGTGTCATACGCACATCTCGCGTCGTTGTAACTCGTGCCTGTACCGGGCATTTTTGTTGTCGTTGGCATTGTTGTTGCTGAGTTGAATTTTTGTTGAATTTGTTGCCAACTGCGCGTACCGCCGCGTCTCTTGACTCTCGATTGTCGTGTTACCTCTCGTTCTTCGATGCTTTGTAATACATTTGCGCAAGTACCCGACCGTACCTGTCCGCAACTCAATTTTGTTTTTCGTTTCCTTTGAGAATTTGTAGTCATATTGATCACTATGGCCAACAAATTGAAAGAAGCTCGTGCGCTTCGCGAACAGGCCTACAATCAAATTCTCGAAACCCATGATGTAGCGCTGTCCGCACGTGATGACCCTTCGTTGAGAAGATTGTTTTTGTGTAGATTCAACCGAATTGGCGATATTGCAGAACAATTTCAAAAACACCATGACCATGTCGTGTCAGCGGTGAGCATATCGTCCGATCCAGATATGAGCACGGAAAATAATGCCCGAAAAGAATTTGAGCGCTTATATTTTGACATTGAAGAAGTCCACGCCGACTTATTTCCACCAACATCGCTCTCAATTCCCTCTCCGGTTTCCATTCAGGAGCCGACAATAAACATTCGATTGCCAAAAGTTTCGTTAAAAACATTCAACGGTGACTTCTCACAGTGGAACCCGTTCATCCAAACATTTAACGCATCCATCCACTTGAACAGTAACATTGCTTTGGTTGACAAATTCACCTATCTGCTGGGAGTCCTAACTGGTGAACCTCTTAATTTGATAAAATCATTGACTCTTACGGCGGAGAATTATCCCATAGCTTACAAAGCTTTAGTCGATCGGTACGACGACAAACGCGAGTTGGCCTCATTTATTATTTTTATTATCATTCGATAATAAACCTTCCGAAATTGACGAACGAATCTCACAAGTCACTTCGCCTAGTCTTGGACCGTTTTAGAGAGAATCGATCTGCGCTCATAGCGCTTCAAATAGATGTCAACCTAGAGGATTTTTTGTGGTTTAATATGCTGTTTGACAAGCTTGATAACGAAACCAAGAGGGCTTTCGAGACAGAACACCGATCTTTGCGTAATGCGTTTCCGTCTCGCGAGCAGCTTGAGAGCTTTATCGAGTCACAGTGTAGAATACTAGGCTCAATTGGTCATAAAGAGCAACCAAAGGCTTCCAATCCTGTAAATACGAAAAATCGTTTCGTGCCAAACTCACAGATGCGTACCTCTTTAGTTTCGACTTCCACTTCAGAAGACAGGAAATGTCCGGTGTGTTCGGCACCCCACTTCTTATACAGTTGTCCCAAATTTCGGCAAAAGACACCTACATCTCGATTCGATCTTGCGAAACAGCATCGTGTATGTTTCAATTGTCTAAGACCTGCGCACTCTGTCGCTAGTTGTAATTCAACACAATCCTGTCGAGAATGTAATGCTAAACACCACACTCTCTTGCATTTTCAACCGCGTGGATCACCTCCAGTTGAAAATGAATTGCAAGCAGCATCTGATGCTAACGCTGCACCTCAGTCACTCTTAAGTTCGACTCCTCAGACTTCTCAAGTTCTTCTGGCAACAGCTTGCTTTCGGCTTCGTGATAAAAATAACGAACTGCATGCTGTTCGCGCGTTAATAGATCCTGGCAGTCAGGTCTCTTACATTATCGCTAGTTGCGCCCAGAAGCTCGGCTTGCCAAAGCGAAGAATAAGTACTCCTATCACTGGATTGGGCAAAATTTCCATGTCTGCCTTTCAGTGCACGTTAGCGACAGCTTGCCCCACAACGAGCTCTCAGCCCGAGCTGAGTTTAAAACTGTTTGTTTTGCCACGTATTTGTGGAAATTTGCCTACCACGACATTAAATCCCGCAACTTGTCACTTGCATCAAAACCTCTGTTTAGCGGACCCGTTGTGGTACCAATCTCGGCCAGTAGAGTTGCTACTGGGAGCAGATATTTATCCGTCAATCGTGCGAAATGACACAAACACCTCCACGAAACCCAACTCCCCTCTAACTGTCAATACAATCTTCGGACTGACGCTGTTAGGACCGATAACGAGTGATGCAGCACGAGAGGATGCTGTCTCATCAGTGCAGACTCTTCTTAGCTCGGTACCCCCTGTTCTTGACCAAACCTTGCGCAACTGCTGGGAGGTGGGAGAAGTCCCGTTAGACCAGATTGCATCGCCAACCGACGGAGAATTGGAACAAAGTTTTCACGGGTCCTTGTTTCGGGAACCATCCGGTCGTTTCGGAGTCTCGTTGCCTTTCAAGTCCGAACTTTCCCGTTTCAGGGGCTCCAAACAAATCGCAGACTTCAGATTAAATGCACTCGAACGGCGACTTTTACAGCAGCCTGAGTTAAAACACCTCTATTTGCAGTTCATGCGGGACTATCTGGATTCCGGTCACATGACGTTTGTGGCAAATCGCGTGAGCTACATCCAAGACCGTGTTCCTCCCGAATGCTGGCGTCACGTTTCTTCCGCCGAAAATCCCGCCGACGCTGCGTCACGAGGCCTGTTTCCCACCGAAATCGTCGCACATCCCCTGTGGTGGACGGGACCCTCCTTTTTGGCTTCACCCAGAGATTGTTGGCCCAGAGAGGCGTTTACGCCGGCGTAGCTTGAGTGTGATCGAGAAATGAAAAGAATTACTCTAGTGACGCAATTGAATTCATCAGTAGTTCAGTCACTACTAACACAATTTTCGTCGATCCGGAAAATTCAAGGAATAGTCGCCTACATTTTTCGTTTTCTTAATTATTCTTCTAAGAAGGCACTTTCCTTTCGGTCAGCTTCTCGTAGCCTTACGAAAGAAGAACTTCATTTCGCGTTGTTGCGTATGGTTAAAATCATACAGCACGAGAGCTTCGCCGATGTTATCAAAAAATTGCGCGCAGGTACACCGTTGACAAAGTCACTGGCTAAGTTATCACCGTTTTTAGATGGGGACGACATCATTCGCGTCGGTGGTCGCCTCAGAAACGCTGATCTGCCATTTGAGTCGAAACACCCGGCTTTGCTACCAAGCTCACATAAGTTCACGGAGTTGCTGATTGCCCAAACGCATTGCGACTTTTTTCACTCCGGTGTCAACGCGACAATGTTTTTACTACAGCAGAACTTTTGGGTAATTTCTTCAAAGCAAGCCATTCGTCGCGTGTTGTCAAGGTGCATTCGTTGTTTCCGGGTTCGACCGACTCCACTTTGTCCCCCCATGGGTGATCTGCCGACAACTCGCGTAGCTCGATGCAAACCGTTTAGTTGCGTGGGCTGCGACTACGCCGGTCCGTTTAAAGTGACAATGGGTAGATTCCGAGGAGCCAAAACATCTAAGGCTTACCTGTGTCTCTTTGTGTGTTTTGCCACAAAGGCACTTCATTTGGAGATGGCGTCCTCGTTGTCGACCGACGCCTTCCTCGCAGCCCTTCGGCGGTTTGTAGCTAGACGCGGAAGATGCTCACGGGTATTTAGCGATTGCGGTACAAATTTCGTTGGGGCCTCGCGGGAGTTAATCAAGGCGATGCGGAACGCTGTCGAGGCGGAGAATATCGCGTGGTCCTTCAACCCGCCCGCTACGCCACATTTTGGTGGATTGTGGGAAAGTGAAGTCAAGTCCGTTAAGACTCACTTGAATCGGGTCGTTGGGGATCAAATTCTGACCTTCGAGGAGTTCTCCACGCTATTCGCCCAAATAGAGGCTCTTTTGAACTCGCGACCACTATGTTCGTTGAGCACCGACCCCAACGACTTGTCAAGCCTGACCCCAGGTCATTTTCTGACGCTTGAGCCATTGACTGCTCCACCTGATCCCGATCTGTCCCATTTATCAATCAACCGACTCTCGCGGTGGCAACTTATCCAGCAAATGCACCAAAGTTTTTGGTCACGCTGGCGGGATGAGTACTTGCACGGGCTACATCAGAGAAGCAGATGGGCGCATCGACATGGGTTCGTGAACGTTGACATCGGCACGTTAGTCCTGATTAAGGATGAGTTGACTCCACCGCTCAAATGGAGACTAGGTCGAGTTACGGAATTGTTTCCCGGTCGCGACGGCATTGCGCGAGTTGCGAATGTTCGTACAAGCCAAGGTTTAGTCAAGCGGCCAATGGTCAAACTGTGTGCTTTGCCCGCACAGTAGGTCACCCTTTTAAATTTTGATTTTTTTTCCCGTGTCTTAATTGTAGATTTAAGAAAATCGTTAATTAGTTCGTTTCTAAGTTTTCTTGTTGTTTATGTTTTGTGTCATTTTGTTCGCTATTCAACTTGATTTAAATTCCCTTGCGTGAATTTGGTGGCCGGTATGTTTCGTCCCGGTCCGACTTCCCTCTAGCCTAGCCTCACCCTCCACCCCCTAGATGGCTCACTTGTTACCGACTTGCAAAAGTTGGTCATGCGCCCCTATAATTGCTATCAAAGAGGGAGCCGGATGAACCACCCTGGACCTCTTTCCTCGTCGACCGTTCATGGGAACGGTTTGGTCGCCAACAACGCCAATTACTCGCAGATCATATTCGTCGTAATCGTCGCGGTGCCCGTGGTACCACGAGAAAGACTTTTTTTTTGTATAAAGTTTCTGGCGACCAACGACCGTCGCAAAAAACTGTTTCGCCGACGTCCGTCAGGGGTAAGTGCGCCATTTTCCTTTGTGTCCCCATCACATGGTTTTGCTCGTAGCATTTCGCCACCAATTCACGGGAGGATTTGGCCCCAGATCATCGGGACCACGCCGAACGAAGCAGCCATTGTACACACAAAGTTCTAATTTAAAATATACAGCATTCAACACTCTATCTTTGTTTATTTTCACCAGCAGCGAGGATACCTTCCGCCATTTGTAAAATCTTGTGCACGCCACACTTCGGCTACCATAAATCAACACCAACTAACCCTTTCCACAACAAACTAAACCCAATCACTTTTAAATTACAAAAAAATGCTACTAACCATAGCAAACTATGCCAAACTCACCTAAATTACTTCGGCTATCAAAAATCACCCCAACTACACTTTACAGCAACAAACTAAGCCCAATCACTTTAAAATTACAAAAAAATGCTAAAAATCATAACAAACTATACCAGAGTCACCTAAATTACTTCGGCTACCGTAAATCACCCCCAACTATCCCTTACCACAACAAACCAAACCATATCATCCTAAAATTACCAAAAAAAGTTGAACAAATCATAACAAACTATGCCAGACTCACCTAAATTACTTTGACTACTCTAAATCATCACCAACTAACCCTTACCACAACAAACTAAACCCAGTCACTTTTAAATTACCAAAAAAATGCTAGTAACCATAGCAAACTATGCCAAACTCACCTAAATTACTTCGGCTACCATAAATCATAACCAACTAACCCTTACCACAACAAACTAAACACAATCACTTTTAAATTACAAAAAAATGCTACTAACCATAGCAAACTATGCCAAACTCACCTAAATTACTTCGGCTATCAAAAATCACCCCCAACTACACTTTTCAGCAACAAACTAAGCCCAATCATTTAAAACTACAAAAAAATGCTAAAAATCATAACAAGCTATACCAGAATCACCTAAATTACTTTGGCTACCGTAAATCACCCCCAACTATCCCTTACCACAACAAACCAAACCATATCATCTTAAAATTACAAAAAAAGGTGTACAAATCATAACAAACTATGCCAGACTCACCTAAATTACTTCGGCTACTCTAAATCATCACCAACTAACCCTTACCACAACAAACTAAACCCAATCACTTTTAAATTACAAAAAAATGCTAGTAACCATAGCAAACTATGCCAAACTCACCTAAATTACTTCGGCTACCATAAATCATCACCAACTACACTTTACAGCAACAAACTAAGCCCAATCACTTTAAAATTACAAAAAAATTCTAAAAATCATAACAAACTATACCAGAATCACCTAAATTACTTCGGCTACCGTAAATCACCCCCAACTCTCCCTTACCACAACAAACCAAACATTAACATCTTAAAATTACAAAAAAAGGTGTACAAATCATATCAAATTATGCCAGACTCACCTAAATTACTTCGGCTACTCTAAATTATCACCAACTAACCCTTACCACAACAAACTAAACCCAATCACTTTTAAATTACAAAAAAATGCTAGTAACCATAGCAAACTATGCCAAACTCACCTAAATTACTTCGGCTACCATAAATCATCACCAACTAACCCTTACCACAACAAACTAAACCCAATCACTTTAAAATTGCAAAAAAATGCTACTAACTATAGCAAACTATGCCAAACTCACCTAAATTACTTCGGCTATCAAAAATCACCCCCAACTACACTTTACAGCAACAAACTAAGCCCAATCACTTTAAAATTACAAAAAAATGCTAAAAATCATAACAAACTATACCAGAATCACCTAAATTACTTCGGCTACCGTAAATCATCACCAACTATCCCTTACCGCAACAAACCAAACCATATCATCTTAAAATTACAAAAAAAGGTGTACAAATCATAACAAATTATGCCAGACTCACCTAAATTACTTCGGCTACTCTAAATTATCACCAACTAACCCTTACCACAACAAACTAAACCCAATCACTTTTAAATTACAAAAAAATGCTAGTAACCATAGCAAACTATGCCAAACTCACCTAAATTACTTCGGATACCATAAATCATCACCAACTAACCCTTACCACAACAAACTAAACCCAATCACTTTTAAATTACAAAAAAAATCTAGTAACCATAGCAAACTATGCCAAACTCACCTAAATTATTTCGGCTATCAAAAATCACCCCCAACTACACTTTACAGCAACAAACTAAGCCCAATCACTTTTAAATTACAAAAAATTCTAAAAATCATAACAAACTATACCAGAATCACCTAAATTACTTCGGCTACCGTAAATCACCCCCAACTATCCCTTACCACAAGAAACCAAACCATATCATCTTAAAATTACAAAAAAAGGTGTACAAATCATAACAAACTATGCCAGACTCACCTAAATTACTTTGGCTACTCTAAATCATCACCAACTAACCCTTACCACAACAAACTAAACCCAATCCCTTTTAAATTACAAAAAATGCTAGTAACCATAGCAAACTATGCCAAACTCACCAAATTACTTCGGCTACCATAAATCATCACCAACTAACCCTTACCACAACAAACTAAACCCAATCACTTTTAAATTACAAAAAAATGCTACTAAACATAGCAAACAATGCCAAACTCACCTAAATTACTTCGGCTATCAAAAATCACCCCAAACTACACTTTGCAGCCACAAACTAAGCCAATCACTTTAAAATTACAAAAAAATGCTAAAAATCATAACAAACTATACCAGAATCACATAAATTACTTCAAATACCGTAAATCACCCCCAACTATCCTTTACCACAACAAACCAAACCATATCATCTTAAAATTACAAAAAAATGCTAGTAACCATAGCAAACTATGCCAAACTCACCTAAATTACTTCGGCTACCATAAATCATCACCAACTAACCCTTACCACAACAAACTAAACCCAATCACTTTTAAATTACAAAAAAATGCTACTAACCATAGCACACTATGCCAAACTCACCTAAATTACTTCGGCTATCAAAAATCACCCCCAACTACACTTTACAGCAACAAGCTAAGCCCAATCACTTTAAAATTACAAAAAAATGCTAAAAATCATAACAAACTATGCCAGACTTACCTAAATAACTTCGGCTACTCTAAATCATCACCAACTAACCCTTACCACAACAAACTAAACCCAACCACTTTTAAATTACAAAAAAATGCTACTAACCATAGCAAACTATGCCAAACTCACCTCAATTACTTCGGCTATCAAAAATAACCCCCAACTACACTTTACAGCAACAAACTAAGCCCAATCACTTTAAAATTACAAAAAAATGCTAAAAATCATAACAAACTATACCAGAATCACCTAAATTACTTCGGCTACCGTAAATCACCCCCAACTATCCCTTACTACAACAAACCAAACCATATCATCTTAAAATTACAAAAAAAGGTGTACAAATCATAACAAACTATGCCAGAATCACCTAAATTACTTCCGCTACTCTAAATCATCACCAACTAACCCTTACTACAACAAACTAAACCCAATCACTTTTAAATTACAAAAAAATGCTAGTAACCATAGCAAACTATGCCAAACTCACCTAAATTACTTCGGCTACCATAAATCATCACCAACTAACCCTTACCACAACAAACTAATCCCAATCACTTTTAAATTACAAAAAAATGCTACTAACCATAGCTAACTATGCCAAACTTACCTAAATTATTTCGGCTATCAAAAATCACCCCCAACTACACTTTACAGCAACAAACTAAGCCCAATCACTTTAAAATTACAAAAAAATGCTAAAAATCATAACAAGCTATACCAGAATCACCTAAATTACTTCGGCTACCGTAAATCACCCCCAACTATCCCTTACCACAAGAAACCAAACCATATCATCTTAAAATTACAAAAAAAGGTGTACAAATCGTAACAAACTATGCCAGACTCACCTAAATTACTTTGGCTACTCTAAATCATCACCAACTAACCCTTACCACAACAAACTAAACCCAATCCCTTTTAAATTACAAAAAATTCTAGTAACCATAGCAAACTATGCCAAACTCACCAAATTACTTCGGCTACCATAAATCATCACCAACTAACCCTTACCACAACAAACTAAACCCAATCACTTTTAAATTACAAAAAAATGCTACTAAACATAGCAAACTATGCCAAACTCACCTAAATTACTTCGGCTATCAAAAATCACCCCAAACTACACTTTGCAGCCACAAACTAAGCCAATCACTTTAAAATTACAAAAAAATGCTAAAAATCATAACAAACTATACCAGAATCACATAAATTACTTCAAATACCGTAAATCACCCCCAACTATCCTTTACCACAACAAACCAAACCATATCATCTTAAAATTACAAAAAAATGCTAGTAACCATAGCAAACTATGCCAAACTCACCTAAATTACTTCGGCTACCATAAATCATCACCAACTAACCCTTACCACAACAAACTAAACCCAATCACTTTTAAATTACAAAAAAATGCTACTAACCATAGCAAACTATGCCAAACTCACCTAAATTACTTCGGCTATCAAAAATCACCCCCAACTACACTTTACAGCAACAAACTAAGCCCAATCACTTTAAAATTACAAAAAAATGCTAAAAATCATAACAAACAATGCCAGACTCACCTAAATAACTTCGGTTACTCTAAATCATCACCAACTAACCCTTACCACAACAAACTAAACCCAACCACTTTTAAATTACAAAAAAATGCTACTAACCATAGCAAACTATGCCAAACTCACCTTAATTACTTCGGCTATCAAAAATAACCCCCAACTACACTTTACAGCAACAAACTAAGCCCAATCACTTTAAAATTACAAAAAAATGCTAAAAATCATAACAAACTATACCAGAATCACCTAAATTACTTCGGCTACCGTAAATCACCCCCAACTATCCCTTACTACAACAAACCAAACCATATCATCTTAAAATTACAAAAAAAGGTGTACAAATCATAACAAACTATGCCAGAATCACCTAAATTACTTCCGCTACTCTAAATCATCACCAACTAACCCTTACTACAACAAACTAAACCCAATCACTTTTAAATTACAAAAAAATGCTAGTAACCATAGCAAACTATGCCAAACTCACCTAAATTACTTCGGCTACCATAAATCATCACCAACTAACCCTTACCACAACAAACTAATCCCAATCACTTTTAAATTACAAAAAAATGCTACAAACCATAGCTAACTATGCCAAACTTACCTAAATTATTTCGGCTATCAAAAATCACCCCCAACTACACTTTACAGCAACAAACTAAGCCCAATCACTTTAAAATTACAAAAAAATGCTAAAAATCATAACAAACTATACCAGAATCACCTAAATTACTTCGGCTACCGTAAATCACCCCCAACTATCCCTTACCACAACAAACCAAACCATATCATCTTAAAATTACAAAAAAAGTTGTACAAATCATAACAAACTATGCCAGACTCACCTAAATTACTTCGGCTACTCTAAATCATCACCAACTAACCCTTACCACAACAAACTAAACCCAATCACTTTTAAATTACAAAAAAATGCTACTAACCATAGCAAACTATGCCAAACGCACCTAAATTACTTCGGCTATCAAAAATCACCCCCAACTACTCTTTACAGCAACAAACTAAGCCCAATCACTTTAAAATTACAAAAAAATGCTAAAAATCATAACAAACTATACCAGAATCACCTAAATTACTTCGGCTACCGTAAATCACCCCCAACTATCCCTTAAAACAACAAACCAAACCATATCATCTTAAAATTACAAAAAAAGGTGTACAAATCATAACAAACTATGCCAGACTCACCTAAATTACTTCGACTACTCTAAATCATCACCAACTAACCCTTACCACAACAAACTAAACCCAATCACTTTTAAATTACAAAAAAATGCTACTAACCATAGCAAACTATGCCAAACTCACCTCAATTACTTCGGCTATCAAAAATCACCCCCAACTACACTTTACAGCAACAAACTAAGCCCAATCACTTTAAAATTACAAAAAAATGCTAAAAATCATAACAAACTATACCAGAATCACCTAAATTACTTCAGCTACCGTAAATCACCCCCAACTATCCCTTACCACAACAAACCAAACCATATCATCTTAAAATTACAAAAAAAGGTGTACAAATCATAACAAACTATGCCAGACTCACCTAAATTACTTCGGCTACTCTAAGTCATCACCACATAACCCTTACCACAACAAACTAAACCCAATCACTTTTAAATTACAAAAATATGCTAGTAACCATAGCAAACTATGCCAAACTCACCCAAAATTACTTCGGCTACCATAAATCATCACCAACTAACCCTTACCACAACAAACTAAACCCAATCACTTTTAAATTACAAAAAAATGCTACTAACCATAGCAAACTATGCCAAACTCACCTAAATTACTTCGGCTATCAAAAATCACTCCCAACTACACTTTAGAGCAACAAACTAAGCCCAATCACTTTAAAATTACAAAAAAATGCTAAAAATCATAACAAACTATACCAGAATCACCTAAATTACTTCGGCTACCTTAAATCACCCCCAACTATCCCTTACCACAACAAACCAAACCATATCATCTTAAAATTACAAAAAAAGGTGTACAAATCATAACAAGCTATGCCAGACTCACCTAAATTACTTCGGCTACTCTAAATCATCACCACAACAAACTAAACCCAATCACTTTTAAATTACAAAAAAATGCTACTAACCATAGCAAACTATGCCAAACTCACCTAAATTACTTCGGCTATCAAAAATCACCCCCAACTACACTTTATAGCAACAAACTAAGCCCAATCACTTTAAATTTACAAAAAAATGCTAAAAATCATAACAAACTATACCAGAACTAGCTGAATGTACCCGGCGTTGCCCGGACGTAGATTAAATAAACGCAGTGTTGACAAAAGTGGTGTATTTGTGATGTAGACTAATCGACATTATAATACAATTAAACAGGAATGCTCTACTTTTCCAATCACAAAATAAACAAATTTGCTGAAATTAACCTGCATTGCCAGGACCGGGTACTTCAATATGATTTGGAAAATTACGATAATTTCGTTTCTGGGTGCAAGCTCCTTTTTTTTCACTCTTTTTCACTCTTCAAGAGAAGGAGAGTTGACAGAGAAGCTGAACTATTCCAAATTATTCCCATTTAGTTCTCTAACAACGTTAAAGAATGTCGTCAAAGAATGTTGAAATATATAAATACATAATTTCACACCATAAAAACGATGTATTTGGTGTAGTTTCGGTTGATAAGGTTTTTTTGGGGATTGTTTTGAATGGTTCTTGATGGTTGGCGGGGTTTAGCTTTGGCGGATTAAACGATACTTTTGGTAATTTAAATGCGATTGGGTTTAGTTTGGCTTGGTAAGAAGTGGTTGGGGTGATATAGCGGAAGTCCAAGTAATTTATGCGAGTTTAGCGTAGTTTGCTTGTAATTCGTAATTTTTTTACATTTTAGGTTGATGTGGGGTAGTTTGGAATGGCAAGTGTATGATTTTTGAGAGTAGTTTGGAATGGTACATTATGTTTAGGGGTGTTTAACGTATTCAGGTAAAATATACAGAAAATTTGGTAATTTAAAAATGAACAATTATAGTGCGAACCTCTTGAGCTCTATTTTCGGTAATAAAATGCAATAGGAAAGATAGTAAAAAAGACTATTTCCATCACTTTTCAGAGGAATTATACGTGGTGGTATTTGTACCCCGCTTACTATTCCTCCATCTTAGTTATAAATAATGCAGAACAATAATGAACACAATGTACATAAAATAAATAGTGTAAATCGTGTATAAGCACACATTACTTATGATGTCAGTGAAATCCGGTAAAACTGCAAATTTCGGATTTTGGCCGGAGCAGGTTTGGTGAAGATCAAATACACCACTATCATTAAATGAACGTAAAAATTAGCGTACGGTATATAAGTGGAGACCGGTACGACGATGGTAATTTTTCGAAAATCGATTGGGGAGATATTTACTTAACGTCAAGAACAAATCGGGAATATTATATTAAAAAAATTAATTTAATAGCGATAGAACTTCGAATACTGATGCGTCGCCTCGACCTTGGCGACGTTGAGTACCAGCGTTCCAGACGCTGAAGCAGCAATTTTAACAATTATATTAGGTGCACGTGCCTAGTGCGTATTAAAAGAATTTGGATTACCAAATAATACTCGCGCAGGTGTACTCGACTGGCCCGTCATAATTTGCACAAAATGAATTAACATACTAAAGTAAATAAATATTTTGACGGGAATGTGGTGGGTGTAAAAATCTTATTCGGCATCTCCGACAAACTATCACTTGTTTACATTAACATGCATGCCTTCATGGACCTGTGACGAATTACAAACAAATATCTAAATTTCAAGTGTTCCATTTGATTTCGTTTCTGGATGCAAGCGGTTTTTTTCACTCTTGTCAGTCTGAACTTATTACATAGTGATATTTTCACATCCAAATGCCCTAAATTTATTTTGCCGCTGATTTCAAAAATTTTTCTGGAAGGAAAGTAGTCAGCAGTGGGGCTCGTCAGGGGTGGCAGGGTTGGCAGTGCCACTCCAAGTATAAATTTACTATCGAACACAAAATTAGATCTGTAATTCAGTTGCAGAATTATGAATTTTTCAGATATTTTCACGAAAATTTAGCGCTTATGGTATGAATGTCAGTGATATCTGGTACATACAACGGTAAAAATTTCGGGGCAAATTTGGTGAAAAACAAATACACCACTATCATTAACTAAACGTAAAAATTAGCGTACAAATATAAGTGGAGTCCGGTCCGATGCTGATAATTTTTCGAAAATTGATTGGGGGCAGATTTGGTTAACGCGAAGATCAAATGTTAAATTAAAATACTTTATTTGATAGCGGTAGACCTTCGAACACTGATGCGTGGCCTCATCGAATTTGGCGACTTTGCGAACAGTTTCCGACGCTGGAGCAGCAATTTTCACAATTGTAGTTGTGTTAAAATTAAACACCGCGATCGAGTACTGCTCCACACGCTGAACCAGCAATTCTCGAATTCTAAGAAACGATAAGAAAGGCTTATCCAACGCTTGGTATGTGCGAATTTCTGCATAGACACTCAATCAAACTAAATCGAGCATCGCCTTTTCACGTTTCTGACCTTGCCCTTGACGTGGCAGGCTCCAGCTGCTTCAATAATGTAAAAATCTTATTCGGCCTCTCCAATAAACTCACATTTGTTTACATTAACACGCATTCCCTCATGGACTTGTGACGAATTACAAACAAATATTTCAACTTCAAGTGTTTCATTTAATTTCGTTTCTGGATGCAAGCTCCTTTCTTTTCACTCTAGTCGGTCTAAACTTATTACACAGAGTTATATTTTCAAATCCAGGCGCCCTAAAGAATTTTGTCGTTGTTTTCAAAAGTTTCAAGAGAAGGAGAGTTGACATAGAAGCTAAATTATTCCAAATTATTCCCATTTAGTTCTCTGACAACGTTAAAGACAATGTTGAAATATATAAATACAAAATTTTACACCATAAAAACGAAGTATGTAGGAATTATGTATAAAAAAAGTCGAAGTTATTCTTCGCTCTTGAGCTCTATTTCCGGTATTAAAAATGCAATAGGAAAGATAGTAAGAAAGACTATTTCCATCACTTTTCACGTGAATTATACGTGGTGGTATTTGTTCTCCGCTTACTATTAGATTTTCAAACTGCTCCATCTTAGTTATAAATAATGCAGAACAATAATGTACGTAAAATAAATAGTGTAAATAAATCGTGTATAAGCATACAATACTTAAGCGTATGATGTCAGTGAAAATTTCGGATTTCGGCCGGAGCAAGTGTGGTGAAGAACAAATACACCACTATCATTAACTGAACGTAAAAATTAGCGTACGAAAATAAGTGAAGTCCGGTCCGACGCTGGAAATTTTTCGAAAATCGATTGGGGAGAGTTTTGGTTAACGGCAAGAACAAATCGGGAATTTTATATTAAAATAATTTATTTAATAGCGATAGAACTTTGAATACCGATGCGTCGCCTCGACCTTGGCGACGTTGAGTACCAGCGATCCAGACGCTGAAGCAGCAATTTTCACAATTATATGAGGTGCACGTGCCTAGTGCGTATAAAAACAATTTGGATAACAAAAGAGATTAATTTGTATGCACCAAATAATACTCGCACAGGTGTACTCGTATGGCCCGTCATAATTTTCACAAAATCAATTTAAGAAATTAACATTATAAAGTAAATAAATATTTTGACAGGAATGTTAAAAATCTTATTCGGTCTCTCCGACAAACTAACACTTGTTTACATTAACATGCATTCCTTCATGGACCTGTGACGAATTACAAACAAATATCGAAATTTCAAGTGTTCCAGTCAGTCTGAACTTATTACACAGTGATATTTTCACATTCAGGCGCCCTAAATTATTTTGACGTTGATTTATAAAGTTTCCCTGGAAGGAGAGTAGTCAGCAGGTGCCTCGTCAGGGGTGGCAGGGTTGGCAGTGCCACTCCAAGTATAAATTTACTATCGAACACAAAGATAGTTCTGATTCAATTGCAGAATTTCGAATTTTTCAGATATTTTTACGAAACTCTAGCGCTTACACCGCTTTTATACCTCTTTAAAGTTAAAAACCATAGAGCTGTTTATACAAATGCACGCATGTTGAAAAGGTAGGGCTTGCCCCGTCAGCGTGTTGCAATTCAGAAATACGTTCATGTTTGCATCTCAACTGGAACAAATATTTATTGGAAGGTGGAAGAGAATCAAAATAGGTATCAGCATATTTAATATTCAGAATAACGACTATTAGTCGGAACAATATATTTTATGTGCAGATATTTATTAATATTTTATGATTTAATACGATAAGGCATTTATAAATAACACAACCAAATAGAAGATTTTGATTGAAAACGATTATTAATTTATGGTAGCCGAAGTAATTTAAGTGAGTTTGGCATAGCTTGCTATGGTTTGTAGCATTTTTTGTAATTTTAAAGTGATTGGGCTTAGTTTGGGGTGGTAAGGGGTAGTTGGGGGTGATTTATGGTAGCCGAAGTAATTCAGGTGAGTTTGAGATAGTTTGCTATGTTTTGTAGCATTTTTGTAATTTTAAAGTGATTAGGCTAATTTTGGGGCGGTAAGGGGTAGTTGGGGGTGATTTATGGTAGCCGAAGTAATTTAGGTGAGTTTGGAATAGTTTGCTATGGTTTGTAGCATTTTTTGTAATTTTAAAGTGATTGGGCTTAGTTTGGGGTGGTAAGGGGTAGTTGGGGGTGATTTATGGTAGCCGAAGTAATTCAGGTGAGTTTGAGATAGTTTGCTATGGCTTGTAGCATTTTTCGTAATTTTAAAGTGATTGCGCTTATTTTGGGGTGGTAAGGGGTAGTTGGGGGTGATTTATGGTAGCCGAAGTAATTTAGGTGAGTTAGGCATAGTTTGCTATGATTTGTTGAATATTTTGTAATTTTAAAGTGATTGGGCTTATTTTGGGGTTGTAAGGGGTAGTTCGGGGTGATTTATGGTAGCCGAAGTAATTTAGGGGAGTTTGGCATAGTTTGCTACGGTTTGTAGAATTTTTTTGTAATTTTAAAGTGATTAAGCCTATTTTGGGGTGGTAAGGGGTAGTTGGGGGTGATTTATAGAAGCCAAAGTAATTTAAGTGAGTTTGGCATAGTTTGCTATGGTTTGTAGCATTTTTTATAATTTTAAAGTGATTGGGCTTATTTTGGGGGGTAAGGGGTAGTTGGGGGTGATTAATGGAAGCCGAAGTAATTTAGGTGAGTTAGGCATAGTTTGCTATGATTTGTTGAATATTTTGTAATTTTAAAGTGATTGGGCTTATTTTGGGGTTGTAAGGGGTAGTTCGGGGTGATTTATGATAGCCGAAGTAATTTAGGGGAGTTTGGCATAGTTTGCTATGGTTTGTAGCATTTTTTATAATTTTAAAGTGATTGGGCTTATTTTGGGGTAGTAAGGGGTAGTTGGGGGTGATTTATGTTAGCCGAAGTAATTTAGGTGAGTTAGGCATAGTTTGCTATGGTTTCTAGCATTTTTTGTAATTTTAAAGTGATTGGGATGAGTTAGGGGTGGTAAGGGGTAGTTGGGGGTGATTTATGATAGCCGAAGTAATTTAAGTGAGTTTGGCATAGTTTGTAGCATTTTTTATAATTTTAAAGTGATTGAGCTTATTTTGGGGAGGTAAGGGGTAGTTGGGGGTGATTAATGGAAGCCGAAGTAATTTAGGTGAGTTAGGCATAGTTTGCTATGATTTGTTGAATATTTAGTAATTTTAAAGTGATTGGGCTTATTTTGGGGTTGTAAGGGGTAGTTCGGGGTGATTTATGATAGGCGAAGTAATTTAAGTGAGTTTGGCATAGTTTGGTATGGTTTGTAGAATTTTTTGTAATTTTAAAGTGATTGGGCTTATTTTGGGGTTGTAAGGGGTAGCTGGGGGTGATTTATGGTAGCCGAAGTAAGTTAGGGGAGTTTGGCACAGTTTGCTACGGTTTGTTGAATTTTTTTGTAATTCTAAGGTGATTGAGCCTATTTTGGGGCGGTAAGGGGTAGTTGGGGGTGATTAATGGAAGCCGAAGTAATTTAGATGAGTTTGGCATAGTTTGATATTGCTTGTAACATTTTTTGTAATTTTAAAGTGATTGGGCTGAGTTTGGGGTGGTAAGGGGTAGTTGGGGGTGATTTATGGTAGCCGAAGTAATTTAGGTGAGTTAGGCATAGTTTGCTATGATTTGTGTCATTTTGTTTTATTTTAAAGTGATTGGAGTTACTTGGGGTTGCTAAAGGGTGGTAAGGGATGATTTAAGATAACGGATCTAATTTATGTCAGTTTGGATTATTTCGGGAATTTTTTGGGGTTGATTTGGTAAAGTTTGCAGTGGTAAGAGATATTTGAGGATGTTTAATGTTGACGGATTAAATTTGGAGTGATTTGGTAATTTTTAATTGAGTCACGGATCGACATTATAATTGAAATCAAAATTATAATTGAAATATCGGCGGCCTCGCTAGGTACGGCAAAAGTATGATCACGAAAGCAGAAACTCGACGTTGAAATTGTTTAGGTTAAATAAGTGCTTTTAATGTAAACCGGTCGCCCGTCGTCGAAGTTGTTTTGGCTAGATACGTGCTTCTAACATAAACACGGTCTCCGCGATCGGATCATTTTTTGTTTATTTTAGCCGGTTTTTATTGAATTACAAAGGAACCGGGCCGAATTTCGCAAAATCCCTTCTTAGTGTTCAGTTTCGGCACATGATACACCCGTGTCTAAAATTTCAAGTCGCCAGCCCTCACGGTTTGGGCTGTGGGTTGTCGGTGAATCAGTGAATGTGTAGATGTGTAGATGAGTGTGTCAGTGAGGACACTTCGCTTTATATATATAGATTACCTAAATTACTTCGGCTACCGTAAGTCACCCCCAACTATCCCTTACCACAACAAACCAAACCATATCTTCTTAAAATTACGAAAAAAGGTGTACAAATCATAACAAACTATGCCAGACTCTCCTAAATTACTTCGGCTACTCTAAATTATCACCAACTAACCCTTACCACAACAAACTAAACCCAATCACTTTTAAATTACAAAAAAATGCTAGTAACCATAGCAAACTATGCCAAACTCAACTAAATTACTTCGGCTACCATAAATCATCACCAACTAACCCTTACCACAACAAACTAAACCAATCACTTTTAAATTACAAAAAAATGCTACTAACCATAGCAAACTATGCCAAACTCAACTAAATTACTTCGGCTATCAAAAATCACCCCCAACTACACTTTAAAGCAACAAACTAAGCCCAATCACTTTAAAATTACAAAAAAATGCTAAAAATCATAACAAACTATACCAGAATCACCTAAATTACTTCGGCAACCGTAAATCACCCCCAACTATCCCTTACTGCAACAAACCAAACCATAGCATCTTAAAATTACAAAAAAAGGTGTACAAATCATAACAAACTATGCCAGACTCACCTAAATTACTTCGGCTACTCTAAATCATCACCAACTAACCCTTACCAAAACAAACTAAACCCAATCACTTTTAAATTACAAAAAAATGCTAGTAACCATAGCAAACTATGCCAAACTCACCTAAATTACTTCGGCTACCATAAATCATCACCAACTAACCCTTACCTCAACAAACTAAACCCAATCAATTTTAAATTACAAAAAAATGCTACTAACCATAGTAAACTATGCCAAACCCACCTAAATTACTTCGGCTATCAAAAATCACACCCAACTACACTTTACAGCAATAAACTAAGCCCAATCACTTTAAAATTACAAAAAAATGCTAAAAATCATAACAAACTATACCAGAATCACCTAAATTACTTCGGCTACCGTAAATCACCCCCAACTATCCCTTACCACAACAAACCAAACCATATCATCTTAAAATTACAAAAAAAGGTGTACAAATCATAACAAACTATGCCAGACTCACCTAAATTACTTCGGCTACTCTAAATCATCACCAACTAACCCTTACCACAACAAACTAAATCCAATCACTTTTAAATTACAAAAAAATGCTAGTAACCATAGCAAACTATGCCAAACACACCTAAATTACTTCGGCTACCATAAATCATTACCAACTAACCCTTACCACAACAAACTAAACCCAATCACTTTTAAATTACAAAAAAATGCTACTAGCCATAGCAAACAATGCCAAACTCACTTAAATTACTTCAGCTATCAAAAATTACCCCCAACAACACTTTACAGCAACAAACTAAGCCCAATCATTTTAAAATTACAAAAAAATGCTAAAAATCGTAACAAACTATACCAGAATCACCTAAATTACTTCGGCTACCGTAAATCACCCCCAACTATCCCTTACCACAACAAACCAAACCATATCATCTTAAAATTACAAAAAAAGGTGTACAAATCATAACAAACTATGCCAGACTCACCTAAATTACTTCGGCTACTCTAAATCATCACCAACTAACCCTTACCACAACAAAATAAACCCAATCACTTTTAAATTACAAAAAAATTCTAGTAACCATAGCAAACTATGCCAAACTCACTTAAATTACTTCGGCTACCATAAATCAACACCAACTAACCCTTTCCACAACAAACTAAACCCAATCACTTTTAAATTACAAAAAAATGCTACTAACCATAGCAAACTATGCCAAACTCACCTAAATTACTTCGGCTATCAAAAATCACCCCAACTACACTTTACAGCAACAAACTAATCCCAATCACTTTAAAATTACAAAAAAATGCTAAAAATCATAACAAACTATACCAGAGTCACCTAAATTACTTCGGCTACCGTAAATCACCCCCAACTATCCCTTACCACAACAAACCAAACCATATCATCCTAAAATTACCAAAAAAAGGTGAACAAATCATAACAAACTATGCCAGACTCACCTAAATTACTTCGACTACTCTAAATCATCACCAACTAACCCTTACCACAACAAACTAAACCCAGTCACTTTTAAATTACCAAAAAAATGCTACTAACCATAGCAAACTATGCCAAACTCACCTAAATTACTTCGGCTACCATAAATCATCACCAACTAACCCTTACCACAACAAACTAAACCCAATCACTTTTAAATTACAAAAAAATGCTAGTAACCATAGCAAACTATGCCAAACTCACCTAAATTACTTCGGATACCATAAATCATCACCAACTACACTTTACAGCAACAAACTAAGCCCAATCACTTTAAAATTACAAAAAAATTCTAAAAATCATAACAAACTATACCAGAATCACCTAAATTACTTCGGCTACCGTAAATCACCCCCAACTCTCCCTTACCACAACAAACCAAACATTAACATCTTAAAATTACAAAAAAAGGTGTACAAATCATAACAAATTATGCCAGACTCACCTAAATTACTTCGGCTACTCTAAATTATCACCAACTAACCCTTACCACAACAAACTAAACCCAATCACTTTTAAATTACAAAAAAATGTTAGTAACCATAGCAAACTATGCCAAACTCACCTAAATTACTTCGGCTACCATAAATCATCACCAACTAACCCTTACCACAACAAACTAAACCCAATCACTTTAAAATTACAAAAAAATGCTTCTAACTATAGCAAAATATGCCAAACTCACCTAAATTACTTCGGCTATCAAAAATCACCCCCAACTACACTTTACAGCAACAAACTAAGCCCAATCACTTTAAAATTACAAAAAAATGCTAAAAATCATAACAAACTATACCAGAATCACCTAAATTACTTCGGCTACCGTAAATCATCACCAACTATCCCTTACCACAACAAACCAAACCATATCATTTTAAAATTACAAAAAAAGGTGTACAAATCATAACAAATTATGCCAGACTCACCTAAATTACTTCGGCTACTCTAAATTATCACCAACTAACCCTTACCACAACAAACCAAACCATATCATCTTAAAATTACAAAAACAAGGTGTACAAATCATAACAAACTATGCCAGATTCACCTAAATTACTTCGGCTACTCTAAATCATCACCAACTAACCCTTACCACAACAAACTAAACCCAATCACTTTTAAATTAAAAAAAATGCTAGTAACCATAGCAAACTATGCCAAACTCACCTAAATTACTTCGGCTACCATAAATCATCACCAACTAACCCTTACCACAACAAACTAAACCCAATCACTTTTAAATTACAAAAAAATGCTACTAACCATAGCAAACTAAAAATGCTAAAAATCATAGCAAACTATACCAGAATCACCTAAATTACTTCGGCTACCGTAAATCACCCCCAACTACCCCTTACCACAACAAACCAAACCATATCATCTTAAAATTACAAAAACAAGGTGTACAAATCATAACAAACTATGCCAGATTCACCTAAATTACGTCGGCTACTCTAAATCATCACCAACTAACCCTTACCACAACAAACTAAACCCAATCACTTTTAAATTACAAAAAAATGCTAGTAACCATAGCAAACTATGCCAAACTCACCTAAATTACTTCGGCTACCATAAATCATCACTGTTTCGCCGCTAGCTTTTTAGCAGCGCGTGTCGTGTTATTTAGTAAAATCACCTTTTTTTATAATTCTACTATATTGACACATACACTAATAATACATGGATACACAATACTTTTCTTGGTAACACAAATATCGTTCTCTTGTTTACAATTATAGTTCTTTGACTACTACTCTCGTTCTCTTCTGTAAGAATTGTCGTTTTATGTACTTGAGGGTGACATCCAACATCCTCCGCCCCCTTGGAAAATTGATAATTTTTCAAAGTTAAATGAAAACACAAAAAAAAATTACATTAAATTGAACTTATATACATGAATCCTATAGCTAACACTGCTTCCGTCACTTCTCGATTGGCAACAAGCACAGCTTAGCTACCGGTCTTTTGAGTTCACCACTCGCGGTTTTCACGGTCACCACTCGCACTTGATTGTCTTTTCCGGGGTGCACCATTGTGACGCGTCCTAGGCGCCAGGTGAGTGGTGGGCTGTTGTCTTCCTTGATGACAACAAGGTCGGAGACTTCGATGTTGGGACTGGGTTTCCTCCGATTTTACTGTGGCTTCCCAAAGGCCTCCCATGTGAGACGCAGAAGGGGCATTAAAATGAAATTCAATGTTCGCGGTACTTGAAAAATCAACCGCCTTGTTTTCAAATTCATTTGAAGCAATCAATTTTTGCAGTTCATTGTCTGCACCGACGAATGTTTTTGCGTTGTCACAGTAAATATGACCAGGCTTTCCGCGACGTGCTATGAATCGGCGCAACGCATTCAAAAAGCTCTCTGATGTACAGTCAGAAATCAGTTCGAGGTGTGCCGCTTTCGTCGCCATGCAAACAAAAACGCCAATGTAGGACTTTACGAGTTTAGGTCTTCCTCTACCCCGATTTAGATTAATGTTTATCGGCCCAGCATAGTCCACGCCAACGTTAAAGAAGGGCCTGCTAGGTTCGACTCGACATGTAGGCAAATTTCCCATTAATTGCTCACACGTGGTGGGTCTGACTCTAAAACATTGTATACATTTTCTCAAGACACGTCTCACAGCATCACGCGATGAAAGAATCCAAAATTTTTCTCGAATCGCGGCAAGAGTGGCTTGTGTTCCTGCATGTAGGTTTTCTAAATGAAATTGTATTATAATTAAGTCGGTAATGTGATGGCTTTTTGGTAATAGGTAGGGGTTTTTCCTAGAAGCGCTGATCAATTTATTGTTTATTAATCTTCCCCCAACTCTGATTAATCCATGTTCATCGATGAATGGATTTAAGCATTGTAATTTACTATTTGTCCCTAATAGTTGATTATTGTTTAGACAGTTTAATTCTGCTTCAAACGCTTGTCTCTGAACAATTTTTAAAACGATGATTAATGCAGCGTTTAATTCACCGGTTGTTAATGGCCCTGAAATCGTATTAATTTTTCGGCAACAGTTTGTAAATCTCTTGCACCGGGAAAAAACTCTTAATAGATTTCGAAAATTGGAGAATGTTTGTAATATTGACCATTGTGGTGTTTTGTTCACGCTGACATATGCAAGACGTTTTTGTTCTGGTATTTCTGTATTCGATGTCACTTCAACTTGTTCAGGCCAGTTCTCTGCAGATTGAGCTAGAAACGTGGGGCCGTGCCACCACATACAGGAGTTTTGTAGCTCGTTTGCGGACATCCCTCTTGAAATGATGTCTGCGGGATTGAGAGCTGATGGCACATATCGCCACTTGATTGGATCTGACAAGGATTGAATTTCGGCGGCGCGGTTTGCAACGAACGTTTTTAATGAACTCGTCGGTGATTTTATCCACGCCAAGACAATTTTTGAATCTGACCAGAAAAATGACTCCGTGGTATGAAGCTTTATCGCTTTGATTATTGTATCATGCAATTGTGCGGTCAGGAGAGCAGCGCAAAGCTCTAATCGAGGAAGCGAAGTGGCTTTTATTGGGGCAACTCTATTTTTTGCACAGAGTAGATTGACACTGACACCATTTTCTGAATTGACGATTCTTACATAAATTGCCCCGCCATAAGCCTTCTCGGACGCATCAGCAAAACAATGCAGTTCAATGCGTGACGAATGAAAGATGTATCGCGGGATTTTAATGTTTTTAATTGATTGCAAATTTTCGACCAATTCATTCCATTTAACTTGTATGTAATGAGGTACGCTTTCATCCCAATTTAATTTTAGGTTCCAGAGGCTTTGAATTAAAATCTTTGCTGTTACCGTTGCAGGGCCTAATAACCCAATTGGATCGTAAATTTTTGACGTTGTCGACAAAATTGTACGTTTTGTAGTCTTTTTTGGAATTGTAATAATTTCGGCTGAGTAACCGAAAGAGTCCGATCGCGGGTTCCATAATAAACCTAAGGTTTTATATTCCTCATCATTGCAATTGAATGTGACATTTTCTAGCTGACTATGACTTTCTTTGTTATCTGGCAAAAGATCGGAATGATTTGCTGCCCATTTTGATAGTTGAAATTGTGCGGTGGACAGAACATCTATTAGTTGCTTTTGTAATTCGGTGGCTTCCTGCAGCGTATTAGCACCGGTCAAAATATCGTCTACGTAAAAATCATCTTGAATGATCTCTGAAATTCTAGGGTAAGCCAAGCGATTTTCGTTTGATAATTGTTTCAAACACCGAATTGCAAGATACGGGGCACATGATGTTCCATATGTTACTGTATTCAATTGGTACACCATAATTGGTGAGGACTGATGCTCACGCCAAAGGATTTGTTGGAATCGACGGTCTGTTTCATGCACTAGTATCTGTCGATACATCTTGCAAATGTCAGCGGTGAAAACATATTTTAACGTTCGGAAGCGAATAAAAATGTCAAAGATGTCATTTTGCACTTTTGGACCTATCATTAAGGTGTCATTTAGGCTCGTATTGGAGCTTGATTTCGCCGACCCATCAAAAACCACGCGTATTTTCGATGTGTTTCCGTTGTTCTTGAACACGGCGTGATGTGGTAACACGAACATTTTATTATTGTCAAAAGCGATGGACTTAATCGGACCAATTGGTGACATGTGTTGCATGTTTATATACTCGCGCATAAATTGTTGATAACTAGATTGAAGTTTGGGATCTTTCTGAAATTTCCGCTCGAGTGACAAAAAACGTTTGGTAGCTAGCTCTAATGAATCGCCTAATTCGTCCTGCTTTTCATTAAATGGCAATCGTACTTGAAAGCGACCGTCTGCAGTGCGGCTTGATGTGGTTAAAAAATGATTTTCACAAATCGACTCAGCTTTTGTTAGAGGCTTAACTTTTGTGTGATACGCCTCGAGATCCCAGAACTTTTCCACTTGGTGCTCGAGTTCCTTATTGTCACTAATCGCACAATAAACATGAATGCTCTTCCCTTGATTGTCATGTGTCGGAATTGAAAGTGGACCAGCAAGAATCCAGCCCAGTAAGGTTTTTTGTAAAATGATTTCAGTATTTTTTAGCCGTACTTGTCCTACGCATAGTAGGTGCCAAAAAATCTCAGCCCCTATCAGTAAATCGATTGGCCCGGACACATTAAAATCAGGATCAGCTAGCTTGATATTTGATGGAATTGAAATTCTGTGTTTATTGAACGAAAACACAGGTAAGTTTTCCGTAATTTTTGGTAACACTAGGCAATTGAGATTCGTCAAAAATCCGTTTACCCTTGATGATAGGGTCACATCTATCGCCTGTTTTATTACTGAATGGACGTTGTTTATGGCTGAGACAGAAATGTTTGCAACCTTGGGAATTAGACCTAACCGATTGCAGGCAGATTCTGTAATAAAATTGCATTGTGTTCCACTGTCTAATAAAACCCGGCATGGTTGAGAGAGACCTTTGTTGTCCTTTAAATTAACAATTGCTGTCGACAGAAGTGTGTCGTTTTGGATATTTTGGCGGCATGGTTTTACCGTCGTATTGACAACAGATGTTGAGTTTGTAGGTAAATCCCTATGTAACAAAGAATTGTGTCGTCGCTTGCATTTTTTACAACCGCTTGATGGACAATCGACCGCCGCGTGTGACGGTTTTAAACAATTTGTGCAAAGTTTTAATTTTGCAACTTGTGCTTCACGAGATGAAATTGATAACCTTAAAAAGTCTGTGCAATTGTAAATGCTATGATTTTTTCTGCACATATAACAAGTTAAGTTATTATTGATGGCGACGTTTGTTGACTTTTTCTGCATGGATTTTTGATTTGAATATGAATTGTAAACTTGTGAATTGATTGGTGTTTGGAATTTGATTTTATTGATTTGTAACGCCTCGAGTTGATGACAACGATTTGTTAAAAAATTGTCTAGTTGTTGTTTTGTTGGGACTTCCGCTGCCTTTAATGACTCTTCCCAAGAGTCGCGAGTTGTGTCATCTAATTTTGACGAAATTATGTGAATTAATACGGCGTCCCACGCTTCTATTGGCGTTCCTAAGGATTTTAATGACTCCAAATTTAAATTTGCTTGATCAAGAAGTTGTCTTAAAGACGTCGGAGAGTCTTTTTCTACATTGTTTAAATTGAACAAGTTATTTACATGATGTTGAATTAATAGTCTTTTATTTTCGAAACGGTCCTTTAGAAGGTTCCACGCTACTTCGTAGTTGTTGCCTGATAATGCAACTGAATTGATCGCGTTCGCGGCATCACCTCGAACAGAGTTTTTTAGATGATGCAATTTTTGAATATTGCTGAAGCGCGATTCATTATGCACCAGAGCTTGAAATGTGTCGTGAAATGATAACCACTCCGTGTAAAGGCCTGTAAATGGTTTTATGTTGATCGGCGGCAATTGTACATTTGCGAATGATGTGGACAAATTGTTTAATCGCGTACTTTCCGTCGGTGCAGAGAGCGAACTGGTGCTTAATTGTTCAAGCAGTTCATCAAATTGACTGCACAATTGAAAATACGTTTCTTCAAATGTCTCGCGCATGCTATCGTGGTCGAATTGTGACGTAATTTGATCAAGCTTTTCGATTTTTGATTGAACTTGATCAAACTCTTTCATTCGCGGACGCAACTCTTGTAGTCTGTTTTTGAGTTGAAATGGAGAAGCCATGGAACCCTTGTTTGCGAGCCATGCTTCGTTTCGCGAGATAAACCTAATTATCGACTCTCGATCAGTGATTGCCGAATTTAGCTCTGCATTGCATGTCGCAGATTGTTCTACATCGGATAGAATCGGAGCCTCGCTTACTTGAGAACGTGTCAAAGGCATTGTTGATTACGAAAAATGTATCGAATTGAACTTAAAATGGAAACAGATCGAAACTCATACGTGAAGGAACGATAATGTGAATAGGAAGTGATCGGACCCACTTATCAGTGATGACTTGACGACCGATTGCTGACTTCCTCACGTGCGTGATGATTTTTCCAACTTTTTGGAAAGCGTTGGATGTGGACAGGCGAAGATCTTGCACTAACACTGTTGCAATTGCGGAATCTGATGATTGACCGATGCAGCAGCCGCAGCTCTTCCGTCTGGGATTGATTGTTGCACAATCCGGCTCGAAGGACCAATGTTTCGCCGCTAGCTTTTTAGCAGCGCGTGTCGTGTTATTTAGTAAAATCACCTTTTTTTATAATTCTACTATATTGACACATACACTAATAATACATGGATACACAATACTTTTCTTGGTAACACAAATATCGTTCTCTTGTTTACAATTATAGTTCTTTGACTACTACTCTCGTTCTCTTCTGTAAGAATTGTCGTTTTATGTACTTGAGGGTGACATCCAACAATCACTAACTAACCCTTACCACAACAAACTAAACCCAATCACTTTTAAATTACAAAAAAATGCTATTAACCATAGCAAACTATGCCAAACTCACCTAAATTACTTCGGCTATCAAAAATCACCCCCAACTACACTTTACAGCAACAAACTAAGCCCAATCACTTTAAAATTACAAAAAAATGCTAAAAATCATAACAAACTATACCAGAATCACCTAAATTACTTCGGCTACCGTAAATCACCTCCAACTATCCCTTACCACAACAAACCAAACCATATCATCTTAAAATTACAAAGAAATGTGTACAAATCATAACAAACTATGCCAGACTCACCTAAATTACTTCGCCTACACTAAATCATCACCAACTAACCCTTACCACAACAAACTAAACCCAATCACTTTTAAATTACAAAAAAATGCTACTAACCATAGCAAACTATGCCAAACTCACCTAAATTACTTCGGCTACCATAAATCATCACTAACTAACCCTTACCACAACAAACTAAACCCAATCACTTTTAAATTACAAAAAAATGCTATTAACCATAGCAAACTATGCCAAACTCACCTAAATTACTTCGGCTATCAAAAATCACCCCCAACTACACTTTACAGCAACAAACTAAGCCCAATCACTTTAAAATTACAAAAAAATGCTAAAAATCATAACAAACTATACCAGAATCACCTAAATTACTTCGGCTACCGTAAATCACCTCCAACTATCCCTTACCACAACAAACCAAACCATATCATCTTAAAATTACAAAGAAATGTGTACAAATCATAACAAACTATGCCAGACTCACCTAAATTACTTCGCCTACACTAAATCATCACCAACTAACCCTTACCACAACAAACTAAACCCAATCACTTTTAAATTACAAAAAAATGCTACTAACCATAGCAAACTATGCCAAACTCACCTAAATTACTTCGGCTATCAATAACCACCCCCAACTACACTTTACAGCAACAAACTAAGCCCAATCACTTTAAAATTACAAAAAATGCTAAAAATCATAACAAACTATACCAGAATCACCTAAATTACTTCGGCTACCGTAAATCACCCCCAACTATCCCTTACCACAACAAACCAAACCATATCATCTTAAAATTACAAAAAAAGGTGTACAAATCATAACAAACTATGCCAGACTCACCTAAATTACTTCGGCTACTCTAAATCATCACCAACTAACCCTTACCACAACAAACTAAACCCAATCATTTTTAAATTACAAAAAAATGCTAGTAACCATAGAAAACTATGCCAAACTTACCTAAATTACTTCGGCTACCATAAATCATCACCAACTAACCCTTACCACAACAAACTAAACCCAATCATTTTTAAATTACAAAAAAATGCTACTAACCATAGCAAACTATGCCAAACTCACCTAAATTACTTCGGCTATCAAAAATCACCCCCAAGTACACTTTATAGTAACAAACTAAGCCCAATCACTTTAAAATTACAAGAAAATGCTAAAAATCAAAACAAACTATACCAGAATCACCTAAATTACTTCGGCTACCGTAAATCACCACCAACTATCCCTTACCACAACAAACCAAACCATATCATCTTAAAATTACAAAGAAAGGTGTACAAATCATAACAAACTATGCCAGACTTACCTAAATTACTTCGGATATCAAAAATCACCCCAAACTACACTTTTCAGCAACAAACTAAGCCCAATCACTTTAAAATTACAAAAAAATGCTAAAAATTATAACAAACTATACCAGAATCACCTAAATTACTTCGGCTACCGTAAATCACCCCCAACTATCCCTTACCACAACAAACCAAACCATATCATCTTAAAATTACAAAAAAAGATGTACAAATCATAACAAACTATGCCAGACTCACCTAAATTACTTCGGCTACTCTAAATCATCACCAACTAACCCTTACCACAACAAACTAAACCCAATTACTTTTAAATTACAAAAAAATGCTAGTAACCATAGCAAGCTATGCCAAACTCACCTAAATTACTTCGGATACCATAAATCATCACCAACTAACCCTTACCACAACAAACTAAATCCAATCACTTTAAAATTACAAAAAAATGCTAAAAATCATAACAAACTATGCCAGACTCACCTAAATTACTTCGGCTATCAAAAATCACCCCCAAGTACACTTTATAGTAACAAACTAAGCCCAATCACTTTAAAATTACAAGAAAATGCTAAAAATCAAAACAAACTATACCAGAATCACCTAAATTACTTCGGCTACCGTAAATCACCACCAACTATCCCTTACCACAACAAACCAAACCATATCATCTTAAAATTACAAAGAAAGGTGTACAAATCATAACAAACTATGCCAGACTTACCTAAATTACTTCGCCTACACTAAATCATCACCAAGTAACCCTTACCACAACAAACTAAACCCAATCACTTTTAAATTACAAAAAAATGCTAGTAACCATAGCAAACTATGCCAAACTCACCTAAATTACTTCGGCTACCATAAATCATCACCAACTAACCCTTACCACAACAAACTAAACCCAATCACTTTTAAATTACAAAAAAAAGCTACTAACCATAGCAAACTATGCCAAACTCACCTAAATAACTTCGGCTATCAAAAACCACCCCCAACTACACTTTACAGCAACAAACTAAGCCCAATCACTTTAAAATTACAAAAAAATGCTAAAAATCATAACAAACTATACCAGAATCACCTAAATTACTTCGGCTACCGTAAATCACCCCCAACTGTCCCTTACCACAACAAACTAAACCATATCATCTTAAAATTACAAAAAAAGGTGTACAAATCATAACAAACTATGCCAGACTCACCTAAATTACTTCGGCTACTCTAAATCATCACCAACTAACCCTTACCACAACAAACTAAACCCAATCACTTTTAAATTACCAAAAAAGCTAGTAACCATAGAAAACTATGCCAAACTCACCAAAATTACTTCGGCTACCATAAATCATCACCAACTAACCCTTACCACAACAAACTAAACCCAATCACTTTAAATTACAAAAAAATGCTACTAACCATAGCAAACTATGCCAAACTCACCTAAATTACTTCGGCTATCAAAAATCACCCCCAACTACACTTTACAGCAACAAACTAAGCCCAATCACTTTAAAATTACAAAAAAATGCTAAAAATCATAACAAACTATACCAGAATCACCTAAATTACTTCGGCTACCGTAAATCACCCCCAACTATCCCTTACATCAACAAACCAAACCATATCATCTTAAAATTACAAAAAAAGGTGTACAAATCATAACAAACTACGCCAGACTCACCTAAATTACTTCGGCTACTATAAACCATCACCAACTAACCCTTACCACAACAAACTGAATCCAATCACTTTTAAATTACAAAAAAACGCTACTAACCATAGCAAACTATGCCAAACTCACCTAAATTACTTCGGATATCAAAAATCACCCCAAACTACACTTTTCAGCAACAAACTAAGCCCAATCACTTTAAAATTACAAAAAAATGCTAAAAATTATAACAAACTATACCAGAATCACCTAAATTACTTCGGCTACCGTAAATCACCCCCAACTATCCCTTACCACAACAAACCAAACCATATCATCTTAAAATTACAAAAAAAGATGTACAAATCATAACAAACTATGCCAGACTCACCTAAATTACTTCGGATATTCTAAATCATCACCAACTAACCCTTACCACAACAAACTAAACCCAATTACTTTTAAATTACAAAAAAATGCTAGTAACCATAGCAAGCTATTCCAAACTCACCTAAATTACTTCGCATACCATAAATCATCACCAACTAACCCTTACCACAACAAACTAAATCCAATCACTTTAAAATTACAAAAAAATGCTAAAAATCATAACAAACTATGCCAGACTCACCTAAATTACTTCGGTTACTCTAAATCATCACCAACAAACCCTTACCACAACAAACTGAATCCAATCACTTTTAAATTACAAAAAAACGCTACTAACCATAGCAAACTATGCCAAACTCACCTAAATTACTTCGGCTATCAAAAATCACCCCCAACTACACTTTTCAGCAACAAACTAAGCCCAATCATTTAAAACTACAAAAAAATGCTAAAAATCATAACAAGCTATACCAGAATCACCTAAATTACTTTGGCTACCGTAAATCACCCCCAACTATCCCTTACCACAACAAACCAAACCATATCATCTTAAAATTATAAAAAAAGGTGTACAAATCATAACAAACTATGCCAGACTCACCTAAATTACTTCGGCTACTCTAAATCATCACCAACTAACCCTTACCACAACAAACTAAACCCAATCACTTTTAAATTACAAAAAAATGCTAGTAACCATAGCAAACTATGCCAAACTCACCTAAATTACTTCGGCTACCATAAATCATCACCAACTACACTTTACAGCAACAAACTAAGCCCAATCACTTTAAAATTACAAAAAAATTCTAAAAATCATAACAAACTATACCAGAATCACCTAAATTACTTCGGCTACCGTAAATCACCCCCAACTCTCCCTTACCACAACAAACCAAACATTAACATCTTAAAATTACAAAAAAAGGTGTACAAATCATAACAAATTATGCCAGACTCACCTAAATTACTTCGGCTACTCTAAATTATCACCAACTAACCCTTACCACAACAAACTAAACCCAATCACTTTTAAATTACAAATAAATGTTAGTAACCATAGCAAACTATGCCAAACTCACCTAAATTACTTCGGCTACCATAAATCATCACCAACTAACCCTTACCACAACAAACTAAACCCAATCACTTTAAAATTACAAAAAAATGCTTCTAACTATAGCAAAATATGCCAAACTCACCTAAATTACTTCGGCTATCAAAAATCACCCCCAACTACACTTTACAGCAACAAACTAAGCCCAATCACTTTAAAATTACAAAAAAATGCTAAAAATCATAACAAACTATACCAGAATCACCTAAATTACTTCGGCTACCGTAAATCATCACCAACTATCCCTTACCACAACAAACCAAACCATATCATTTTAAAATTACAAAAAAAGGTGTACAAATCATAACAAATTATGCCAGACTCACCTAAATTACTTCGGCTACTCTAAATTATCACCAACTAACCCTTACCACAACAAACTAAACCCAATCACTTTTAAATTACAAAAAAATGCTAGTAACCATAGCAAATTATGCCAAACTCACCTAAATTACTTCGGATACCATAAATCATCACCAACTAACCCTTACCACAACAAACTAAACCCAATCACTTTAAAATTACAAAAAAATGCTAAAAATCATAACAAACTATACCAGAATCACCTAAATTACTTCGGCTATCGTAAATCACCCCCAACTATCCCTTACCACAACAAACCAAACCATATCATCTTAAAATTACAAAAAAAGGTGTACAAATCATAACAAACTATGCCAGAATCACCTAAATTACTTCGGCTACCGTAAATAACCCCCAACTATCCCTTACCACAACAAACCAAACCATATCATCTTAAAATTACAAAAACAAGGTGTACAAATCATAACAAACTATGCCAGATTCACCTAAATTACTTCGGCTACTCTAAATCATCACCAACTAACCCTTACCACAACAAACTAAACCCAATCACTTTTAAATTAAAAAAAATGCTAGTAACCATAGCAAACTATGCCAAACTCACCTAAATTACTTCGGCTACCATAAATCATCACCAACTAACCCTTACCATAACAAACTAAACCCAATCACTTTTAAATTACAAAAAAATGCTACTAACCATAGCAAACTAAAAATGCTAAAAATCATAACAAACTATACCAGAATCACCTAAATTACTTCGGCTACCGTAAATCACCCCCAACTACCCCTTACCACAACAAACCAAACCATATCATCTTAAAATTACAAAAACAAGGTGTACAAATCATAACAAACTATGCCAGATTCACCTAAATTACTTCGGCTACTCTAAATCATCACCAACTAACCCTTACCACAACAAACTAAACCCAATCACTTTTAAATTACAAAAAAATGCTAGTAACCATAGCAAACTATGCCAAACTCACCTAAATTACTTCGGCTACCATAAATCATCACTAACTAACCCTTACCACAACAAACTAAACCCAATCACTTTTAAATTACAAAAAAATGTTACTAACCATAGCAAACTATGCCAAACTCACCTAAATTACTTCGGCTATCAAAAATCACCCCCAACTACACTTTACAGCAACAAACTAAGCCCAATCACTTTAAAATTACAAAAAAATGCTAAAAATCATAACAAACTATACCAGAATCACCTAAATTACTTCGGCTACCGTAAATCACCTCCAACTATCCCTTACCACAACAAACCAAACCATATCATCTTAAAATTACAAAGAAATGTGTACAAATCATAACAAACTATGCCAGTCTCACCTAAATTACTTCGCCTACACTAAATCATCACCAACTAACCCTTACCACAACAAACTAAACCCAATCACTTTTAAATTACAAAAAAATGCTACTAACCATAGCAAACTATGCCAAACTCACCTAAATTACTTCGGCTATCAATAACCACCCCCAACTACACTTTACAGCAACAAACTAAGCCCAATCACTTTAAAATTACAAAAAATGCTAAAAATCATAACAAACTATACCAGAATCACCTAAATTACTTCGGCTACCGTAAATCACCCCCAACTATCCCTTACCACAACAAACCAAACCATATCATCTTAAAATTACAAAAAAAGGTGTACAAATCATAACAAACTATGCCAGACTCACCTAAATTACTTCGGCTACTCTAAATCATCACCAACTAACCCTTACCACAACAAACTAAACCCAATCATTTTTAAATTACAAAAAAATGCTAGTATCCATAGAAAACTATGCCAAACTTACCTAAATTACTTCGGCTACCATAAATCATCACCAACTAACCCTTACCACAACAAACTAAACCCAATCATTTTTAAATTACAAAAAAATGCTACTAACCATAGCAAACTATGCCAAACTCACCTAAATTACTTCGGCTATCAAAAATCACCCCCAAGTACACTTTATAGTAACAAACTAAGCCCAATCACTTTAAAATTACAAGAAAATGCTAAAAATCAAAACAAACTATACCAGAATCACCTAAATTACTTCGGCTACCGTAAATCACCACCAACTATCCCTTACCACAACAAACCAAACCATATCATCTTAAAATTACAAAGAAAGGTGTACAAATCATAACAAACTATGCCAGACTTACCTAAATTACTTCGCCTACACTAAATCATCACCAAGTAACCCTTACCACAACAAACTAAACCCAATCACTTTTAAATTACAAAAAAATGCTAGTAACCATAGCAAACTATGCCAAACTCACCTAAATTACTTCGGCTACCATAAATCATCACCAACTAACCCTTACCACAACAAACTAAACCCAATCACTTTTAAATTACAAAAAAAAGCTACTAACCATAGCAAACTATGCCAAACTCACCTAAATTACTTCGGATATCAAAAATCACCCCAAACTACACTTTTCAGCAACAAACTAAGCCCAATCACTTTAAAATTACAAAAAAATGCTAAAAATTATAACAAACTATACCAGAATCACCTAAATTACTTCGGCTACCGTAAATCACCCCCAACTATCCCTTACCACAACAAACCAAACCATATCATCTTAAAATTACAAAAAAAGATGTACAAATCATAACAAACTATGCCAGACTCACCTAAATTACTTCGGCTACTCTAAATCATCACCAACTAACCCTTACCACAACAAACTAAACCCAATTACTTTTAAATTACAAAAAAATGCTAGTAACCATAGCAAGCTATGCCAAACTCACCTAAATTACTTCGGATACCATAAATCATCACCAACTAACCCTTACCACAACAAACTAAATCCAATCACTTTAAAATTACAAAAAAATGCTAAAAATCATAACAAACTATGCCAGACTCACCTAAATTACTTCGGTTACTCTAAATCATCACCAACAAACCCTTACCACAACAAACAAAACCCAATCACTTTTAAATTACAAAAAAATGCTACTAACAATAGCAAACTATGCCAAACTCACCTAAATTACTTCGGCTATCAAAAATCACCCCCAACTACACTTTACAGCAACAAACTAAGCTCAATCACTTTAAAATTACAAAAAAATGCTAAAAATCATAACAAACTATACCAGAATCACCTAAATTACTTCGGCTACCGTAAATAACCCCCAACTATCCTTTACCACAACAAACCAAACCATATCATCTTAAAATTACAAAAAAAAGGTATACAAATCATAACAAACTATGCCAGATTTACCTAAATTACTTCGGCTACTCTAAATCATCACCAACTAACCCTTACCACAACAAACTAAACCCAATCACATTTAAATTACAAAAAAATGCTAGTAACCATAGAAAACTATGCCAAACTCACCTAAATTACTTCGGCTACCATAAATCATCACCAACTAACCCTTACCACAACAAACTAAACCCAATCATTTTTAAATTACAAAAAAATACTACTAACCATAGCAAACTATGCCAAACTCACCTAAATTACTTCGGCTATCAAAAATCACCCCCAACTACACTTTACAGCAACAAACTAAGCCCAATCACTTTAAAATTACAAAAAAAGCTAAAAATCATAACAAACCATACCAGAATCACCTAAATTACTTCGGCTACCGTAAATCACCCCCAACTATCCCTTACCACAACAAACCAAACCATATCATCCTAAAATTACAAAAAAAGATGTACAAATCATAACAAACTATGCCAGGCTCACCTAAATTACTTCGGCTGCTCTAAATCATCACCAACTGACCCTTACCACAACAAACTAAACCCAATCACTTTTAAATTACAAAAAAATGCTAGTAACCATAGCAAACTAAGCCAAACTCACCTAAATTACTTCGGATACCATAAATCATTACCAACTAACCCTTACCACAACAAACTAAATCCAATCACTTTTAAATTACAAAAAAAACGCTACTAACCATAGCAAACTATGCCAAACTCAACTAAATTACTTCGGATATCAAAAATCACCCCCAACTACACTTTACAGCAACAAACTAAGACCAATCACTTTAAAATTACAAAAAAATGCTAAAAATCATAACAAACTATACCAGAATCACCTAAATTACTTCGGCTACCGTAAGTCACCCCCAACTATCCCTTACCACAACAAACTAAACCATATCATCTTCAAATTACAAAAAAAGGTGTACAAATCATAACAAACTATGCCAGACTTACCTAAATTACTTCGACTACTCTAAATCATCACCAACTAACCCTTACCACAACAAACTAAACCCAATCACTTTTAAATTACAAAAAAATGCTACTAACAATAGCAAACTATGCCAAACTCACCTAAATTACTTCGGCTATCAAAAATCACCCCCAACTACACTTTACAGCAACAAACTAAGACCAATCACTTTAAAATTACAAAAAAATGCTAAAAATCATAACAAACTATACCAGAATCACCTAAATTACTTCGGCTACCATAAATCACCCCCAACTATCCCTTACCACAACAAACCAAACCATATCATCTTAAAATTACAAAAAAAAGGTTTACAAATCTTAACAAACTATGCCAGATTCACCTAAATTACTTCGGCTATTCTAAGTCATCACCAACTAATTCTTATCACAACAAACTAAACCCAATCACTTTTAAATTACAAAAAAATGCTAGTAACCATAGCAAACTATGCCAAACTCACCTAAATTACTTCGACTACCGTAAATCATCACCAACTAAGCTTTACCACAACAAAATAAACCCAATCACTTTTAAATTACAAAAAAAGCTACTAACAATAGCAAACTATGCCAAACTCACCTAAATTACTTCGGCTATCAAAAATCACCCCCAACTACACTTTACAGCAACAAACTAAGCCCAATCACTTTAAAATTACAAAAATATGCTAAAAATCATAACAAACTATACCAGAATCACCTAAATTACTTCGGCTACCGTAAGTCACCCCCAACTACCCCTTACCACAACAAACTAAACCATATCATCTTCAAATTACAAAAAAAGATGTACAAATCATAACAAACTATGCCAGACTCACCTAAATTACTTCGGCTACTCTAAATCATCACCAACTAACCCTTACCACAACAAACTAAACCCAATCACTTTTAAATTACAAAAAAATGCTACTAACAATAGCAAACTATGCCAAACTCACCTAAATTACTTCGGCTATCAAAAATCACCCCCAACTACACTTTACAGCAACAAACTAAGACCAATCACTTTAAAATTACAAAAAAATGCTAAAAATCATAACAAACTATACCAGAATCACCTAAATTACTTCGGCTACCGTAAGTCACCCCCAACTATCCCTTACCACAACAAACTAAACCATATCATCTTCAAATTACAAAAAAAGGTGTACAAATCATAACAAACTATGCCAGACTTACCTAAATTACTTCGACTACTCTAAATCATCACCAACTAACCCTTACCACAACAAACTAAATCCAATCACTTTTAAATTACAAAAAAAACGCTACTAACCATAGCAAACTATGCCAAACTCAACTAAATTACTTCGGATATCAAAAATCACCCCCAACTACACTTTACAGCAACAAACTAAGACCAATCACTTTAAAATTACAAAAAAATGCTAAAAATCATAACAAACTATACCAGAATCACCTAAATTACTTCGGCTACCGTAAGTCACCCCCAACTATCCCTTACCACAACAAACTAAACCATATCATCTTCAAATTACAAAAAAAGGTGTACAAATCATAACAAACTATGCCAGACTTACCTAAATTACTTCGACTACTCTAAATCATCACCAACTAACCCTTACCACAACAAACTAAATCCAATCACTTTTAAATTACAAAAAAAACGCTACTAACCATAGCAAACTATGCCAAACTCAACTAAATTACTTCGGATATCAAAAATCACCCCCAACTACACTTTACAGCAACAAACTAAGACCAATCACTTTAAAATTACAAAAAAATGCTAAAAATCATAACAAACTATACCAGAATCACCTAAATTACTTCGGCTACCATAAATCACCCCCAACTATCCCTTACCACAACAAACCAAACCATATCATCTTAAAATTACAAAAAAAAGGTTTACAAATCTTAACAAACTATGCCAGATTCACCTAAATTACTTCGGCTATTCTAAGTCATCACCAACTAATTCTTATCACAACAAACTAAACCCAATCACTTTTAAATTACAAAAAAATGCTAGTAACCATAGCAAACTATGCCAAACTCACCTAAATTACTTCGACTACCGTAAATCATCACCAACTAAGCTTTACCACAACAAACTAAACCCAATCACTTTTAAATTACAAAAAAATGCTACTAACCATAGCAAACTATGCCAAACTCACCTAAATTACTTCGGCTATCAAAAATCACCCCCAACTACACTTTACAGCAACAAACTAAGCCCAATCAATTTAAAATTACAAAAAAATGCTAAAAATCATAACAAACTATACCTGAACCACCTAAATTACTTCGGCTACCGTAAATCACCCCCAACTATCCCTTACCACAACAAACCAAACCATATCATCTTAAAATTAAAAAAAAGGTGTACAAATCATAACAAACTATGCCAGACTCACCTAAATTACTTCGGCTACTCTAAATCATCACCAACTAACCCTTACCACAACAAACTAAACCCAATCACTTTTAAATTACAAAAAAAGCTACTAACAATAGCAAACTATGCCAAACTCACCTAAATTACTTCGGCTATCAAAAATCACCCCCAACTACACTTTACAGCAACAAACTAAGCCCAATCACTTTAAAATTACAAAAATATGCTAAAAATCATAACAAACTATACCAGAATCACCTAAATTACTTCGGCTACCGTAAGTCACCCCCAACTACCCCTTACCACAACAAACTAAACCATATCATCTTCAAATTACAAAAAAAGATGTACAAATCATAACAAACTATGCCAGACTCACCTAAATTACTTCGGCTACTCTAAATCATCACCAACTAACCCTTACCACAACAAACTAAACCCAATCACTTTTAAATTACAAAAAAATGCTACTAACAATAGCAAACTATGCCAAACTCACCTAAATTACTTCGGCTATCAAAAATCACCCCCAACTACACTTTACAGCAACAAACTAAGCCCAATTACTTTAAAATTACAAAAAAATGCTAAAAATCATAACAAACTATGCCAAACTCACCTAAATTACTTGGGCTATCAAAAATCACACCAAACTACACTTTACAGCAACAAACTAAGCCTAAAAAACAAAAAAATGCTAAAAATCATAACAAACTATACCAGAATCACCTAAATTACTTCGGCTACCGTAAATCACCCCCAACTATCCCTTACCACAACAAACCAAACCATATCATCTTAAAATTACAAAAAAAGGTGTACAAATCATAACAAACTATGCCAGATTCACCTAAATTACTTCGGCTACTCTAAATCATCACCAACTAACCCTTACCACAACAAACTAAACCCTATCAACTTTAAATTACAAAAAAATGCTAGTAATTATAGCAAACTATGCCAAACTCACCTAACTTACTTCAGCTACCATAAATCATCACCAACTAACCCTTACCACAACAAACTAAACCCAATCACTTTTAAATTACAAAAAAATGCTACTAACCATAGAAAACTATGCCAAACTCACCTAAATTACTTCTGCTATCAAAAATCACCCCCAACTACACTTTACAGCAACAAACTAAGCCCAATCACTTTAAAATTACAAAAAATGCTAAAAATCATAACAAACTATACCAGAGTCACCTAAATTACTTCGGCTACCGTAAATCACCCCCAACTATCCCTTACCACAACAAACTAAACCATATCATCTTAAAATTACAAAAAAAGGTGTACAAATCATAACAAACTATGCCAGACTCACCTAAATTACTTCGGCTACTCTAAATCATCACCAACTAACCCTTACCACAACAAACTAAACCCAATCATTTTAAAATTACAAAAAAATGCTAGTAACCATAGCAAACTATGCCAAACTCACCTAAATTATTTCGGCTACCATAAATCATCACCAACTAATCCTTACCACAACAAACTAAACCCAATCACTTTTAAATTAAAAAAATGCTACTAACAATAGCAAACTATGCCAAACTCACCTAAATTACTTCGGCTATCAAAAATCACCCCCAACTACACTTTACAGCAACAAACTAAGCCCAATCACTTTAAAATTACAAAAAAATGCTAAAAATCATAACAAACTATACCAGAATCACCTAAATTACATCGGCTACCGTAAATCACCCCCAACTATCCCTTACCACAACAAACCAAACCATATCATCTTAAAATTACAAAAAAAGGTGTACAAATCATAACAAACTATGCCAGACTCAACTAAATTACTTCGGCTATTAAAAATCATCCCCAACTACACTTTACAGCAACAAACTAAGCCCAATCACTTTAAAATTACAAAAAAATGCTAAAAATCATAACAAACTATACCAGACTCACCTAAATTACTTCGGCTACTCTAAATCTTCACCAACTAACCCTTACAACAACAAACTAAACCCAATCACTTTTAAATTACAAAAAAATGCTACTAACCATAGCAAACTATGCCAAACTCACCTAAATTACTTCGGCTATCAAAAATCACCCCCAACTACACTTTACAGCAACAAACTAAGCTAAATCACTTTAAAATTACAAAAAAATGCTAAAAATCATAACAAATTATACCAGAATCACCTAAATTACTTCGGCTACCGTAAATCACCCCCAACTATCCCTTACCACAACAAACCAAACCATATCATCTTAAAATTACAAAAAAAGGTGTACAAATCATAACAAACTATGCCAAACTCACCTAAATTACTTCGGCTACTTTAAATCATCACCAACTAACCCTTACCACAACAAACTAAACCCAATCACTTTTAAATTACAAAAAAATGCTAGTAACCATAGCAAACTATGCCAAACTCACCTAAATTACTTCGGATACCATAAATCATCACCAACTAACCCTTACCACAACAAACTAAACCCAATCACTTTTAAATTACAAAAAAATGCTACTAACCATAGCAAACTATGCCAAACTCACCTAAATTACTTCGGCTATCAAAAATCACCCCCAACTACACTTTACAGCAACAAACTAGGCCCAATCACCTTAAAATTACAAAAAAATGCTAAAAATTATAACAAACTATACCAGAATCACCTAAATTACTTCGACTACCGTAAATCATCTCCAACTATCCCTTACCACAACAAACCAAACCATATCATCTTGAAATTACAAGAAAATGTGTACAAGTCATAACAAACTATGCCAGACTCACCGAAATTACTTCGGCTACTCTAAATCATCACCAACTAAACCTTACCACAACAAACTAAACCCAATTATTTTTAAATTACAAAAAAATGCTAGTAACCATAGCAAACTATGCCAAACTCACCTAAATTACTTCGGCTACCATAAATCATCATCACCTAACCCTTACTACAACAAACTAAACCTAATCACTTTTAAATTACAAAAAAATGCTACTAACCATAGCAAACTATGCCAAACTCACCTAAATTACTTCGGCTATCAAAAATCACCCCCAACTACACTTAACAGCAACAAACTAAACCCAATCACTTTAAAATTATAAAAAATGCTAAAAATCATACCAAACTATACCATAATCATCTAAATTACTTCGGCTCACGTAAATCAACCCCAACTATCCCTTACCACAACAAACCAAACCATATCATCTTAAAATTACAAAAAAAGGTGTACAAATCATAACAAACTATGCCAGACTCACCTAAATTACTTCGGCTACTTTAAATCATCACCAACTAACCCTTACCACAACAAACTAAACCCAATCACATTTAAATTACAAAAAAATGCTACTAACCATAGCAAACTATGCCAAACTCACCTAAATTACTTCGGCTATCAAAAATCACCCCCAACTACACTTTACAGCAACAAACTAAGCCCAATCACTTTAAAATTATAAAAAAATGCTAAAAATCATAACAAACTATACCAGAATCACCTAAATTACTTCGGCTACCGTAAATCACCCCCAACTATCCCTTACCACAACAAACCAAACCATATCATCTTAAAATTACAAAAAAGGTGTACAAATCATAACAAACTATGCAAGGCTCACCGAAATTACTTCGGCTACTCTAAATCATCACCAACTAATCCTTACCACAACAAACTAAACCCAATTACTTTTAAATTACAAAAAAATGCTAGTAACCATAGCAAACTATGCCAAACTCACCTAAATTACTTCGGCTACTTAAAATCATCACCAACTAACCCTTACCACAACAAACTAAACCCAATCACTTTTAAATTACAAAAAAATGCTAGTAACCATAGCAAACTATGCCAAACTCACCTAAATTACTTCGGATACCATAAATCATCACCAACAAACCCTTACCACAACAAACTAAACCCAATCACTTTTAAATTACAAAAAAATGCTACTAACCACAGCAAACTATGCCAAACTCACCTAAATTACTTCGGCTATCAAAAATCACCCCCAACTACACTTTACAGCAACAAACTAAGCCGAATCACATTAAAATTACAAAAAAATGCTAAAAATTATAACAAACTATACCAGAATCACCTAAATTAATTCGGCTACCGTAAATCACGCCTAACTATACCTTACCACAACAAACCAAACCATATCATCTTAAAATTACAAAAAAGGTGTACAATTCGTAATAAACTATGCCAGACTCACCTAAATTACTTCGGCTACTCTAAATCATCACCAACTAACCCTTACCACAACAAACTAAACCCAATCACATTTAAATTACAAAAAAATGCTAGTAACCATAGCAAACTATGCCAAACTCACCTAAATTACATCGGCTACCATAAATCATCACCAACTAACCCTTACCACAACAAACTAAACCCAATCACTTTTAAATTACAAAAAAATTTTACTAACCATAGCAAACTATGCCAAACTCACCTAAATTACTTCAGCTATCAAAAATCACCCCCAACTACACTTTAAAGCAACAAACTAAGCCCATTCACTTTAGAATTACAAAAAAATGCTAAAAATCAGAACAAACTATACCAGAATAACCTAAATTACTTCGGCTACCGTAAATCACCCCCAACTATCCCTTACCACAACAAACCAAACCATATCATCTTAAAATTACAAAAAAGGTGTACAAATCATAAGAAACTATGCCAGACTCACCTAAATTACTTCGGCTAATCTAAATCATCACCAACTAACCCTTACCACAACAAACTAAACCCAATTACTTTTAAATTACAAAAAAATGCTAGTAACCATAGCAAACTATGCCAAACTCACCTAAATTACTTCGGCTACTTAAAATCATCACCAACTAACCCTTACCACAACAAACTAAACCCAATCACTTTTAAATTACAAAAAAATGCTAGTAACCATAGCAAACTATGCCAAACTCACCTAAATTACTTCGGATACCATAAATCATCACCAACAAACCCTTACCACAACAAACTAAACCCAATCACTTTTAAATTACAAAAAAATGCTACTAACCATAGCAAACTATGCCAAACTCACCTAAATTACTTCGGCTATCAAAAATCACCCCCAACTACACTTTACAGCAACAAACTAAGCCGAATCACATTAAAATTACAAAAAAATGCTAAAAATTATAACAAACTATACCAGAATCACCTAAATTACTTCGGCTACCGTAAATCACCCCTAACTATACCTTACCACAACAAACCAAACCATATCATCTTAAAATTACAAAAAAATGTGTACAAATCATAATAAACTATGCCAGACTCACCTAAATTACTTCGGCTACTCTAAATCATCACCAACTAACCCTTACCACAACAAACTAAACCCAATCACATTTAAATTACAAAAAAATGCTAGTAACCATAGCAAACTATGCCAAACTCACCTAAATTACATCGGCTACCATAAATCATCACCAACTAACCCTTACCACAACAAACTAAACCCAATCACTTTTAAATTACAAAAAAATGTGACTAACCATAGCAAACTATGCCAAACTCACCTAAATTACTTCAGCTATCAAAAATCACCCCCAACTACACTTTAAAGCAACAAACTAAGCCCATTCACTTTAGAATTACAAAAAAATGCTAAAAATCAGAACAAACTATACCAGAATAACCTAAATTACTTCGGCTACCGTAAATCACCCCCAACTATCCCTTACCACAACAAACCAAACCATATCATATTAAAATTACAAAAAAGGTGTACAAATCATAAGAAACTATGCCAGACTCACCTAAATTACTTCGGCTACTCTAAATCATCACCAACTAACCCTTACCACAACAAACTAAACCCAATTATTTTTAAATTACAAAAAAATGCTAGTAACCATAGCAAACTATGCCAAACTCACCTAAATTACTTTGGCTACTCTAAATCATCACCAACTAACCCTTACCACAACAAACTAAACCCAATCACTTTTAAATTACAAAAAAATGCTAGTAACCATAGCAAACTATGCCAAACTCTCCTAAATTACTTCGGCTATCAAAAATCACCCCCAACTACACTTTACAGCAACAAACTAAGCCCAATCACTTTAAAATTACAAAAAAATGCTAAAAATTATAACATACTATACCAGAATCACCTAAATTACTTCGGCTACCGTAAATCACCCCCAACTATCCCTTACCACAACAAACCAAACCATATAATCTTAAAATTACAAAAAAGGTGTACAAATCATAACAAACTATGCCAGACTCACCTAAATTACTTCGGCTACTATAAATCATCACCAACTAACCCTTAACACAACAAACTAAACCCAATCACTTTTAAATTACAAAAAAATGCTAGTAACCATAGCAAACTATGCCAAACTCACCTAAATTACTTCGGCTACCATAAATCACCCCCAACTACCCCTTACCACCCCAAAATAAGCCCAATCACTTTAAAATTACAAAAAATGCTACAAACCATAGCAAACTATGCCGAACCCACTTAAATTACTGCGGCTACCATAAATCACCCCCAACTACCCCTTACCAACCACAAACTAAACCCAATCACTTTAAAATTACAAAAAATGCTACAAACCATAGCAAACTATGCCAAACTCACTTAAATTACTTCGGCTATCATAAATCACCCCCAACTACCCCTTACCACCCCAAACTCAGCCCAATCACTTTAAAATTACAAAAAATGTTACAAGCCATATCAAACTATGCCAAACTCATCTAAATTACTTTGGCTTCCATAAATCACCCCCAACTACCCCTTACCACCAAAAAATAGGCTCAATCACTTTAAAATTACAAAAAAATTCTACAAACCGTAGCAAACTATCTCAAACTCACCTGAATTACTTCGGCTACCATAAATCACCCCCAACTACCCCTTACCAACCACAAACTAAACCCAATCACTTTAAAATTACAAAAAATGCTACAAACCATAGCAAACTATGCCTAACTCACCTAAATTACTTCGGCTACCATAAATCACCCCCAACTACCCTTTACCACCCCAAAATAAGCCCAATCACTTTAAAATTACGAAAAATGCTACAAGCCATAGCAAACTATCTCAAACTCACCTGAATTACTTCGGCTACCATAAATCACCCCCAAATACCCCTTACCACCCCCAAAATAAGCCCAATCACTTTAAAATTACAAAAAATGCTACAAACCATTGCAAACTATGCCTAACTCACCTAAATTACTTCGGCTACCATAAATCACCCCCAAATACCCCTTACCACCCCCAAAATAAGCCCAATCACTTTTAAATTACAAAAAATGCTACAAACCATAGCAAACTATGCCTAACTCACCTAAATTACTTCGGCTACCATAAATCACCCCCAACTACCCCTTACCACCCCAAAATAAGCCCAATCACTTTAAAATTACGAAAAATGCTACAAGCCATAGCAAACTATCTCAAACTCACTTGAATTACTTCGGCTACCATAAATCACCCCCAACTACCCCTTACCACCCCAAACTAAGCCCAATCACTTTAAAATTACAAAAAATGCTACAAACCATAGCAAACTATTCCAAACTCACCTAAATTACTTCGGCTACCATAAATCACCCCCAACTACCCCTTACCACCCCAAAATAAGCGCAATCACTTTAAAATTACGAAAAATGCTACAAGCCATAGCAAACTATCTCAAACTCACCTGAATTACTTCGGCTACCATTAATCACCCCCAACTACCCCTTACCACCCCAAACTAAGCCCAATCACTTTAAAATTACAAAAAATGCTACAAATCATAGCAAACTATTCCAAACTCACCTAAATTACTTCGGCTACCATAAATCACCCCCAACTACCCCTTACCGCCCCAAAATTAGCCTAATCACTTAAAATTACAAAAATGCTACAAAACATAGCAAGCTATGCCAAACTCACTTAAATTACTTCGGCTACCATAAATTAATAATCGTTTTCAATTAAAAACTTCTATTTGGTTGTGTTATTTATAAATGACTTATCGTATTAAATCATAAAATATTAATAAATATCTGCACATAAAATATATTGTTCCGACTAATAGTCGTTATTCTGAATATTAAATATGCTGATACCTATTTTGATTCTCTTCCACCTTCCAATAAATATTTGTTCCAGTTGAGATGCAAACATAAACGTATTTCTGAATTGCAACACGCTGACGGGGCAAGCCCTACCTTTTCAACATGCGTGCATTTGTATAAACAGCTCTATGGTTTTTAACTTTAAAGAGGTATAAAGGCGGTGTAAGCGCTAGAGTTTCGTAAAAATATCTGAAAAATTCGAAATTCTGCAATTGAATCAGAACTATCTTTGTGTTCGATAGTAAATTTGAACTTGGAGTGGCACTGCCAACCCTGCCACCCCTGACGAGGCACCTGCTGACTACTCTCCTTCCAGGGAAACTTTATAAATCAACGTCAAAATAATTTAGGGCGCCTGAATGTGAAAATATCACTGTGTAATAAGTTCAGACTGACATGGAACACTTGAAATTTCGATATTTGCTTGTAATTCGTCACAGGTCCATGAAGGAATGCATGTTAATGTAAACAAGTGTTAGTTTGTCGGAGAGACCGAATAAGATTTTTAACATTCCTGTCAAAATATTTATTTACTTTAGAATGTTAATTTCTTAAATTGATTTTGTGAAAATTATGACGGGCCATACGAGTACACCTGTGCGAGTATTATTTGGTACATACAAATTAATATCTTTTGTTATCCAAATTGTTTTTATACGCACTAGGCACGTACACCTCATATAATTGTGAAAATTGCTGCTTCAGCGTCTGGTTCGCTGGTACTCAACTTCGCCAAGGTCGAGGCGACGCATCGGTATTCAAAGTTCTATCGTTATTAAATAAATTATTTTAATATAATATTCCCGATTTGTTCTTGCCGTTAACCAAAACTCTCCCCAATCGATTTTCGAAAAATTTCCAGCGTCGGACCGGACTTCACTTATTTTCGTACGCTAATTTTTACGTTCAGTTAATGATAGTGGTGTATTTGTTCTTCACCAAACCTGCTCCGGCCGAAATCCGAAATTTTAACTGACATCATACGCTTAAGTATTGTATGCTTATACACGATTTATTTACACTATTTATTTTACGTACATTATTGTTCTGCATTATTTATAACTAAGATGGAGCAGTTTGAAAATCTAATAGTAAGCGGAGAACAAATACCACCACGTATAATTCACGTGAAAAGTGATGGAAATAGTCTTTCTTACTATCTTTCCTATTGCATTTTTAATACCGGAAATAGAGCTCAAGAGCGAAGAATAACTTCGACTTTTTTTATACATAATTCCTACATACTTCGTTTTTATGGTGTAAAATTATATATTTCAACATTGTCTTTAACGTTGTCAGAGAACTAAATGGGAATAATTTGGAATAATTTAGCTTCTATGTCAACTCTCCTTCTCTTGAAACTTTTGAAAACAACGACAAAATTCTTTAGGGCGCCTGGATTTGAAAATATAACTCTGTGTAATAAGTTTAGACCGACTAGAGTGAAAAGAAAGGAGCTTGCATCCAGAAACGAAATTAAATGAAACACTTGAAGTTGAAATATTTGTTTGTAATTCGTCACAAGTCCATGAGGGAATGCGTGTTAATGTAAACAAATGTGAGTTTATTGGAGAGGCCGAATAAGATTTTTACATTATTGAAGCAGCTGGAGCCTGCCACGTCAAGGGCAAGGTCAGAAACGTGAAAAGGCGATGCTCGATTTAGTTTGATGCAGAATGTATGCATAAATATATATGCAGAAATTCGCACATACCAAGCGTTGGATAAGCCTTTCTTATCGTTTCTTAGAATTCGAGAATTGCTGGTTCAGCGTGTGGAGCAGTACTCGATCGCGGTGTTTAATTTTAACACAACTACAATTGTGAAAATTGCTGCTCCAGCGTCGGAAACTGTTCGCAAAGTCGCCAAATTCGATGAGGCGACGCATCAGTGTTCGAAGGTCTACCGCTATCAAATAAAGTATTTTAATTTAACATTTGATCCTCGCGTTAACCAAATCTGCCCCCAATCAATTTTCGAAAAATTATCAGCATCGGACCGGACTCCACTTATATTTGTACGCTAATTTTTACGTTTAGTTAATGATAGTGGTGTATTTGTTTTTCACCAAATTTGCCCCGAAATTTTCACCGTTGTATGTACCAGATATCACTGACATTCATACCAGTGGCGGTATGCGCTAAATTTTCGTGAAAATATCTGAAAAATTCATAATTCTGCAACTGAATTACAGAACTAATTTTGTGTTCGATAGTAAATTTATACTTGGAGTGGCACTGCCAAACCTGCCACCCCTGACGAGCCCCACTGCTGACTACTTTCCTTCCAGAAAAATTTTTGAAATCAGCGGCAAAATAAATTTATGGCATTTGGATGTGAAAATATCACTATGTAATAAGTTCAGACTGACAAGAGTGAAAAAAACCGCTTGCATCCAGAAACGAAATCAAATGGAACACTTGAACACAATTTAGATATTTGTTTGTAATTCGTCACAGGTCCATGAAGGCATGCATGTTAATGTAAACAAGTGTTAGTTTGTCGGAGATGCCGAATAAGATTTTTACACCCACCACATTCCCGTCAAAATATTTATTTACTTTAGTATGTTAATTCATTTTGTGCAAATTATGACGGGCCAGTCGAGTACACCTGCGCGAGTATTATTTGGTAATCCAAATTCTTTTAATACGCACTAGGCACGTGCACCTAATATAATTGTTAAAATTGCTGCTTCAGTGTCTGGAACGCTGGTACTCAACGTCGCCAAGGTCGAGGCGACGCATCAGTATTCGAAGTTTTATCGCTATTAAATTAATTTTTTTAATATAATATTCCCGATTTGTTCTTGACGTTAAGTAAATATCTCCCCAATCGATTTTCGAAAAATTACCATCGTCGTACCGGTCTCCACTTATATACCGTACGCTAATTTTTACGTTCATTTAATGATAGTGGTGTATTTGATCTTCACCAAACCTGCTCCGGCCAAAATCCGAAATTTGCAGTTTTACCGGATTTCACTGACATCATAAGTAATGTGTGCTTATACACGATTTACACTATTTATTTTATGTACATTGTGTTCATTATTGTTCTGCATTATTTATAACTAAGATGGAGGAATAGTAAGCGGGGTACAAATACCACCACGTATAATTCCTCTGAAAAGTGATGGAAATAGTCTTTTTTACTATCTTTCCTATTGCATTTTATTACCGAAAATAGAGCTCAAGGGGTTCGCACTATAATTGTTCATTTTTAAATTACCAAATTTTCTGTATATTTTACCTGAATACGTTAAACACCTCTAAACATAATGTACCATTCCAAACTACTCTCAAAAATCATACACTTGCCATTCCAAACTACCCCACATCAACCTAAAATGTAAAAAAATTACGAATTACAAGCAAACTACGCTAAACTCGCATAAATTACTTCGACTTCCGCTATATCACCCCAACCACTTCTTACCAAGCCAAACTAAACCCAATCGCATTAAAATTACCAAAAGTTTCGTTTAATCCGCCAAAGCTAAACCCCGCCAACCATCAATAACCATTCAAAACAATCCCCAAAAAAAACCTTATCATCCGAAACTACACCAAATACATCGTTTTTATGGTGTGAAATTATTTATTTATATATTTCAACATTCTTCGACGACATTCTTTAACGTTGTTAGAGAACTAAATGGGAATAATTTGGAATAGTTCAGCTTCTCTGTCAACTCTCCTTCACTTGAAGAGTGAAAAAGAGTGAAAAAAAAGGAGCTTGCACCCAGAAACGAAATTATCGTAATTTTCCAAATCATATTGAAGTACCCGGTCCTGGCAATGCAGGTTAATTTCAGCAAATTTGTTTATTTTGTGATTGGAAAAGTAGAGCATTCCTGTTTAATTGTATTATAATGTCGATTAGTCTACATCACAAATACACCACTTTTGTCAACACTGCGTTTATTTAATCTACGTCCGGGCAACGCCGGGTACATTCAGCTAGTTTATAACTAAGATGGAGGAATAGTAAGCGGGGTACAAATACCACCACGTATAATTCCTCTGAAAAGTGATGGAAATAGTCTTTTTTACTATCTTTCCTATTGCATTTTATTACCGAAAATAGAGCTCAAGAGGTTCGCACTATAATTGTTCATTTTAAAATTACCAAATTTTCTGTATATTTTACCTGAATACGTTAAAAACCCCTAAACATAATGTACCATTCCAAACTACTCTCAAAAATCATACACTTGCCATTCCAAACTACCCCACATCAACCTAAAATGTAAAAAAATTACGAATTACAAGCAAACTACGCTAAACTCGCATAAATTACTTCGACTTCCGCTATATCACCCCAACCACTTCTTACCTAGCCAAACTAAACCCAATCGCATTAAAATTACCAAAAGTTTCGTTTAATCCGCCAAAGCTAAACCCCGCCAACCATCAATAACCATTCAAAACAATCCCCAAAAAAAACCTTATCATCCGAAACTACACCAAATACATCGTTTTTATGGTGTGAAATTATGTATTTATATATTTCAACATTCTTCGACGACATTCTTTAACGTTGTTTGAGAACTAAATGGGAATAATTTTGAATAGTTCAGCTTCTCTGTCAACTCTACTTCTCTTGAAGAGTGAAAAAAAAGGAGCTTGCACCCAGAAACGAAATTATCGTCATTTTCCAAATCATATTGAAGTACCCGGTCCAGGCAATGCAGGTTAATTTCAGCAAATTTGTTTTTTTTGTGACTAGCTGAATGTACCCGGCGTTGCCCGGACGTAGATTAAATAAACTCAGTGTTGACTAAAGTGGTGATGTTGACTAATCGACATTATAATACAATTAAACAGGAATGCTCTACTTTTCCAATCACAAAATAAACAAATATGCTGAAATTAACCTGCGTTGCCAGAACCAGGTACTTCAATATGATTTGGACAAAGAGGATACCTTGGTTGATATCTGAGATGAAAATTTTTGAATAGACTCTTTAGGCAATTGTTCTATAAGCGATTCCAGGAAATCGAAATTAACTTTATATAATTTTCGGGGAAATCGAAGTTTACAAATTAGCTGATCATGTTATGATAAAATTGAAAACACAATGGAACGATTCCTCTTGCTGCAGTCAACTCACAAACAGAACAGTATGTAGATGATTTTGACTTATCTCCGGAATAAACAAACACTTATCTCCTTCTGAACTGCACAAAAATTATTAAAACCTGGCCCTAACTGGTTGGACAATTAAAGTGTGAACCTTTTGAGCTCCCTTTCCAGTATTAAAATTTTGGTATGTGGTAAAATGTGGTATTTTATGGTATTTGTGCATCGCTAGATTTTCAAACTTGTCCATCTTAGTTATAAATGATGTAAAGCAATAATGAACACAATGTATTTACGTAAAATAAACACTGTAAAACGCGTATCAATGTCAGTAATGTCTGGTCCAACGCTGTAAATTTTGGATTTTAGCCGAGGCAGATTTGGTGAAAAATAAATACAGCATTATCATTAACTGAACGGTCGTCCGGTACGACGATGGTGATTGGGAACAAATTTTGTTAACGGCAAAATTAACATTCTAAAATAAATAAATATTTTGACGGGAATATGGTGGATGTAAAAATCTTATTCGGTCTCTCCGACGGACTCACACCTGTTTACATTAACACACACTTGTTGAACAATTAAAGTGCCAACCTCTTGAGCTTCCGTTCCAGTATTAAAATATTAATACCAATACCATAGATATAAAAAAAGACAATTTCCATCACCTTTCATAATACGGTGTGGTATTTGTACATCGCTAGATTTTCAAACTTCTCCATCTTAGTTATAAATGATGTAAAGCAATAATAAACACAGTGTACGTAAAATAAATAGTGTAAAACGTGTATAAGCACATAATTATTAAGGGTATGAATGTCAGTGATCTCTGGCACATACAATGGTGAAATTTTCGGATTTCAGCCGGGGCAAATTTGGTGAAAAACAAATACACCACTACCATTAACTGAAAGTAAAAATTAGCGTACAAATATAAGTGGAGTCCGGTTCGACGCTGGTAATTTATCGAAAATTGATTGGGGGCAGATTTGGTTAACGCGAGGATCAAATGTTAAATTAAAATACTTTATTTGATAGCGGTAGACCTTCGAACACTGATGTGTCGCCTCATCGAATTTGGCGACTTTGCAAACAGTTTCCGACGCTGGAGCAGCAATTTTCACAATTGTAGTTGTGTTAAAATTAAACACCGCGATCGAGTACTGCTCCACACGCTGAACCAGCAATTCTCGAATTCTAAGAAACGATAAGAAAGGCTTATCCAACGCTTGGTATGTGCGAATTTCTGCATAGACACTCAATCAAACTAAATCGAGCATTGCCTTTTCAGGTTTGTGACCTTGCCCTTGACGTGGCAGGCTCCAGCTGCTTCAATAATGTAAAAATCTTATTCGGCCTCTCCAATAAACTCACATTTGTTTACATTAACACGCATTCCCTCATGGACTTGTGACGAATTACAAACAAATATTGCAACTTCAAGTGTTCCATTTAATTTCGTTTCTGGGTGCAAGCTCCTTTCTTTTCACTCTAGTCAGTCTAAACTTATTGCACAGAGTTATATTTTCAAATCCAGGCGCCCTAAAGAATTTTGTCGTTGTTTTCCAAAGTTTCAAGAGAAGGAGAGTTGACATTATTCTAAATTATTCCCATTTAGTTCTCTGACAACGTTAAAGACAATGTTGAAATATATAGATACAAAATTTTACACCATAAAAACGAAGTATTTAGGAATAATGTATAAAAAAAGTCGAAGTTATTCTTCGCTCTTGAGCTCTATTTCCGGTATTAAAAATGCAATAGGAAAGATAGTAAGAAAGACTATTTCCATCACTTTTCACGGGAATTATACGTGGTGGTATTTGTTCTCCGCTTACTATTAGATTTTCAAACTGCTCCATCTTAGTTATAAATAATGCAGAACAATAATGAACGCAATGTACGTAAAATAAATAGTGTAAATCGTGTATAAGCATACAATACTTAAGCGTATGATGTCAGTGAAAATTTCGGATTTCGTTCGGAGCAGGTTTGGTGAAGAACAAATACACTCATTAACTGAACCTAAAAATTAGCGTACGAAAATAAGTGAAGTCCGGTCCGACGCTGGAAATTTTTCGAAAATCGATTGGGGAGAGTTTTGGTTAACGGCAAGAACAAATCGGGAATATTATATTAAAATAATTTATTTATATGCGATAGAACTTCGAATACCGATGCGTCGCCTCGACCTTGGCGACGTTGAGTACCAGCGTTTCAGACGCTGAAGCAGCAATTTTCACAATTATATGAGGTGCACGTGCCTGGTGCGTATGAAAACAATTTGGATAACAAAAGAGATTAAATTGTATGTACCAAATAATACTCGCACAGGTGTACTCGTATGGCCCGTCATAATTTTCACGAAATGAAAAAAATTAACATTCTAAAGTAAATAAATATTTTAACGGGAATGTTAAAAATCTTATTCGGTCTCTCCAACAAACTAACACTTGTTAGTTAGTTGTTAACATGCATTCCTTCATGGACCTGTGACTAATTACAAACAAATATCGAAATTTCAAGTGTTCCATGTCAGTCTGAACTTATTACACAGTGATATTTTCACATTCAGGCGCCCTAAATTATTTTGCCGTTGATTTATAAAGTTTCCCTGGAAGGAGAGTAGTCAGCAGGGGCCTCGTCAGGGGTGGCAGGGTTGGCAGTGCCACACCAAGTATAAACTTACTATCGAACACAAAGATAGTTCTGTAATTCAATTGCAAAATTTCGAATTTTTCAGATATTTTTACGAAAATCTAGCGCTTACACCGCCTTTATACCTCTTTAAAGTTAAAAACCATAGAGCTGTTTATACAAATGCACGCATGTTAAAAAGGTAGGGCTTGCCCCGTTAGCGTGTTGCAATTCAGAAATACGTTTATGTTTGCATCTCAACTGGAACAAATATTTATTGGAACGTGGAAGAGAATCAAAATAGGTATCAGCATATTTAATATTCAGAATAACGTCTATTAGTCGAAACAATATATTTTATGTGCAGATATTTATTAATGTTTTATGATTTAATACGATAAGGCATTTATAAATGACACAACCAAATAGAAAATTTTGATTGAATATGATTATTAATTTATGGTAGCCGAAGTAATTAAAGTGAGTTTGTCTTAGCTTGCTATGTTTTGTAGCATTTTTTGTAATTTTAAACTGATTAGGCTAATTTTGGGGCGGTAAGGGGTAGTTGGGGGTGATTTATGGTAGCCGAAGTAATTTAGGTGAGTTTGACATAGTTTGCTATGGTTTGTATAATTTTTGTAATTTTAAAGTAATTGGGCTTATTTTGGGGTGGAAAGGGGTAGTTGGGGGTGATTTATGGTAGCCGAAGTCATTTAGGTGAGTTTGACATGGTTTGCTATGGTTTGTAGCATTTTTTGTAATTTTAAAGCGATTGGGCTTATTTTGGGGAGGTAAGGGGTAGTTGGGGGTGATTTATGGTAGCCGAAGTAATTTAGGTGAGTTTGGAATAGTTTGCTGTGGTTTGTAGCATTTTTTGTAATTTTAAAGTGATTGGGCTTAGTTTGGGGTGGTAAGGGGTAGTTGGGGGTGATTTAAGGTAGCCGAAGTAATTCAGGTGAGATTGAGATAGTTTGCGATGGTTTGTAGCATTTTTCGTAATTTTAAAGTGATTGGGCTAATTTTGGGGTCGTAAGGGGTAGTTGGGGGTGATTTATGGTAGCCGAAGTAATTTAGGTGAGTTTGACATAGTTTGCTATGGTTTGTATAATTTTTTGTAATTTTAAAGTAATTGGGCTTATTTTGGGGTGGTAAGGGGTAGTTGGGGGTGATTTATGATAGCCGAAGTAATTTAAGTGAGTTTGGCATAGTTTGCTATGGTTTGTAGAATTTTTTGTAATTTTAAAGTGATTGGGTTTAGTTTGTGGTTGGTAAGGGGTAGTTGGGGGTGATTTATGGTAACCGAAGTAATTTAAGTGAGTTTGGCATAGTTTGCTATGGTTTGTAGCATTTTTTGTAATTTTAAAGTGATTGGGCTTATTTTGGGGCGGTAAGGGGTAGTTGGAGGTGATTTATGGTAGCCGAAGTAATTTAAGTGAGTTTGGCATAGTTTGCTATGGTTTGTAGCATTTTTTGTAATTTTAAAGTGATTGGGTTTAGTTTGTGGTTGGTAAGGGGTAGTTGGGGGTGATTTATGGTAGCCGAAGTAATTTAAGTGAGTTTGGCATAGTTTGCTATGGTTTGTAGCATTTTTTGTAATTTTAAAGTGATTGGGCTTATTTTGGGGCGGTAAGGGGTAGTTGGAGGTGATTTATGGTAGCCGAAGTAATTCAGGTGAGTTAGGCATAGTTTGCTATGATTTGTTGAATATTTTGTAATTTTAAAGTGATTGGGCTTATTTTGGGGTTGTAAGGGGTAGTTGGGGTGATTTATGGTAGCTGAAGTAATTCAGGTGAGTTAGGCATAGTTTGCTATGATTTGTTGAATATTTTGTAATTTTAAAGTGATTGAGCCTATTTTGGGGTTGTAAGGGGTAGTTGGGGGTGATTTATGGTAGCCGAAGTAATTTAGGTGAGTTTGGAATATTTTGCTTTGGTTTGTAGCATTTTTTGTAATTTTAAAGTGATTGGGCTTAGTTTGGGGGGGTAAGGGGTAGTTGGGGGTGATTTATGGTAGCCGAAGTAATTCAGGTGAGTTTGAGATAGTTTGCTATGGTTTGTAGCATTTTTCGTAATTTTAAAGTGATTGGGCTAATTTTGGGGTCGTAAGAGGTAGTTGGGGGTGATTTATGGTAGCCGAAGTAATTTAGGTGAGTTTGACATAGTTTGCTATGGTTTGTATAATTTTTTGTCATTTTAAAGTAATTGGGCTTATTTTGGGGTGGTAAGGGGTAGTTGGGGGTGATTTATGGTAGCCGAAGTAATTTAAGTGAGTTTGGCATAGTTTGCTATGGTTTGTAGCATTTTTTGTAATTTTAAAGTGATTGGGCTTATTTTGGGGCGGTAAGGGGTAGTTGGGGGTGATTTATGGTAGCCGAAGTAATTTAGATGATTTTGGCATAGTTTGATATTGCTTGTAACATTTTTTGTAATTTTAAAGTGATTGGGCTGAGTTTGGGGTAGTTGGGGGTGATTTATGGTAGCCGAATTAATTTAGGTGAGTTAGGCATAGTTTGTTATGATTTGTGTCATTTTGTTTTATTTTAAAGTGATTGGAGTTACTTGGGGTTGCTAAAGGGTGGTAAGGGCTGATTTAAGATAACGAATCTAATTTATGTCAGTTTGGCGTAGTTCGGGAATTTTTTGGGGTTGATTTGGTAAAGTTTGCAATTGTAAGAGATATTTGAGGATGTTTAATGTAGACGGATTAAATTTGCAGTGGTTTTGTAATTTTTAATTGAGTCACGGATCGACATTATAATTGAAATCAAGATTATAATTGATATATCCGCGGCCTCGCTAGGTACGGTAAAAATTTGATCACAAAAGCAGAAACTCGACGTTGAAATTGTTTAGGTTAAATAAGTGCTTTTAATGTAAACAGGTCGCCCGTCGTCGAAGTTGTTTTGGCTAGATACGTGCTTCTAACATAAACACGGTCTCCGCGATCCGATCATTTTTTGTTTATTTTAGCCGGTTTTTATTGAATTACAAAGGAACCGGGCCGAATTTCGCAAAATCCCTTCTTAGTGTTCATTTTCGGCACATGATACACTCGTGTATAAATTTTCAAGTCTCCAGCCCTCACGGTTTGGGCTGTGGGTTGATTATGAATCAGTGTGTAGATGAATGAGTGTGTCAGTGAGGACACTTCGGTTTATATATATAGATTGGAAAAGTAGAGCATTCCTGTTTAATTGTATTATAATGTCGATTAGTCTACATCACAAATACACCACTTTTGTCAACACTGCGTTTATTTAATCTACGTCCGGGCAACGCCGGGTACATTCAGCTAGTCTATATATATAAAGCGAAGTGTCCTCACTGACACACTCATGTACACATTCACTGATTGATAATCAGAAATACAGCCCAAACCGTGAGGGCTGGCGACTTGAAATTTTAGACACGGGTGTATCATGTGCCGAAACGAAGTAATATAAGGAGATTTTGCAAAATTCGGTCCGGTTCCTTTGTATTTAAATAAAAACCGAATAAAAACCAGTTAAAATTAACAAAAAATGATCGGCTAGCGGAGACCGTGTTTATGTTAGAAGCACGTATCTAGCCAAAACAACTTCGACGTCGGGCGACCGGTTTACACTTTCACTTTCTGCTTTCCTGATCATACTTTTGCCGTACCTAGCGAGGCGCAGATAATTAATTATAATTTCAATTATAATGTCGATCCGTGACTCATTTAAAAATTACCAAACCACTCCAAATTTAATCCGTCTACATTAAACATCCTCAAATATCTCTTACCATTGCAAACTTTACCAAATCAACCACAAAAAATTCCCGAACTACGCCAAACTGACATAAATTAGATCCGTTATCTTAAATCATCCCTTACCACCCCTTAGCAACCCCAAGTAACTCCAATCACTTTAAAATAAAACAAAATGACACAAACCATAGCAGACTATTCTCACACTCACACACTTTATTTCGGCTACCAAAATTCACCCCCAACTACCCCTTACCACCCCAAACTAAGCCCAATCACTTTAAAATTACAAAAAATGTTACAAATCATAGCAAACTATGCCAAACTCACCCAAATTACTTCGGCTACCATAAATAACCCCCAACTACCCCTTACCACCCCAAACTAAGAACAATCACTTTAAAATTACAAAAAATGCTATAAACCATAACAAACTATGCCAAAATCACCTAAATTACTACGGCTACCATAAATCACCCCGAACTACCCCTTACCACCCCAAACTAAGAACAATCACTTTATAATTACAAAAAATGTTACAAATCATAGCAAACTATGCCAAACTCACCCAAATTACTTCGGCCACCATAAATCACCCCCAACTACCCCTTACCACCCCAAACTAAGCCAAATCACTTTAAAATTACAAGAAATGATACAAACCATAGCAAACTATGCCAAACTCACCCAAATTACTTCGGCTACCATAAATCACCCCCAACTACCCCTTACCACCCCACACTAAGCCAAATCATTTTAAAATTACAAAAAATGCTACAAACCATAGCAAACTATGTCAAACTCACTTAAATTACGTCGGCTACCATCAATCACCCCCAACTACCCCTTACCACCCCAAATCAAGCCTAATCACTTTAAAATTACAAAAAATGCTAAAAACTATAGCAAGCTATGCCAAACTCAACTAAATTACTTCGGCTACCATAAATCACCCCCAACTACCCCTTACCACCCCAAACTAAGCCAAATCACTTTAAAATTACAAAAAATGCGACAAACCATCGCAAACTATGTCAAACTCACTTAAATTACTTCGGCTACCATAAATCACCCCCAACTACCCCTTACCACCCCAAACTAAGAACAATCACTTTGAAATTACAAAAAATTTTACAAATCATTGTAAACTATGCCAAACTCACCTAAATTACTTCGGCTACCATAAATCAACCCCCAACTACCCCTTACCACCCTAAAATAGGCCCAATCACTTTAAAATTACAAAAAATGATACAAACCTTAGCAAACTATGCCAAACTCACCCAAATTACTTCGGCTACCATAAATCACCCCCAACTACCCCTTACCACCGCAAACTAAGCCAAATCACTTTAAAATTACAAAAAATGATACAAATCAGAGCAAACTATGCCAAGCTCACCCAAATTACTTCGGCTACCATAAATCACCCCTAACTACCCCTTACCACCCCAAACTAAGAACAATCACTTTAAAATTACAAAAAATGCTACAAAACCATAACAAACTATGCCAAAATCACCTAAATTACTACGGCTACCATAAATCACCCCCAACTACCCCTTACCACCCCAAACTAAGCCAAATTACTTTAAAATTACAAAAAATGATACAAACCATAGCAAACTATGCCAAACTCACCCAAATTACTTCGGCTACCATAAATCACCCCCAACTACCCCTTACCACCTCAAACTAAGCCAAATCACTTTAAAATTACAAAAAATGATACAAACCATCGCAAACTATGCCAAACTCACTTAAATTACTTCGGCTACCATAAATCACCCCCAACTACCCCTTACCACCCCAAACCAAGCCAAATCACATTAAAATTACATAAAATGCTACAAACCATAGCAAACTATGCCAAACCTACCTAAATTACTTCGGTTACCATAAATTAATAATCATTTTCAATCAAAATCTTCCATTTGGTTGTGTCATTTATAAATGCCTTATCGTATTAAATCATAAAATCTTAATAAATATCTGCACATAAAATATATTGTTTCGACTAATAGACGTTATTCTGAATATTAAATATGCTGATACCAATTTTGATTCTCTTCCACATTCCAATAAATATTTGTTCCAGTTGAGATGCAAACATAAACGTATTTCTGAATTGCAACACGCTGACGGGGCAAGCCCTACCTTCTCAACATGCGTGAATTTGTATAAACAGCTCTATGGTTTTTAATTTTAAAGCGGTATAAACGCGGTGTAAGCGCTAGATTTTCGTGAAAATATCTGAAAAATTCGAAATTCTGCAATTGAATTACAGAACTATTGTTGTGATCGATAGTAAGTTTATATTTGGAGTGGCACTGCCAACCCTGCCACCCCTAACGAGCCCCTTGCTGAGTACTCTCCTTTCAGGGAAACTTTTGAAATCAACGACAAAATAATTTAGGGCGCCTGAATGTGAAAATATCACTGTGTAATAAGTTCAGACTGACGTGAGACACTTGAAATTTCGATATTCGTTTGTAATTCGTCACAGGTCCATAAAGGAATGCATGTTAATGTAAACAAGTGTTAGTTTGTCGGAGAGGCCGAATAAGATTTTTAACATTCCCGTCAAAATATTTATTTACTTTAGAATGTTAATTTCTTAAATTCATTTTGTGACAATTTTGACGGGCCATACGAATACACCTGTGCGAGTATTATTTGGTACATACAAATTAATCTCTTTTGTTATCCAAATTGTTTTTATACGCACTAGGCACGTGCACCTCATATAATTGTGAAAATTGCTGCTTCAGCGTCTGGAACGCTGGTATTCATCGTCGCCAAGGTCGAGGCGACGCATCGGTATTCGAAGTTCTATCGCTATTAAATAAATTATTTTAATATAATATTCCCGATTTGTTCTTGCCGTTAATTAAAACTCTCCCCAATCGATTTTCGAAAAATTTCCAGCGTCGGACCGGACTTCACTTATTTTCGTACGCAAAATTTTTACGTTCAGTTAATGATAGTGGTGTATTTGTTCTTCACCAAACCTGCTCCGGCCAAAATCCGAAATTTTCACTGACATCATACGCTTAAGTATTGTGTGCTTATACACGATTTACACTATTTATTTTACGTACATTGCGTTCATTATGGTTCTGGATAATTTATAACTAAGATGGAGCAGTTTGAAAATCTAATAGTAAGCGGAGAACAAATACCACCATGTATAATTCCCGTGAAAAGTGATGGAAATAGTCTTTTTTACTATCTTTCCTATTGCATTTTTAATACCGGAAATAGAGCTCAAGAGGTTCGCACTTTAATTCTTCATTTTAAAATTACCAAAATTTTTGTAAAATTTACCTGAATACGTTAAACACCCCAAACATAACGCACCATTCCAAACTATCCCTAAAAGTCATACACTTACCATTCAAAACTACTCCAGGTCAACCCATAATTAAAAAAAAATTACGAATTCTAAGCAAACTACGCCAAACTCGCATAAATGACTTCGAATTCCCCTAAATCACCCCAACCACTTCTTACCAAGCCAACCAAAGCCCAATCACATTATAATTACCAAAAATTTCGTTTAATCCGCCAAAGCTAAACCCTGCCAACCATCAATAACCATTCCAAACAATCCTCAAAGAAACCCATATCATCCGAAACAACCCCAAATCAACCTAATATTTTTGCATTTTTTTGAACCATAGCAAATCACGCCAAATTAACATAAATAACTTCGACTTTTTTTATCCATAAATCCCAAATACTTCGTTTTTATATTTTTAAAATTTTGTATTTATATATTTCAACATTGTCTTTAACGTTGTCAGAGAACTAAATGGGAATAATTTGGAATAATTTAGCTTCTCTGTCAACTCTCCTTCTCTTGAAACTTTTGAAAACAACGACAAAATTATTTAGGGCGCCTGGATTTGAAAATATCACTCTGTGTAATAAGTTCAGACTGACTAGAGTAAAAAGAAAGGAGCTTGCACCCAGAAACGAAATTAAATGGAACACTTGAAGTTGCAATATTTGTTTGTAATTCGTCACAAGTCCATGAAGGAATGCGTGTTAATGTAAACAAATGTGAGTTTATTGGAGATGCCGAATAAGATTTTTACATTATTAAAGCAGCTTGAGCCTGCCACGTCAAGGGCAAGGTCACAAACGTGAAAAGGCGATGCTCGATTTGGTTCTATTTAATATCTATGCAGATCAAATAAAGTATTTTAATTTAACATTCCCTTGGTGGTTGATTTGTTCCTCGCGTTAACCAAATCTGTCTCAATCAATTTTCGAAAAATTACCAGAGTTGGACCGGACTCCACTTATATTTGTACGCTAATTTTTACGTTCAATTAATGATAGTGGTGTATTTGTTTTTCACCAAATTTGCCCCGGCTGAAATCCGAAATTTGCACCGTTGTACGAGACTTCACTGACATTCATACCCTTAATAATTCTGTGCTTATACACGTTTTACACTATTTATTTTACGTACATTCTGTTCATTATTGCTGTACATCATTTATAACTAATATGGAGAAGTTTGAAAATATAGCGATGTACAAATACCACACCGTATTATTCCCGTGAAAGGTGATGGATATCTTTTTTACTATCTATGTTATTGGTATTGAAATTTTAATACTGGCAAGTGAGCTCAAAAGGTTCGCACTTTAATTGTCAAACAAGTTGCGGCCAGGTTTTAATAATTTTTGTGCAGTTCAGAAGGAGATATCAACCAAAGTATCCTCTTTGTCCAAATCATATTGAAGTCCTGCCAACGCAGGTTAATTGCAGCAAATTTGTTTATTTTGTGATAGGCAAGGTAGAGCATTCCCATTGTATTATAATGTCGATTAGTCAACATCGCCAATACACCACTTTTGTCAACACTGCGTTTATTTAATCTACGTCCGGGCAACGCCGGGTAAATTCAGCTAGTTTAAGAATAAACGACTCACAGAATACAATATGACAATATTCAAAAATATCTATATGTCATCTCTCCTAGTCTTTTAGATTCTTCATTGATTACTCTCACACTATGCCAGACTCACCTAAATTACCTCGGCTACTCTAAATCATCACCAACTAACCCTTACCACAACAAACTAAACCCAATCATTTTTAAATTACAAAAAAATGCTAGTAACCATAGCAAACTATGCCAAACTCACCTAAATTACTTCGGCTACCATAAATCATCACCAACTAACCCTTATCACAACAAACTAAACCCAATCACTTTTAAATTACAAAAAAATGCTACTAACCATAGCAAACTATGCCAAACTCACCTAAATTACTTCGGCTATCAAAAATCACCCCTAACTACACTTTACAGCAACAAACTAAAACCAATCACTTTAAAATTACAAAAAAATGCTAAAAATCATAACAAACTATACCAGAATCACATAAATTACTTCGGCTACCGTAAATCACCCACAACAAACCAAACCTTATCATCTTAAAATTACAAAAAAAGGTGTACAAATCATAACAAACTATGCCAGACTCACCTAAATTACTTCGGCTACTATAAATCATCACCAACTAACCCTTAACACAACAAACTAAACCCAATCACTTTTAAATTACAAAAAAAATGCTAGTAACAATAGCAAACTATGCCAAACTCACCTAAATTACTTCGGCTACCATAAATCATCACCAACTAACCCTTACCACAACAAACTCAACCCAATCACTTTTAAATTACAAAAAAATGCCACTAACCATAGCAAACTATGCCAAACTCACCTAAATTACTTCGGCTATCAAAAATCACCCCCCACTACACTTTACAGCAACAAACTAAGCCCAATCACTTTAAAATTACAAAAAAATGCTAAAAATTATAACAAACTATACCAGAATCACCTAAATTACTTCGGCTACCGTAAATCACCCCCAACTATCCCTTACCACAACAAACCAAACCATATCATCTTAAAATTACAAAAAAAGGTGTACAAATCATAACAAACTATGCCAGACTCACCTAAATTACTTCGGCTACTATAAATCATCACCAACAAACCCTTAACACAACAAACTAAACCCAATCACTTTTAAATTACAAAAAAATGCTAGTAACCATAGCAAACTATGCCAAACTCACCTAAATTACTTCGGCTACCGTAAATCACCCCCAACTATCCCTTACCACAACAAACCAAACCATATCATCTTAAAATTACAAAAAAAGTGTACAAATCATAACAAACTGTGCCAGACTCACCTAAATTACTTCGGCTACTCTAAATCATTACCAACTAATCCTTACCACAACAAACTAAACCCTATTATTTTTAAATTACAAAAAAATGCTAGTAACCATAGCAAACTATGCCAAACTCACCTAAATTACTTCGGCTACCATAAATCATCACCAACTAACCCTTAGAACAACAAACTAAACCCAATCACTTTTAAATTACAAAAAAATGCTACTAACCATAGCAAACTATGCCAAACTTACCTAAATTACTTCGGCTATCAAAAATAACCCCCATCTACACTTTACAGCAACAAACTAAGCCCAATCACTTTAAAATTACAAAAAAATCCTAAAAATCATAACAAAATATACCAGAATCACCTAAATTACTTCGGCTACCGTAAATCACCCCCAACTAACCCTTACCACAACAAACCAAACCATATCATCTTAAAATTACAAAAAAAGTGTACAAATCATAACAAACTGTGCCAGACTCACCTAAATTACTTCGGCTACTTTAAATCATCACCAACTAACCCTTACCACAACAAACTAAACCCAATCACATTTAAATTACAAAAAAATGCTACTAACCATAGCAAACTATGCCAAACTCACCTAAATTACTTCGGCTATCAAAAATCACCCCCAACTTCACTTTACAGCAACAAACTAAGCCCAATCACTTTAAAATTACAAAAAAATGCTATAAATCATAACAAACTATACCAGAATCACCCAAATTACTTCGGCTACCGTAAATCACCCCCAACTATCCCTTACCACAACAAACCAAACCATATCATCTTAAAATTACAAAAAAAGGTGTACAAATCATAACAAACTATGCCAGACTCACCTAAATTACTTCGGCTACCATAAATCATCACCAACTAACCCTTACCACAACAAACTATACCCAATCACTTTTAAATTACAAAAAAATGCTACTAACCATAGCAAACTATGCCAAACTCACCTAAATTACTTCGGCTATCAAAAATCACCCCCAACTACACTTTAAAGCAACAAACTAAGCCCATTCACTTTAAAATTACAAAAAAATGCTAAAAATCAGAACAAACTATACCAGAATAACTTAAATTACTTCGGCTACCGTAAATCACCCCCAACTATCCCTTACCACAACAAACCAAACCATATCATCTTAAAATTACAAAAAAAGTGTACAAATCATAACAAACTATGCCAGACTCACCTAAATTACTTCGGCTACTATAAATCATCACCAACTAACCCTTAACACAACAAACTAAACCCAATCACTTTTAAATTACAAAAAAAATGCTAGTAACAATAGCAAACTATGCCAAACTCACCTAAATTACTTCGGCTACCATAAATCATCACCAACTAACCCTTACCACAACAAACTCAACCCAATCACTTTTAAATTACAAAAAAATGCTACTAACCATAGCAAACTATGCCAAACTCACCTAAATTACTTCGGCTATCAAAAATCACCCCCCACTACACTTTACAGCAACAAACTAAGCCCAATCACTTTAAAATTACAAAAAAATGCTAAAAATTATAACAAACTATACCAGAATCACCTAAATTACTTCGGCTACCGTAAATCACCCCCAACTATCCCTTACCACAACAAACCAAACCATATCATCTTAAAATTACAAAAAAAGGTGTACAAATCATAACAAACTATGCCAGACTCACCTAAATTACTTCGGCTACTATAAATCATCACCAACAAACCCTTAACACAACAAACTAAACCCAATCACTTTTAAATTACAAAAAAATGCTAGTAACCATAGCAAACTATGCCAAACTCACCTAAATTACTTCGGCTACCGTAAATCACCCCCAACTATCCCTTACCACAACAAACCAAACCATATCATCTTAAAATTACAAAAAAAGTGTACAAATCATAACAAACTGTGCCAGACTCACCTAAATTACTTCGGCTACTCTAAATCATTACCAACTAATCCTTACCACAACAAACTAAACCCTATTATTTTTAAATTACAAAAAAATGCTAGTAACCATAGCAAACTATGCCAAACTCACCTAAATTACTTCGGCTACCATAAATCATCACCAACTAACCCTTAGAACAACAAACTAAACCCAATCACTTTTAAATTACAAAAAAAATGCTACTAACCATAGCAAACTATGCCAAACTTACCTAAATTACTTCGGCTATCAAAAATAACCCCCATCTACCCTTTACAGCAACAAACTAAGCCCAATCACTTTAAAATTACAAAAAAATCCTAAAAATCATAACAAAATATACCAGAATCACCTAAATTACTTCGGCTACCGTAAATCACCCCCAACTAACCCTTACCACAACAAACCAAACCATATCATCTTAAAATTACAAAAAAAGTGTACAAATCATAACAAACTGTGCCAGACTCACCTAAATTACTTCGGCTACTTTAAATCATCACCAACTAACCCTTACCACAACAAACTAAACCCAATCACATTTAAATTACAAAAAAATGCTACTAACCATAGCAAACTATGCCAAACTCACCTAAATTACTTCGGCTATCAAAAATCACCCCCAACTTCACTTTACAGCAACAAACTAAGCCCAATCACTTTAAAATTACAAAAAAATGCTATAAATCATAACAAACTATACCAGAATCACCCAAATTACTTCGGCTACCGTAAATCACCCCCAACTATCCCTTACCACAACAAACCAAACCATATCATCTTAAAATTACAAAAAAAGGTGTACAAATCATAACAAACTATGCCAGACTCACCTAAATTACTTCGGCTACCATAAATCATCACCAACTAACCCTTACCACAACAAACTATACCCAATCACTTTTAAATTACAAAAAAATGCTACTAACCATAGCAAACTATGCCAAACTCACCTAAATTACTTCGGCTATCAAAAATCACCCCCAACTACACTTTAAAGCAACAAACTAAGCCCATTCACTTTAAAATTACAAAAAAATGCTAAAAATCAGAACAAACTATACCAGAATAACTTAAATTACTTCGGCTACCGTAAATCACCCCCAACTATCCCTTACCACAACAAACCAAACCATATCATCTTAAAATTACAAAAAAAGTGTACAAATCATAACAAACTGTGCCAGACTCACCTAAATTACTTCGGCTACTCTAAATCATTACCAACTAATCCTTACCACAACAAACTAAACCCTATTATTTTTAAATTACAAAAAAATGCTAGTAACCATAGCAAACTATGCCAAACTCACCTAAATTACTTCGGCTACCATAAATCATCACCAACTAACCCTTAGAACAACAAACTAAACCCAATCACTTTTAAATTACAAAAAAATGCTACTAACCATAGCAAACTATGCCAAACTTACCTAAATTACTTCGGCTATCAAAAATAACCCCCATCTACACTTTACAGCAACAAACTAAGCCCAATCACTTTAAAATTACAAAAAAATCCTAAAAATCATAACAAAATATACCAGAATCACCTAAATTACTTCGGCTACCGTAAATCACCCCCAACTATCCCTTACCACAACAAACCAAACCATATCATCTTAAAATTACAAAAAAAGGTGTACAAATCATAACAAACTATGCCAGACTCACCTAAATTACTTCGGCTGCCATAAATCAACACCAACTAACCCTTACCACAACAAACTATACCCAATCACGTTTAAATTACAACAAAATGCTACTAACCATAGCAAACTATGCCAAACTCACCTAAATTACTTCGGCTATCAAAAATCACCCCCAACTACACTTTAAAGCAACAAACTAAGCCCATTCACTTTACAATTACAAAAAAATGCTAAAAATCAGAACAAACTATACCAGAATAACCTAAATTACTTCGGCTACCGTAAATCACCCCCAACTATCCCTTACCACAACAAACCAAACCATATCATCTTAAAATTACAAAAAAAGGTGTACAAATTATAAAAAACTATGCCAGACTCACCTAAATTACTTCGGCTACTCTAAATCATTACCAACTAATCCTTACCACAACAAACTAAACCCTATTATTTTTAAATTACAAAAAAATGCTAGTAACCATAGCAAACTATGCCAAACTCACCTAAATTACTTCGGCTACCATAAATCATCACCAACTAACCCTTACAACAACAAACTAAACCCAATCACTTTTAAATTACAAAAAAATGCTACTAACCATAGCAAATTATGCCAAACTCTTCTAAATTACTTTGGCTATCAAAAATCACCCCCAACTACACTTTACAGAAACAAACTAAGCCCAATCACTTTAAAATTACAAAAAAATGCTAAAAATCATAACAAACTATACCAGAATCACCTAAATTACTTCGGCTACCGTAAATCACCCCCAACTATCCCTTACCACAACAAACCAAACCATATCATTTTAAAATTACAAAAAAGGTGTACAAATCATAACAAACTATGCCAGACTCACCTAAATTACTTCGGCTACTATAAATCATCACCAACAAGCCCTTAACACAACAAACTAAACCCAATCACTTTTAAATTACAAAAAAATGCTAGTAACCATAGCAAACTATGCCAAACTCACCTAAATTACTTCGGCTACCATAAATCATCACCAACTAACCCTTACCACAACAAACTAAACCCAATCACTTTTAAATTACAAAAAAATGCTACTAACCATAGCAAACTATGCCAAACTCACCTAAATTACTTCGGCTACCATAAATCATCACCAACTAACCCTTACCACAACAAACTAAACCCAATCACTTTTAAATTACAAAAAAATGCTACTAACCATAGCAAACTATGTCAAACTCACCTAAATTACTTCGGCTACTATAAATCATCACCAACAAACCCTTAACACAACAAACTAATCCCAATCACTTTTAAATTACAAAAAAATGCTAGTAACCATAGCAAACTATGCCAAACTCACCTAAATTACTTCGGCTACCGTAAATCACCCCCAACTATCTCTTACCACAACAAACCAAACCATATCATCTTAAAATTACAAAAAAAGTGTACAAATCATAACAAACTGTGCCAGACTCACCTAAATTACTTCGGCTACTCTAAATCATTACCAACTAATCCTTACCACAACAAACTAAACCCTATTATTTTTAAATTACAAAAAAATGCTAGTAACCATAGCAAATTATGCCAAACTCACCTAAATTACTTCGGCTACCATAAATCATCACCAACTAACCCTTAGAACAACAAACTAAACCCAATCATTTTTAAATTACAAAAAAATGCTACTAACCATAGCAAACTATGCCAAACTTACCTAAATTACTTCGGCTATCAAAAATAACCCCCATCTACACTTTACAGCAACAAACTAAGCCCAATCACTTTAAAATTACAAAAAAATCCTAAAAATCATAACAAAATATACCAGAATCACCTAAATTACTTCGGCTACCGTAAATCACACCCAACTATCCCTTACCACAACAAACCAAACCATATCATCTTAAAATTACAAAAAAAGTGTACAAATCATAACAAACTGTGCCAGACTCACCTAAATTACTTCGGCTACTGTAAATCATCACCAACTAACCCTTACCACAACAAACTAAACCCAATCACATTTAAATTACAAAAAAATGCTACTAACCATAGCAAACTATGCCAAACTCACCTAAATTACTTCGGCTACCGTAAATCACCCCCAACTATCCCTTACCACAACAAACCAAACCATATCATCTTAAAATTACAAAAAAAGTGTACAAATCATAACAAACTGTGCCAGACTCACCTAAATTACTTCGGCTACTCTAAATCATTACCAACTAATCCTTACCACAACAAACTAAACCCTATTATTTTTAAATTACAAAAAAATGCTAGTAACCATAGCAAACTATGCCAAACTCACCTAAATTACTTCGGCTACCATAAATCATCACCAACTAACCCTTAGAACAACAAACTAAACCCAATCACTTTTAAATTACAAAAAAATGCTACTAACCATAGCAAACTATGCCAAACTTACCTAAATTACTTCGGCTATCAAAAATAACCCCCATCTACACTTTACAGCAACAAACTAAGCCCAATTACTTTAAAATTACAAAAAAATGCTATAAATCATAACAAACTATACCAGAATCACTTAAATTACTTCGGCTACCGTAAATCACCCCCAACTATCCCTTACCACAACAAACCAAACCATATCATCTTAAAATTACAAAAAAAGGTGTACAAATCATAACAAACTATGCCAGACTCACCTAAATTACTTCGGCTACTATAAATCATCACCAACAAACCCTTAACACAACAAACTAAACCCAATCACTTTTAAATTACAAAAAAATGCTAGTAACCATAGCAAACTATGCCAAACTCACCTAAATTACTTCGGCTACCGTAAATCACCCCCAACTATCCCTTACCACAACAAACCAAACCATATCATCTTAAAATTACAAAAAAAGTGTACAAATCATAACAAACTGTGCCAGACTCACCTAAATTACTTCGGCTACTCTAAATCATTACCAACTAATCCTTACCACAACAAACTAAACCCTATTATTTTTAAATTACAAAAAAATGCTAGTAACCATAGCAAACTATGCCAAACTCACCTAAATTACTTCGGCTACCATAAATCATCACCAACTAACCCTTAGAACAACAAACTAAACCCAATCACTTTTAAATTACAAAAAAATGCTACTAACCATAGCAAACTATGCCAAACTTACCTAAATTACTTCGGCTATCAAAAATAACCCCCATCTACACTTTACAGCAACAAACTAAGCCCAATCACTTTAAAATTACAAAAAAATCCTAAAAATCATAACAAAATATACCAGAATCACCTAAATTACTTCGGCTACCGTAAATCACCCCCAACTAACCCTTACCACAACAAACCAAACCATATCATCTTAAAATTACAAAAAAAGTGTACAAATCATAACAAACTGTGCCAGACTCACCTAAATTACTTCGGCTACTTTAAATCATCACCAACTAACCCTTACCACAACAAACTAAACCCAATCACATTTAAATTACAAAAAAATGCTACTAACCATAGCAAACTATGCCAAACTCACCTAAATTACTTCGGCTATCAAAAATCACCCCCAACTTCACTTTACAGCAACAAACTAAGCCCAATCACTTTAAAATTACAAAAAAATGCTATAAATCATAACAAACTATACCAGAATCACCCAAATTACTTCGGCTACCGTAAATCACCCCCAACTATCCCTTACCACAACAAACCAAACCATATCATCTTAAAATTACAAAAAAAGGTGTACAAATCATAACAAACTATGCCAGACTCACCTAAATTACTTCGGCTACCATAAATCATCACCAACTAACCCTTACCACAACAAACTATACCCAATCACTTTTAAATTACAAAAAAATGCTACTAACCATAGCAAACTATGCCAAACTCACCTAAATTACTTCGGCTATCAAAAATCACCCCCAACTACACTTTAAAGCAACAAACTAAGCCCATTCACTTTAAAATTACAAAAAAATGCTAAAAATCAGAACAAACTATACCAGAATAACTTAAATTACTTCGGCTACCGTAAATCACCCCCAACTACCCCTTACCACAACAAACCAAACCATATCATCTTAAAATTACAAAAAAAGTGTACAAATCATAACAAACTGTGCCAGACTCACCTAAATTACTTCGGCTACTCTAAATCATTACCAACTAATCCTTACCACAACAAACTAAACCCTATTATTTTTAAATTACAAAAAAATGCTAGTAACCATAGCAAACTATGCCAAACTCACCTAAATTACTTCGGCTACCATAAATCATCACCAACTAACCCTTAGAACAACAAACTAAACCCAATCACTTTTAAATTACAAAAAAATGCTACTAACCATAGCAAACTATGCCAAACTTACCTAAATTACTTCGGCTATCAAAAATAACCCCCATCTACACTTTACAGCAACAAACTAAGCCCAATCACTTTAAAATTACAAAAAAATCCTAAAAATCATAACAAAATATACCAGAATCACCTAAATTACTTCGGCTACCGTAAATCACCCCCAACTATCCCTTACCACAACAAACCAAACCATATCATCTTAAAATTACAAAAAAAGGTGTACAAATCATAACAAACTATGCCAGACTCACCTAAATTACTTCGGCTGCCATAAATCATCACCAACTAACCCTTACCACAACAAACTATACCCAATCACGTTTAAATTACAACAAAATGCTACTAACCATAGCAAACTATGCCAAACTCACCTAAATTACTTCGGCTATCAAAAATCACCCCCAACTACACTTTAAAGCAACAAACTAAGCCCATTCACTTTACAATTACAAAAAAATGCTAAAAATCAGAACAAACTATACCAGAATAACCTAAATTACTTCGGCTACCGTAAATCACCCCCAACTATCCCTTACCACAACAAACCAAACCATATCATCTTAAAATTACAAAAAAAGGTGTACAAATTATAACAAACTATGCCAGACTCACCTAAATTACTTCGGCTACTCTAAATCATTACCAACTAATCCTTACCACAACAAACTAAACCCTATTATTTTTAAATTACAAAAAAATGCTAGTAACCATAGCAAACTATGCCAAACTCACCTAAATTACTTCGGCTACCATAAATCATCACCAACTAACCCTTACAACAACAAACTAAACCCAATCACTTTTAAATTACAAAAAAATGCTACTAACCATAGCAAATTATGCCAAACTCTTCTAAATTACTTTGGCTATCAAAAATCACCCCCAACTACACTTTACAGCAACAAACTAAGCCCAATCACTTTAAAATTACAAAAAAATGCTAAAAATCATAACAAACTATACCAGAATCACCTAAATTACTTCGGCTACCGTAAATCACCCCCAACTATCCCTTACCACAACAAACCAAACCATATCATTTTAAAATTACAAAAAAGGTGTACAAATCATAACAAACTATGCCAGACTCACCTAAATTACTTCGGCTACTATAAATCATCACCAACAAGCCCTTAACACAACAAACTAAACCCAATCACTTTTAAATTACAAAAAAATGCTAGTAACCATAGCAAACTATGCCAAACTCACCTAAATTACTTCGGCTACCATAAATCATCACCAACTAACCCTTACCACAACAAACTAAACCCAATCACTTTTAAATTACAAAAAAATGCTACTAACCATAGCAAACTATGCCAAACTCACCTAAATTACTTCGGCTACCATAAATCATCACCAACTAACCCTTACCACAACAAACTAAACCCAATCACTTTTAAATTACAAAAAAATGCTACTAACCATAGCAAACTATGTCAAACTCACCTAAATTACTTCGGCTACTATAAATCATCACCAACAAACCCTTAACACAACAAACTAATCCCAATCACTTTTAAATTACAAAAAAATGCTAGTAACCATAGCAAACTATGCCAAACTCACCTAAATTACTTCGGCTACCGTAAATCACCCCCAACTATCTCTTACCACAACAAACCAAACCATATCATCTTAAAATTACAAAAAAAGTGTACAAATCATAACAAACTGTGCCAGACTCACCTAAATTACTTCGGCTACTCTAAATCATTACCAACTAATCCTTACCACAACAAACTAAACCCTATTATTTTTAAATTACAAAAAAATGCTAGTAACCATAGCAAACTATGCCAAACTCACCTAAATTACTTCGGCTACCATAAATCATCACCAACTAACCCTTAGAACAACAAACTAAACCCAATCACTTTTAAATTACAAAAAAATGCTACTAACCATAGCAAACTATGCCAAACTTACCTAAATTACTTCGGCTATCAAAAATAACCCCCATCTACACTTTACAGCAACAAACTAAGCCCAATCACTTTAAAATTACAAAAAAATCCTAAAAATCATAACAAAATATACCAGAATCACCTAAATTACTTCGGCTACCGTAAATCACACCCAACTATCCCTTACCACAACAAACCAAACCATATCATCTTAAAATTACAAAAAAAGTGTACAAATCATAACAAACTGTGCCAGACTCACCTAAATTACTTCGGCTACTGTAAATCATCACCAACTAACCCTTACCACAACAAACTAAACCCAATCACATTTAAATTACAAAAAAATGCTACTAACCATAGCAAACTATGCCAAACTCACCTAAATTACTTCGGCTATCAAAAATCACCCCAAACTTCACTTTACAGCAACAAACTAAGCCCAATTACTTTAAAATTACAAAAAAATGCTATAAATCATAACAAACTATACCAGAATCACTTAAATTACTTCGGCTACCGTAAATCACCCCCAACTATCCCTTACCACAACAAACCAAACCATATCATCTTAAAATTACAAAAAAAGGTGTACAAATCATAACAAACTATGCCAGACTCACCTAAATTACTTCGGCTACCATAAATCATCACCAACTAACCCTTACCACAACAAACTATACCCAATCACTTTTAAATTACAAAAAAATGCTACTAACCATAGCAAACTATGCCAAACTCACCTAAATTACTTCGGCTATCAAAAATCACCCCCAACTACACTTTAAAGCAACAAACTAAGCCCATTCACTTTAAAATTACAAAAAAATGCTAAAAATCAGAACAAACTATACCAGAATAACTTAAATTACTTCGGCTACCGTAAATCACCCCCAACTATCCCTTACCACAACAAACCAAACCATATCATCTTAAAATTACAAAAAAAGGTGTACAAATCATAACAAACTATGCCAGACTCACCTAAATTACTTCGGCTACTCTAAATCATTACCAACTAATCCTTACCACAACAAACTAAACCCTATTATTTTTAAATTACAAAAAAATGCTAGTAACCATAGCAAACTATGCCAAACTCACCTAAATTACTTCGGCTACCATAAATCATCACCAACTAACCCTTACTACAACAAACTAAACCCAATCACTTTTAAATTACAAAAAAATGCTACTAACCATAGCAAACTATGCCAAACTCTTCTAAATTACTTTGGCTATCAAAAATCATCCCCAACTACACTTTACAGCAACAAACTAAGCCCAATCACTTTAAAATTACAAAAAAATGCTAAAAATCATAACAAACTATACCAGAATCACCTAAATTACTTCGACTACCGTAAATCACCCCCAACTATCCCTTACCACAACAAACCAAACCATATCATCTTAAAATTACAAAAAAGGTGTACAAATCATAACAAACTATGCCAGACTCACCTAAATTACTTCGGCTACTATAAATCATCACCAACAAACCCTTAACACAACAAACTAAACTCAATCACTTTTAAATTACAAAAAAATGCTAGTAACCATAGCAAACTATGCCAAACTCACCTAAATTACTTCGGCTACCATAAATCATCACCAACTAACCCTTACCACAACAAACTAAACCCAATCACTTTTAAATTACAAAAAAATGCTATTAACCATAGCAAACTATGCCAAACTCACCTAAATTACTTCGGCTACCATAAATCATCACCAACTAACCCTTACCACAACAAACTAAACCCAATCACTTTTAAATTACAAAAAAATGCTACTAACCATAGCAAACTATGTCAAACTCACCTAAATTACTTCGGCTATCAAAAATCACCCCCAACTACACTTTACAGCAACAAACTAAGCCCAATCACTTTAAAATTACAAAAAAATGCTAAAAATCATAACAAACCATACCAGAATCACCTAAATTACTTCGGCTACCGTAAATCACCCCCAACAATCTCTTACCACAACAAACCAAACCATATCATCTTAAAATTACAAAAAAGGTGTACAAATCATAACAAACTATTCCAGACTCACCTAAATTACTTCGGCTACCCTAAATCATCACCAACTAACCCTTACCACAACAAACTAAATCCAATCACTTTTAAATTACAAAAAAATGCTACTAACCATAGCAAACTATGCCAAACTCATTTAAATTACTTCGGCTATCAAAAATCACCCCCAACTACTCTTTACAGCAACAAACTAATCCCAATCACTTTAAAATTACAAAAAAATGCTAAAAATCATAACAAACTATACCAGAATCACCTAAATTACTTCGGCTACCGTAAATCACCCCCAACTATCCCTTACCACAACAAACCAAACCATATCATCTTAAAATTTTGAAAAAAGGTATACAAATCATAACAAACTATGCCAGACTCACCTACATTACTTCGGCTACCCTAAATTATCACCAACTAACCCTTACCACAACCAACTAAACCAAATCACTTTTAAATTACAAAAAAATGCTACTAACCATAGCAAACTATGCCAAATCCACCTAAATTACTTCGGCTATCAAAGATCACCCCCAACTACACTTTACAGCAACAAACTAAGCCCAATCACTTTAAAATTACAAAAAAATTCTAAAAATCATAACAAACTATACCAGAATCACCTAAATTACTTCGGCTACCGTAAATCACTCCCAACTATCCCTTACCACAACAAACCAAACCATATCATCTTAAAATTTCGAAAAAAGGTGTACAAATCATAACAAACTATGCCAGACTCACCTAAATTACTTCGGCTACTCTAAATCATCACCAACTAACCCTTACCACAACAAACTAAACCCAAACACTTTTAAATTACAAAAAAATGCTTCTAACCATAGCAAACTATGCCAAACTCACCTAAATTACTTCGGCTATCAAAAATCACCCCCAACTACACTTAACAGCAACAAAGTAAGCCCAATCGCTTTAAAATTACAAAAAAATGCTAAAAATCATAACAAACTATACCAGAATCACCTAAATTACTTCGGCTACCGTAAATCACCCCCAACTATGCCTTACCACAACAAACCAAACCATATCATCTTAAAATTTCAAAAAAGGTGTACAAATCATAACAAACTATGCCAGACTCACCTAAATTACTTCGGCTACTCTAAATCATCACCAACTAACCCTTATCACAACAAACTAAACCCAATCACTTTTAAATTACAAAAAAATGCTACTAACCATAGCAAACTATGCCAAACTCACCTAAATTTCTTCGGCTATCAAAAATCACCCCCAACTACACTTTACAGCAACAAACTAAGCCAAATCACTTTAAAATTACAAAAAAATACTAAAAATCATTACAAACTATACCAGAATCACCTAAATTACTTCGGCTACCGTAAATCACCCCCAACTACCCCTTACCACAACAAACCAAAACATATCATCTTAAAATTAGAAAAAAAGGTGTGCAAATCATAACAAATTATGCCAGACTCACCTAAATTACTTAGGCTACTCTAAATCATCACCAACTAACCCTTACCACAACAAACTAAACCCAATAACTTTTAAATTACAAAAAAATTCTACTAACATAGCAAACTATGCCAAACTAACCTAAATTACTTCGGCTATCAAAAATCACCCCCAACTACACTTTACAGCAACAAACTAAGCCCAATAACTTTAAAATTACAAAAAAATGCTAAAAATCATAACAAACTATACCAGAATCACCTAAATTGCTTCGGCTACCGTAAATCACACCCAAATAACCCTTACCACAACAAACCAAACCATATCATCTTAAAATTACAAAAAAAGGTGTACAAATCATAACAAACTATGCCAGACTCTCCTAAATTACTTCGGCTACTCTAAATCATCACCAGCTAACCCTTACCACAACAAACTAAGCCCAATCACATTTAAATTACAAAAAAATGCTACTAACCATAGCAAATTATGCCAAACTCACCTAAATTACTTCGCCTATCAAAAATCACCCCCAACTACACTTTACAGCAACAAACTAAGCCCAATCACTTTAAAATTACTAAAAAATGCTAAAAATCATAACAAACTATACCAGAATCACCTAAATTACTTCGGCTACCGTAAATCACCCCCAACTATCCCTTACCACAACAAACCAAACCATATCATCTTAAAATTACAAAAAAAGGTGTACAAATCATAACAAACTATGCCAGACTCACCTAAATTACTTCGGCTACTCTAAATCATCACCAACTAACCCTTACCACAACAAACTAAACCCAATCACTTTTAAATTACAAAAAAATGCTACCAACCATAGCAAACTATGCCAAACTCACCTAAATTACTTCGGCTATCAAAAATCACCCCCAACTACACTTTACAGCAACAAACTAAGCCCAATCACTTTAAAATTACAAAAAAATGCTAAAAATCATAACAAACTATACCAGAATTACCTAAATTACTTCGGCTACCGTAAATCAACCCAACTATTCCTTACCACAGCAAACCAAACCATATCATCTTATAATTACAAAAAAAGGTGTACAAATCATAACAAACTATGCCAGACTCACCTAAATTACTTCGGCTAGTCTAAATCATCACCAACTAACCCTTACCACAACAAACTAAAACCAATCACTTTTAAATTACAAAAAAATGCTACTAACAATAGAAAACTATGCCAAACTCACCTAAATTACTTCGCCTATCAAAAATCACCCGCAACTACACTTTACAGCAACAAACTAAACCCAATCACTTTAAAATTACAAAAAAATGCTAAAAATCATAACAAACTATACCAGAATCACCTAAATTACTTCGACTACCGTAAATCACCCCCAACTATCCCTTACCACAACAAACCAAACCATATCATCTTAAAATTACAAAAAAGGTGTACAAATCATAACAAACTATGCCAGACTCACCTAAATTACTTCGGCTACTATAAATCATCACCAACAAACCCTTAACACAACAAACTAAACTCAATCACTTTTAAATTACAAAAAAATGCTAGTAACCATAGCAAACTATGCCAAACTCACCTAAATTACTTCGGCTACCATAAATCATCACCAACTAACCCTTACCACAACAAACTAAACCCAATCACTTTTAAATTACAAAAAAATGCTATTAACCATAGCAAACTATGCCAAACTCACCTAAATTACTTCGGCTACCATAAATCATCACCAACTAACCCTTACCACAACAAACTAAACCCAATCACTTTTAAATTACAAAAAAATGCTACTAACCATAGCAAACTATGTCAAACTCACCTAAATTACTTCGGCTATCAAAAATCACCCCCAACTACACTTTACAGCAACAAACTAAGCCCAATCACTTTAAAATTACAAAAAAATGCTAAAAACATAACAAACTATACCAGAATCACCTAAATTACTTCGGCTACCGTAAATCACCTCCAACTATCCCTTACCACAACAAACAAAACCATATTATCTTAAAATTACAAAAAAAGGTGTACAAATCATAACAAACTATGATAGACTCACCTAAATTACTTCGGCTACACTAAATCATCACCAACTAACCCTTACCACAACAAACTAAACCCAATCACTTTTAAATTACAAAAAAATGCTAGTAACCATAGCAAACTATGCCAAACTCACCTAAATTACTTCAGCTACCATGAATGATCACCAACTATGCCTTACCACAACAAACTAAACCCAATCACTTTTAAATTACAAAAATATGCTACTAACCATAGCAAACTATGCCAAACTCACCTAAATTACTTCGGCTATCAAAAATCACCCCCAACTACACTTTACAGCAACAAACTAAGCCTAATCACTTTAAAATTACAAAAAAATGCTAAAAATCATAACAAACTATACCAGAATCACTTAAATTACTTCGCCTACCGTAAATCACCCCCAACTATCCTTTAGCACAACAAACCAAACCATATCATCTTAAAATTACAAAAAAAGGTGTACAAATCATAACAAATTATGCCAGACTCACCTAAATTACTTCGGCTACTCTAAATCATCACCAACTAACCCTTACCACAACAAACTAAACCCAATCACTTTTAAATTACAAAAAAATGCTACTAACCATAGCAAACTATGCCAAACACACCTAAATTACTTCGGCTATCAAAAATTACCCCTAACTACACTTTACAGCAACAAACTAATCCCAATCACTTTAAAATTACAAAAAAATGCTAAAAATCATAACAAACTATACCAGAATCACCTAAATTACTTCGGCTACCGTAAATCACCCCAACTATCCCTTACCACAACAAACCAAACCATATCATCCTAAAATTACAAAAAAAGGTGTACAAATCATAACAAACTATGCCAGACTCACCTAAATTACTTCGGCTACCCTAAATCATCACCAACTAACCCTTACCACAACAAACTAAACCCATTCACTTTTAAGTTACAAAAAAATGCTAGTAACCATAGCAAACCATGCCAAACTCACATAAATTACTTCGGCTACCATAAATCATCACCAACTAACCCTTACCACAACAAACTAAACCCAATCACTTTTAAATTACAAAAAAATCCTACTAACCATAGCAAACCATGCCAAACTCAATTAAATTACTTCGGCTACCATAAATCATCACCAACTAACCCTTACCACAACAAACTAAACCCAATCACATTTAAATTACAAAAAAATGCTACTAACCATAGCAAACTATGCCAAACTCACCTAAATTACTTCGGCTATCAAAAATCACCCCTAACTACACTTTACAGCAACAAACTAAGCCCAATCACTTTAAAATTACAAAAAAATGCTAAAAATCATAACAAACTATACCAGAATCACCTAAATTACTTCGGCTACCGTAAATCACCCCAACTATCCCTTACCACAACAAACCAAACCATATCATCTAAAAATTACAAAAAAAGGTGTACAAATCATAACAAATTATGCCAGACTCACCTAAATTACTTCGGCTGCCCTAAATCATCACCAACTAACCCTTACCACAACAAACCAAACCCATTCACTTTTAAATTACAAAAAAATACTAGTAACCATAGCAAACCATGCCAAACTCACCTAAATTACTTCGGCTACCATAAATCATCACCAACTAACCCTTACCACAACAAACTAAACCCAATCACTTTTAAATTACAAAAAAATGCTACTAACCATAGCAAACTATGCCAAACTCACCTAAATTACTTCGGCTACACTAAATCATCACCAACTAACCCTTACCACAACAAGCTAAACCCAATCACTTTTAAATTACAAAAAAATGCTAGTAACCATAGCAAACTATGCCAAACTCACCTAAATTACTTCAGCTACCATAAATGATCACCAACTATGCCTTACCACAACAAACTAAACCCAATCACTTTTAAATTACAAAAATATGCTACTAACCATAGCAAACTATGCCAAACTCACCTAAATTACTTCGGCTATCAAAAATCACGCCCAACTACACTTTACAGCAACAAACTAAGCCCAATCACTTTAAAATTACAAAAAAATGCTAAAAATCATAACAAACTATACCAGAATCACCTAAATTACTTCGGCTACCGTAAATCACCCCCAACTATCCTATAGCACAACAAACCAAACCATATCATCTTAAAATTACAAAAAAAGGTGTACAAATCATAACAAACTATGCCAGACTCACCTAAATTACTTCGGCTACACTAAATCATCACCAACTAACCCTTACCACAACAAACTAAACCCAATCACTTTTAAATTACAAAAAAATGCTAGTAACCATAGCAAACTATGCCAAACTCACCTAAATTACTTCAGCTACCATGAATGATCACCAACTATGCCTTACCACAACAAACTAAACCCAATCACTTTTAAATTACAAAAATATGCTACTAACCATAGCAAACTATGCCAAACTCACCTAAATTACTTCGGCTATCAAAAATCACCCCCAACTACACTTTACAGCAACAAACTAAGCCTAATCACTTTAAAATTACAAAAAAATGCTAAAAATCATAACAAACTATACCAGAATCACTTAAATTACTTCGCCTACCGTAAATCACCCCCAACTATCTTTTAGCACAACAAACCAAACCATATCATCTTAAAATTACAAAAAAAGGTGTACAAATCATAACAAATTATGCCAGACTCACCTAAATTACTTCGGCTACTCTAAATCATCACCAACTAACCCTTACCACAACAAACTAAACCCAATCACTTTTAAATTACAAAAAAATGCTACTAACCATAGCAAACTATGCCAAACACACCTAAATTACTTCGGCTATCAAAAATTACCCCTAACTACACTTTACAGCAACAAACTAATCCCAATCACTTTAAAATTACAAAAAAATGCTAAAAATCATAACAAACTATACCAGAATCACCTAAATTACTTCGGCTACCGTAAATCACCCCAACTATCCCTTACCACAACAAACCAAACCATATCATCTTAAAATTACAAAAAAAGGTGTACAAATCATAACAAACTATGCCAGACTCACCTAAATTACTTCGGCTACCCTAAATCATCACCAACTAACCCTTACCACAACAAACTAAACCCATTCACTTTTAAGTTACAAAAAAATGCTAGTAACCATAGCAAACCATGCCAAACTCACATAAATTACTTCGGCTACCATAAATCATCACCAACTAACCCTTACCACAACAAACTAAACCCAATCACTTTTAAATTACAAAAAAATCCTACTAACCATAGCAAACCATGCCAAACTCAATTAAATTACTTCGGCTACCATAAATCATCACCAACTAACCCTTACCACAACAAACTAAACCCAATCACATTTAAATTACAAAAAAATGCTACTAACCATAGCAAACTATGCCAAACTCACCTAAATTACTTCGGCTATCAAAAATCACCCCTAACTACACTTTACAGCAACAAACTAAGCCCAATCACTTTAAAATTACAAAAAAATGCTAAAAATCATAACAAACTATACCAGAATCACCTAAATTACTTCGGCTACCGTAAATCACCCCAACTATCCCTTACCACAACAAACCAAACCATATCATCTAAAAATTACAAAAAAAGGTGTACAAATCATAACAAATTATGCCAGACTCACCTAAATTACTTCGGCTGCCCTAAATCATCACCAACTAACCCTTACCACAACAAACCAAACCCATTCACTTTTAAATTACAAAAAAATACTAGTAACCATAGCAAACCATGCCAAACTCACCTAAATTACTTCGGCTACCATAAATCATCACCAACTAACCCTTACCACAACAAACTAAACCCAATCACTTTTAAATTACAAAAAAATGCTACTAACCATAGCAAACTATGCCAAACTCACCTAAATTACTTCGGCTACACTAAATCATCACCAACTAACCCTTACCACAACAAGCTAAACCCAATCACTTTTAAATTACAAAAAAATGCTAGTAACCATAGCAAACTATGCCAAACTCACCTAAATTACTTCAGCTACCATAAATGATCACCAACTATGCCTTACCACAACAAACTAAACCCAATCACTTTTAAATTACAAAAATATGCTACTAACCATAGCAAACTATGCCAAACTCACCTAAATTACTTCGGCTATCAAAAATCACGCCCAACTACACTTTACAGCAACAAACTAAGCCCAATCACTTTAAAATTACAAAAAAATGCTAAAAATCATAACAAATTATACCAGAATCACCTAAATTACTTCGGCTACCGTAAATCACCCCCAACTATCCCTTACCACAACAAACCAAACCATATCATCTTAAAATTACAAAAAAAGGTGTACAAATCATAACAAACTATGCCAGACTCACCTAAATTACTTCGGCTACTCTAAATCATCACCAACTAACTCTTACCACAACAAACTAAACCCAATCACTTTTAAATTACAAAAAAATGCTAGTAATTATAGCAAACCATGCCAAACTCACCTAAATTACTTCGGCTACCATAAATCATCACCAACTAACCCGTACCACAACAAACTAAACCCAATCACTTTTAAATTACAAAAAAATGCTACTAACCATAGCAAACTATGCCAAACTCACCTAAATTACTTCGGCTATCAAAAATCACCCCCAACTACACTTTACAGCAACAAACTAAACCCAATCACTTTAAAATTACAAAAAAATGCTAAAAACATAACAAACTATACCAGAATCACCTAAATTACTTCGGCTACCGTAAATCACCCCCAACTATCCTATAGCACAACAAACCAAACCATATCATCTTAAAATTACAAAAAAAGGTGTACAAATCATAACAAACTATGCCAGACTCACCTAAATTACTTCGGCTACTCTAAATCATCACCAACTAAACCTTACCACAACAAACTAAACCGAATCACTTTTAAATTACAAAAAAATGCTAGTAACAATAGCAAACTATGCCAAACTCAAATAAATTATTTCGGCTACCATAAATCATTACCAACTAACCCTCACCTCAACAAACTAAACCCAATCACTTTTAAATTACAAAAAAATGCTACTAACCATAGCAAACTATGCCAAACTCAGCTAAATTACTTCGGGTATCAAAAATCATCCCCAACTACACTTTACAGCTACAAACTAAGCCCAATCACTTTAAAATTACAAAAAAATGCTAAAAATCATAACAAATTATACCAGAATCACCTAAATTACTTCGGCTACCGTAAATCACCCCCAACTATCCCTTACCACAACAAACCAAACCATATCATCTTAAAATTACAAAAAAAGGTGTACAAATCATAACAAACTATGCCAGACTCACCTAAATTACTTCGGCTACTCTAAATCATCACCAACTAACTCTTACCACAACAAACTAAACCCAATCACTTTTAAATTACAAAAAAATGCTAGTAATTATAGCAAACCATGCCAAACTCACCTAAATTACTTCGGCTACCATAAATCATCACCAACTAACCCGTACCACAACAAACTAAACCCAATCACTTTTAAATTACAAAAAAATGCTACTAACCATAGCAAACTATGCCAAACTCACCTAAATTACTTCGGCTATCAAAAATCACCCCCAACTACACTTTACAGCAACAAACTAAACCCAATCACTTTAAAATTACAAAAAAATGCTAAAAACATAACAAACTATACCAGAATCACCTAAATTACTTCGGCTACCGTAAATCACCTCCAAATATCCCTTACCACAACAAACAAAACCATATTATCTTAAAATTACAAAAAAAGGTGTACAAATCATAACAAACTATGATAGACTCACCTAAATTACTTCGGCTACTCTAAATCATCACCAACTAACCCTTACCACAACAAACTAAACCCAATCACTTTTAAATTACAAAAAAATGCTAGTAACCATAGCAAACTATGCCAAACTCACCTAAATTACTTCAGCTACCATGAATGATCACCAACTATGCCTTACCACAACAAACTAAACCCAATCACTTTTAAATTACAAAAATATGCTACTAACCATAGCAAACTATGCCAAACTCACCTAAATTACTTCGGCTATCAAAAATCACCCCCAACTATACTTTACAGCAACAAACTAAGCCTAATCACTTTAAAATTACAAAAAAATGCTAAAAATCATAACAAACTATACCAGAATCACTTAAATTACTTCGGCTACCGTAAATCACCCCCAACTATTCTTTAGCACAACAAACCAAACCATATCATCTTAAAATTACAAAAAAAGGTGTACAAATCATAACAAATTATGCCAGACTCACCTAAATTACTTCGGCTACTCTAAATCATCACCAACTAACCCTTACCACAACAAACTAAACCCAATCACTTTTAAGTTACAAAAAAATGCTACTAACCATAGCAAACTATGCCAAACACACCTAAATTACTTCGGCTATCAAAAATTACCCCTAACTACACTTTACAGCAACAAACTAATCCCAATCACTTTAAAATTACAAAAAAATGCTAAAAATCATAACAAACTATACCAGAATCACCTAAATTACTTCGGCTACCGTAAATCACCCCAACTATCCCTTACCACAACAAACCAAACCATATCATCTTAAAATTACCAAAAAAGGTGTACAAATCATAACAAACTATGCCAGACTCACCTAAATTACTTCGGCTACCCTAAATCATCACCAACTAACCCTTACCACAACAAACTAAACCCATTCACTTTTAAGTTACAAAAAAATGCTAGTAACCATAGCAAACCATGCCAAACTCACATAAATTACTTCGGCTACCATAAATCATCACCAACTAACCCTTACCACAACAAACTAAACCCAATCACTTTTAAATTACAAAAAAATGCTACTAACCATAGCAAACCATGCCAAACTCAATTAAATTACTTCGGCTACCATAAATCATCACCAACTAACCCTTACCACAACAAACTAAACCCAATCACATTTAAATTACAAAAAAATGCTACTAACCATAGCAAACTATGCCAAACTCACCTAAATTACTTCGGCAATCAAAAATCACCCCTAACTACACTTTACAGCAACAAACTAAGCCCAATCACTTTAAAATTACAAAAAAATGCTAAAAATCATAACAAACTATACCAGAATCACCTAAATTACTTCGGCTACCGTAAATCACCCCAACTATCCCTTACCACAACAAACCAAACCATATCATCTAAAAATTACAAAAAAAGGTGTACAAATCATAACAAATTATGCCAGACTCACCTAAATTACTTCGGCTGCCCTAAATCATCACCAACTAACCCTTACCACAACAAACCAAACCCATTCACTTTTAAATTACAAAAAAATACTAGTAACCATAGCAAACCATGCCAAACTAACCTAAATTACTTCGACTACCATAAATCATCACCAACTAACCCTTACCACAACAAACTAAACCCAATCACTTTTAAATTACAAAAAAATGCTACTAACCATAGCAAACTATGCCAAACTCACCTAAATTACTTCGGCTACACTAAATCATCACCAACTAACCCTTACCACAACAAACTAAACCCAATCACTTTTAAATTACAAAAAAATGCTAGTAACCATAGCAAACTATGCCAAACTCACCTAAATTACTTCAGCTACCATAAATGATCACCAATTATGCCTTACCACAACAAACTAAACCCAATCACTTTTAAATTACAAAAATATGCTACTAACCATAGCAAACTATGCCAAACTCACCTAAATTACTTCGGCTATCAAAAATCACGCCCAACTACACTTTACAGCAACAAACTAAGCCCAATCACTTTAAAATTACAAAAAAATGCTAAAAATCATAACAAACTATACCAGAATCACCTAAATTACTTCGGCTACCGTAAATCACCCCCAACTATCCTATAGCACAACAAACCAAACCATATCATCTTAAAATTACAAAAAAAGGTGTACAAATCATAACAAACTATGCCAGACTCACCTAAATTACTTCGGCTACTCTAAATCATCACCAACTAAACCTTACCACAACAAACTAAACCGAATCACTTTTAAATTACAAAAAAATGCTAGTAACAATAGCAAACTATGCCAAACTCAAATAAATTATTTCGGCTACCATAAATCATTACCAACTAACCCTTACCTCAACAAACTAAACCCAATCACTTTTAAATTACAAAAAAATGCTACTAACCATAGCAAACTATGCCAAACTCAGCTAAATTACTTCGGGTATCAAAAATCATCCCCAACTACACTTTACAGCTACAAACTAAGCCCAATCACTTTAAAATTACAAAAAAATGCTAAAAATCATAACAAATTATACCAGAATCACCTAAATTACTTCGGCTACCGTAAATCACCCCCAACTATCCCTTACCACAACAAACCAAACCATATCATCTTAAAATTACAAAAAAAGGTGTACAAATCATAACAAACTATGCCAGACTCACCTAAATTACTTCGGCTACTCTAAATCATCACCAACTAACTCTTACCACAACAAACTAAACCCAATCACTTTTAAATTACAAAAAAATGCTAGTAATTATAGCAAACCATGCCAAACTCACCTAAATTACTTCGGCTACCATAAATCATCACCAACTAACCCGTACCACAACAAACTAAACCCAATCACTTTTAAATTACAAAAAAATGCTACTAACCATAGCAAACTATGCCAAACTCACCTAAATTACTTCGGCTATCAAAAATCACCCCCAACTACACTTTACAGCAACAAACTAAACCCAATCATTTTAAAATTACAAAAAAATGCTAAAAACATAACAAACTATACCAGAATCACCTAAATTACTTCGGCTACCGTAAATCACCTCCAACTATCCCTTACCACAACAAACAAAACCATATTATCTTAAAATTACAAAAAAAGGTGTACAAATCATAACAAACTATGATAGACTCACCTAAATTACTTCGGCTACACTAAATCATCACCAACTAACCCTTACCACAACAAACTAAACCCAATCACTTTTAAATTACAAAAAAATGCTAGTAACCATAGCAAACTATGCCAAACTCACCTAAATTACTTCAGCTACCATGAATGATCACCAACTATGCCTTACCACAACAAACTAAACCCAATCACTTTTAAATTACAAAAATATGCTACTAACCATAGCAAACTATGCCAAACTCACCTAAATTACTTCGGCTATCAAAAATCACCCCCAACTATACTTTACAGCAACAAACTAAGCCTAATCACTTTAAAATTACAAAAAAATGCTAAAAATCATAACAAACTATACCAGAATCACTTAAATTACTTCGGCTACCGTAAATCACCCCCAACTATCCTTTAGCACAACAAACCAAACCATATCATCTTAAAATTACAAAAAAAGGTGTACAAATCATAACAAATTATGCCAGACTCACCTAAATTACTTCGGCTACTCTAAATCATCACCAACTAACCCTTACCACAACAAACTAAACCCAATCACTTCTAAATTACAAAAAAATGCTACTAACCATAGCAAACTATGCCAAACACACCTAAATTACTTCGGCTATCAAAAATTACCCCTAACTACACTTTACAGCAACAAACTAATCCCAATCACTTTAAAATTACAAAAAAATGCTAAAAATCATAACAAACTATACCAGAATCACCTAAATTACTTCGGCTACCGTAAATCACCCCAACTATCCCTTACCACAACAAAACAAACCATATCATCTTAAAATTACCAAAAAAGGTGTACAAATCATAACAAACTATGCCAGACTCACCTAAATTACTTCGGCTACCCTAAATCATCACCAACTAACCCTTACCACAACAAACTAAACCCATTCACTTTTAAGTTACAAAAAAATGCTAGTAACCATAGCAAACCATGCCAAACTCACATAAATTACTTCGGCTACCATAAATCATCACCAACTAACCCTTACCACAACAAACTAAACCCAATCACTTTTAAATTACAAAAAAATGCTACTAACCATAGCAAACCATGCCAAACTCAATTAAATTACTTCGGCTACCATAAATCATCACCAACTAACCCTTACCACAACAAACTAAACCCAATCACATTTAAATTACAAAAAAATGCTACTAACCATAGCAAACTATGCCAAACTCACCTAAATTACTTCGGCTATCAAAAATCACCCCTAACTACACTTTACAGCAACAAACTAAGCCCAATCACTTTAAAATTACAAAAAAATGCTAAAAATCATAACAAACTATACCAGAATCACCTAAATTACTTCGGCTACCGTAAATCACCCCAACTATCCCTTACCACAACAAACCAAACCATATCATCTAAAAATTACAAAAAAAGGTGTACAAATCATAACAAATTATGCCAGACTCACCTAAATTACTTCGGCTGCCCTAAATCATCACCAACTAACCCTTACCACAACAAACCAAACCCATTCACTTTTAAATTACAAAAAAATACTAGTAACCATAGCAAACCATGCCAAACTAACCTAAATTACTTCGACTACCATAAATCATCACCAACTAACCCTTACCACAACAAACTAAACCCAATCACTTTTAAATTACAAAAAAATGCTACTAACCATAGCAAACTATGCCAAACTCACCTAAATTACTTCGGCTACACTAAATCATCACCAACTAACCCTTACCACAACAAACTAAACCCAATCACTTTTAAATTACAAAAAAATGCTAGTAACCATAGCAAACTATGCCAAACTCACCTAAATTACTTCAGCTACCATAAATGATCACCAATTATGCCTTACCACAACAAACTAAACCCAATCACTTTTAAATTACAAAAATATGCTACTAACCATAGCAAACTATGCCAAACTCACCTAAATTACTTCGGCTATCAAAAATCACGCCCAACTACACTTTACAGCAACAAACTAAGCCCAATCACTTTAAAATTACAAAAAAATGCTAAAAATCATAACAAACTATACCAGAATCACCTAAATTACTTCGACTACCGTAAATCACCCCCAACTATCCTATAGCACAACAAACCAAACCATATCATCTTAAAATTACAAAAAAAGGTGTACAAATCATAACAAACTATGCCAGACTCACCTAAATTACTTCGGCTACTCTAAATCATCACCAACTAAACCTTACCACAACAAACTAAACCGAATCACTTTTAAATTACAAAAAAATGCTAGTAACAATAGCAAACTATGCCAAACTCAAATAAATTATTTCGGCTACCATAAATCATTACCAACTAACCCTTACCTCAACAAACTAAACCCAATCACTTTTAAATTACAAAAAAATGCTACTAACCATAGCAAACTATGCCAAACTCAGCTAAATTACTTCGGGTATCAAAAATCATCCCCAACTACACTTTACAGCTACAAACTAAGCCCAATCACTTTAAAATTACAAAAAAATGCTAAAAATCATAACAAATTATACCAGAATCACCTAAATTACTTCGGCTACCGTAAATCACCCCCAACTATCCCTTACCACAACAAACCAAACCATATCATCTTAAAATTACAAAAAAAGGTGTACAAATCATAACAAACTATGCCAGACTCACCTAAATTACTTCGGCTACTCTAAATCATCACCAACTAACTCTTACCACAACAAACTAAACCCAATCACTTTTAAATTACAAAAAAATGCTAGTAATTATAGCAAACCATGCCAAACTCACCTAAATTACTTCGGCTACCATAAATCATCACCAACTAACCCGTACCACAACAAACTAAACCCAATCACTTTTAAATTACAAAAAAATGTTACTAACCATAGCAAACTATGCCAAACTCACCTAAATTACTTCGGCTATCAAAAATCACCCCCAACTACACTTTACAGCAACAAACTAAACCCAATCACTTTAAAATTTCAAAAAAATGCTAAAAATCATAACAAACTATACCAGAATCACCTAAATTACTTCGGCTACCGTAAATCACCCCCAACTGTCCCTTGCCACAACAAACCAAACCATATCATCTTAAAATTACAAAAAAGGTGTACAAATCATAACAAATTATGCCAGACTCACCTAAATTACTTCGGCTACCATAAATCATCACCAACTAACCCTTACCACAACAAACTAAACCCAATCACTTTTAAATTACAAAAAAATGCTACTAACCATAGCAAACTATGCCAAACTCACCTAAATTACTTCGGCTATCAAAAATCACCCCCAACTACACTTTACAGCAACAAACTAAGCCCAATCACTTTAAAATTACAAAAAAATGCTAAAAACATAACAAACTATACCAGAATCACCTAAATTACTTCGGCTACCGTAAATCACCTCCAACTATCCCTTACCACAACAAACCAAACCATATTATCTTAAAATTACAAAAAAAGGTGTACAAATCATAACAAACTATGATAGACTCACCTAAATTACTTCGGCTACACTAAATCATCACCAACTAACCCTTACCACAACAAACTAAACCCAATAACTTTTAAATTAAAAAAAATGCTAGTAACCATAACAAACTATACCAGAATCACCTAAATTACTTCGGCTACCGTAAATCACCCCCAACTATCCTTTAGCACAACAAACCAAACCATATCATCTTAAAATTACAAAAAAAGGTGTACAAATCATAACAAACTATGCCAGACTCACCTAAATTACTTCGGCTACTCTAAATCATCACCAACTAACTCTTACCACAACAAACTAAACCCAATCACTTTTAAATTACAAAAAAATGCTAGTAATCATAGCAAACTATGCCAAACTCACCCAAATTACTTCGGCTACCATAAATCATTACCAACTAGCCCTTACCACAACAAACTAAACCCAATCACTTTTAAATTACAAAATAATGCTACTAACCATAGCAAACTATGCCAAACTCACCTAAATTATTTCGGCTATCAAAAATCACCCCCAACTACACTTTACAGCAACAAACTAAACCCAATCACTTTAAAATTACAAAAAAATGCTAAAAATCATAACAAACTATACCAGAATCACCTAAATTACTTCGGCTACCGTAAATCACCCCCAACTATCCTTTAGCACAACAAACCAAACCATATCATCTTAAAATTACAAAAAAAGGTGTACAAATCATAACAAACTATGCCAGACTCACCTAAATTACTTCGGCTACTCTAAATCATCACCAACTAAACCTTACCACAACAAACTAAACCCAATCACTTTTAAATTACAAAAAAATGCTAGTAACAATAGCAAACTATGCCAAACTCACCTAAATTATTTCGGATACCATAAATCATTACCAACTAACCCTTACCTCAACAAACTAAACCCAATCAGTTTTAAATTACAAAAAAATGCTACTAACCATAGCAAACTATGCCAAACTCACCTAAATTACTTCGGCTATCAAAAATCATCCCCAACTACACTTTACAGCAACAAACTAAGCCCAATCACTTTAAAATTACAAAAAAATGCTAAAAATCATAACTAATTATACCAGAATCACCTAAATTACTTCGGCTACCGTAAATCACCCCCAACTATCCTTTAGCACAACAAACCAAACCATATCATCTTAAAATTACAAAAAAAGGTGTACAAATCATAACAAACTATGCCAGACTCACCTAAATTACTTCGGCTACTCTAAATCATCACCAACTAAACCTTACCACAACAAACTAAACCCAATCACTTTTAAATTACAAAAAAATGCTAGTAACAATAGCAAACTATGCCAAACTCACATAAATTATTTCGGATACCATAAATCATTACCAACTAACCCTTACCTCAACAAACTAAACCCAATCACTTTTAAATTACAAAAAAATGCTACTAACCATAGCAAATTATGCCAAACTCACCTAAATTACTTCGGATATCAAAAATCATCCCCAACTACACTTTACAGCAACAAACTAAGCCCAATCACTTTAAAATTACAAAAAAATGCTAAAAATCATAACTAATTATACCAGAATCACCTAAATTACTTCGGCTACCGTAAATCACCCCCAACTATCCCTTACCACAACAAACCAAACCATATCATCTTAAAATTACAAAAAAAGGTGTACAAATCATAACAAACTATGCCAGACTCACCTAAATTACTTCGGCTACTCTAAATCATCACCAACTAACTCTTACCACAACAAACTAAACCCAATCACTTTTAAATTACAAAAAAATGCTAGTAATCATAGCAAACTATGCCAAACTCACCTAAATTACTTCGGCTACCATAAATCATCACCAACTAACCCTTACCACAACAAACTAAACCCAATCACATTTAAATTACAAAAAAATGCTACTAACCATAGCAAACTATGCCAAACTCACCTAAATTTCTTCGGCTATCAAAAATCACCCCCAACTACACTTTACAGCAACAAACTTAGCCCAATCACTTTAAAATTACAAAAAAATGCTAAAAATCATAACAAACTATACCAGAATCACCTAAATTACTTCGGCTACCGTAAATCACCCCCAACTATCCCTTACCACAACAAACCAAACCATATCATCTTAAAATTACAAAAAAGGTGTACAAATCATAACAAACTATGCCAGACTCACCTAAATTACTTCGGCTACTCTAAATCATCACCAACTAACCCTTACCACAACAAACTAAACCCAATCACCTTTAAATTGCAAAAAAATGCTAGTAACCATAGCAAACTATGCCAAACTCACCTAAATTACTTCGGCTAACATAAATCATCACCAACTAACCCTTACCACAACAAACTAAACCCAATCACTTTTAAATTACAAAAAAATGCTACTAACCATAGCAAACTATGCCAAACTCACCTAAATTACTTCGGCTATCAAAAATCACCCCCAACTACACTTTTGAGCAACAAACTAAGCCCAATCACTTTAAAATTACAAAAAAATGCTAAAAATCATAACATACTATACCAGAATCACCTAAAATACTTCGGCTACCGTAAATCACCCCCAACTATCCCTTACAACAACAAACCAAACCATATCATATTAAAATTACAAAAAAAGGTGTACAAATCATAACAAACTATGCCAGACTCACCTAAATTACTTCGGCTACTCTAAATCATCACCAACTAACTCTTACCACAACAAACTAAACCCAATCACTTTTAAATTACAAAAAAATGCTAGTAATCATAGCAAACTATGCCAAACTCACCTAAATTACTTCGGCTACCATAAATCATCACCAACTAACCCTTACCACAACAAACTAAACCCAATCACATTTAAATTACAAAAAAATGCTACTAACCATAGCAAACTATGCCAAACTCACCTAAATTTCTTCGGCTATCAAAAATCACCCCCAACTACACTTTACAGCAACAAACTTAGCCCAATCACTTTAAAATTACAAAAAAATGCTAAAAATCATAACAAACTATACCAGAATCACCTAAATTACTTCGGCTACCGTAAATCACCCCCAACTATCCCTTACCACAACAAACCAAACCATATCATCTTAAAATTACAAAAAAGGTGTACAAATCATAACAAACTATGCCAGACTCACCTAAATTACTTCGGCTACTCTAAATCATCACCAACTAACCCTTACCACAACAAACTAAACCCAATCACCTTTAAATTGCAAAAAAATGCTAGTAACCATAGCAAACTATGCCAAACTCACCTAAATTACTTCGGCTACCATAAATCATCACCAACTAACCCTTACCACAACAAACTAAACCCAATCACATTTAAATTACAAAAAAATGCTACTAACCATAGCAAACTATGCCAAACTCACCTAAATTTCTTCGGCTATCAAAAATCACCCCCAACTACACTTTACAGCAACAAACTTAGCCCAATCACTTTAAAATTACAAAAAAATGCTAAAAATCATAACAAACTATACCAGAATCACCTAAATTACTTCGGCTACCGTAAATCACCCCCAACTATCCCTTACCACAACAAACCAAACCATATCATCTTAAAATTACAAAAAAGGTGTACAAATCATAACAAACTATGCCAGACTCACCTAAATTACTTCGGCTACTCTAAATCATCACCAACTAACCCTTACCACAACAAACTAAACCCAATCACCTTTAAATTGCAAAAAAATGCTAGTAACCATAGCAAACTATGCCAAACTCACCTAAATTACTTCGGCTAACATAAATCATCACCAACTAACCCTTACCACAACAAACTAAACCCAATCACTTTTAAATTACAAAAAAATGCTACTAACCATAGCAAACTATGCCAAACTCACCTAAATTACTTCGGCTATCAAAAATCACCCCCAACTACACTTTTGAGCAACAAACTAAGCCCAATCACTTTAAAATTACAAAAAAATGCTAAAAATCATAACATACTATACCAGAATCACCTAAAATACTTCGGCTACCGTAAATCACCCCCAACTATCCCTTACCACAACAAACCAAACCATATCATATTAAAATTACAAAAAAAGGTGTACAAATCATAACAAACTATGCCAGACTCACTTAAATTACTTCGGCTACTTTAAATCATCACCAACTAACTCTTACCACAACAAACTAAACCCAATCACTTTTAAATTACAAAAAAATGCTAGTAACCATAGCAAACTATGCCAAACTCACTTAAATTACTTCGGCTACCATAAATCATCACAAACTAACCCGTACCACAACAAATTAAACCCAATCACTTTTAAATTACAAAAAAATGCTACTAACCATAGCAAACTATGCCAACCTCACCTAAATTATTTCGGCGATCAAAAATCACCCCCAACTACGCTTTACAGCAACAAACTAAGCCCAATCACTTTAAAATAACAAAAAAATGCTAAAAATCATAACAAACTATACCAGAATCACCTAAATTACTTCGGCTACCGTAAATCACTCCCAACTATCCCTTACCACAACAAACCAAAGCATATCATCTTAAAATTACAAAAAAAGGTGTACAAATCATAACAAACTATGCCAGTCTAACCTAAATTACTTCGGCTACTCTAAATCATCACCAACTAACCCTTACCACAACAAACTAAACCCAATCACTTTTAAATTACAAAAAAATGCTAGTAACCATAGCAAACTATCCCAAACTCACCTAAATTACTTCGGCTACCATAAATCATCACCAACTAACCCTTACCACAACAAACTAAACCCAATCACTTTCAAATTACAAAAAAATGCTACTAACGATAGCAAACTATGCCAAACTCACCTAAATTACTTCGGCTATCAAAAGTCATCCCCAACTACACTTTACAGCAACAAACTAAGCCCAATCAATTTAAAATTACAAAAAAATTCTAAAAATCATAACAAACTATACCAGAATCAACTAAATTACTTCGGCTACCGTAAATCACCCCCAACTATCCCTTACCACAACAAACCAAACCATATCATCTTAAAATTACAAAAAAAGGTGTACAAATCATAACAAACTATGCCAGACTCACCTAAATTACTTCGGCTACTCTAAATCATCACCAACTAACCCTTACCACAACAAACTAAACCCAATCACTTTTAAATTACAAAAAAATGCTAGTAACCATAGCAAACTATGCCAAACTCACTTAAATTACTTCGGCTACCATAAAGCAACACCAACTAACCCTTACCACAACAAACTAAACCCAATCACTTTTAAATTACAAAAAAATGCTACTAACCATAGCAAACTATGCCAAACTCACCTAAATTACTTCGGCTATCAGAAATCACACCCAACTACACTTTACAGCAACAAACTAAGCCCAATCACTTTAAAATTACAAAAAAATGCTAAAAATCATAACAAACTATACCAGAATCACCTAAATTACTTCGGCTACCGTAAATCACCCCCAACTATCCCTTACCACAACAAACCAAACCATATTATCTTAAAATTACAAAAAAAGGTGTACAAATCATAACAAACTATGCCAGACTCACCTAAATTACTTCGGCTACTCTAAATCATCACCAACTAACCCTTACCACAACAAACTAAACCCAATCAATTTTAAATTACAAAAAAATTCTAGTAACCATAGCAAACTATGCCAAACTCACTTAAATTACTTCGGCTACCATAAATCATCACCAACTAACCCTTACCACAACAAACTAATCCCAATCACTTTTAAATTAACAAAAATGCTAGTAACCATAGCAAACTATGCCAAACTCACTTAAATTACTTCGGCTACCATAAATCATCACCAACTAACCCTTACCACAACAAACTAAACCCAATCACTTTTAAATTACAAAAAAATGCTACTAACCATATCAAACTATGCCAAACTCACCTAAATTACTTCGGATATCAGAAATCACCCCCAACTACACTTTACAGCAACAAACTAAGCCCAATCACTTTAAAATTACAAAAAAATGCTAAAAATCATAACAAACTATACCAGAATCACCTAAATTACTTCGGCTACCGTAAATCACCCCCAACTATCCCTTACCACAACAAACCAAACCATATCATCTTAAAATTACAAAAAAAGTTGTACAAATCATAACAAACTATGCCAGACTCACCTAAATTACTTCGGCTACTCTAAATCATCACCAACTAACCCTTACCACAACAAACTAAACCCAATCACTTTTAAATTACAAAAAAAATGCTAGTAACCATAGCAAACTATGCCAAACTCACCTAAATTACTTCGGCTACCATAAATCATCACCAACTAACCCTAACCACAACAAACTAAACCCAATCACTTTTAAATTACAAAAAAATGCTAGTAACCATAGCAAACTATGCCAAACTCACCCAAATTACTTCGGCTACCATAAATCATCACCAACTAACCCTTACCACAACAAACTAAACCCAATCACTTTTAAAATACAAAAAAATGCTACTAATCATAGCAAACTATGCCAAACTCACCTAAATTACTTCGGCTATCAGAAATCACCCCAACTACACTTTACAGCAACAAACTAAGCCCAATCACTTTAAAATTACAAAAAAATGCTAAAAATAATAACAGACTATACCAGAATCACCTAAATTACTTCGGCTACCGTAAATCACCCCTAAATATCCCTTACCACAACAAACCAAACCATATCATCTTAAAATTACAAAAAAAGGTGTACAAATCATAACAAAATATGCCAGACTCACCTAAATTACTTCGGCTACTCTAAATCATCACCAACTATCCCTTACCACAACAAACTAAACCCAATCACTTTTAAATTACAAAAAAATGCTATTAACCATAGCAAACTATGCCAAACTCACCTAAATTACTTCGGCTATCAAAAATCACCCCCAACTACACTTTACAGCAACAAACTAAGCCCAATCACTTTAAAATTACAAAAAAATGCTAAAAATCATAACAAACTATACCAGAATCACCAAAATTACTTCGGCTACCGTAAATCACCCCCAACTATCCCTTACCACAACAAACCAAACCATATCATCTTAAAATTTCAAAAAAAAGTGTACAAATCATAACAAACTATGCCAGACTCACCTAAATTACTTCGGCTACTCTAAATCATCACCAACTAACCCTTACCACAACAAACTAAACCCAATCACTTTTAAATTACAAAAAAAATGCTAGTAACCATAGCAAACTATGCCAAACTCACCTAAATTACTTCGGCTACCATAAATCAACACCAACTAACCCTTACCACAACAAACTAAACCCAATCACTTTTAAATTACAAAAAAATGCTACTAACCATAGCAAACTATGCCAAACTCACCTAAATTACTTCGGCTATCAAAAATCACCCCAAACTAAACTTTACAGCAACAAACTAAGCCCAATCACTTTAAAATTACAGAAAAATGCTAAAAATCATAAAAAAACAACCAGAATCACCTAAATTACTTCGGCTACCGTAAATCACCCCCAACTATCCCTTACCACAACAAACCAAACCATATCATCTTAAAATTACAAAAAAGGTGTACAAATCATAACAAACTATGCCAGACTCACCTAAATTACCTCGGCTACTCTAAATCAACACCAACTAACCCTTACCAAAACAAACTAAACCCAATCACTTTTAAATTACAAAAAAATGCTACTAACCATAGCAAACTATGCCAAACTCACCTAAATTACTTCGGCTATCAAAAATCACCCCCAACTACACTTTACAGCAACAAACTAAGCCCAATCACTTTAAAATTACAAAAAAATGCTAAAAATCATAACAAACTATACCAGAATCACCAAAATTACTTCGGCTACCGTAAATCACCCCCAACTATCCCTTACCACAACAAACCAAACCATATCATCTTAAAATTACAAAAAAGGTGTACAAATCATAACAAACTATGCCAGACTCACCTAAATTACCTCGGCTACTCTAAATCAACACCAACTAACCCTTACCAAAACAAACTAAACCCAATCACTTTTAAATTACAAAAAAATGCTAGTAACCATAGCAAACTATGCCAAACTCACTTAAATTACTTCGGCTACCATAAATCATCACCAACTAACCCTTACCACAACAAACTAAACCCAATCACTTTTAAATTACAAAAAAATGCTACTAACAATAGCAAACTATGCCAAACTCACCTAAATTACTTCGGCTATCAAAAATCACCCCCAACTAACCCTTACCTCAACAAACTAAACCCAATCACTTTTAAATTACAAAAAAATGCTACTAACCATAGCAAACTATGCCAAACTCACCTAAATTACTTCGGCTATCAAAAATCACCCCCAACTACACTTTACAGCAACAAACTAAGCCCAATCACTTTAAAATTACAAAAAAATGCTAAAAATCATAACAAATTATACCAGAATCACCTAAATTACTTCGGCTACCGTAAATCACCCCCAACTATCCCTTACCACAACAAACTAAACCCAATCACTTTTAAATTACAAAAAAATGCTACTAACCATAGCAAACTATGCCAAACTCACCTAAATTACTTCGGCTATCAAAAATCACCCCCAACTACACTTTACAGCAACAAACTAAGCCCAATCACTTTAAAATTACAAAAAAATGCTAAAAATCATAACAAACTATACCAGAATCACCTAAATTACTTCGGCTACCGTAAATCACCCCCAACTATCCCTTACCACAACAAACCAAACCATATATTTGTGAACTTTACAAATAATAAATAATAATAATAATAATAATATCATCTTAAAATTACAAAAAAAGATGTACAAATCATAACAAACTATGCCAGACTCACCTAAATTACTTCGGCTACTCTAAATCATCACCAACTAACCCTTACCACAACAAACTAAACCCAATCACTTTAAATTACAAAAAAATGCTACTAACCATAGCAAACTATGCCAAACTCACCTAAATTACTTCGGCTATCAAAAATCACCCCCAACTACACTTTACAGCAACAAACTAAGCCCAATCACTTTAAAATTACAAAAAAATGCTAAAAATAATAACAAACTATACCAGAATCATCTAAATAATTTCGGCTACCGTAAATCACCCCCAATTATCCCTTACCACAACAAACCAAACCATATCATCTTAAAATTACAAAAAAAGGTGTACAAATCATAACAAATTATGCCAGACTCACCTATATTACTTCGGCTACTCTAAATCATCACCAACTAACCCTTACCACAACAAACTAAACCCAATCACATTTAAATTACAAAAAAATGCTAGTAACCATAGCAAACTATGTCAAACTCACCTAAATTACTTCGGCTACCATAAATCATCACCAACTAACCCTTACCACAACAAACTAAACCCAATCACTTTTAAATTACAAAAAAATGCTACTTAGCATAGCAAACTATGCCAAAATCTCCTAAATTACTTCGGCTATCAAAAAACACCCCCAACTACACTTTACAGCAACAAACTAAGCCCAATCACTTTAAAATTACAAAAAATGCTAAAACTCATAACAAACTATACCAGAATCACCCAAATTACTTTGGCTACCGTAAATCACCCCCAACTATCCCTTACCACAACAAACCAAACCATATCATCTTAAAATTACAAAAAAAGGTGTACAAATTATAACAAACTATGCCAGACTCACCTAAATTACTTCGGCTACTCTAAATCATCACCAACTAACCCTTACCACAACAAACTAAACCCAATCACCTTTAAATTACAAAAAAATGCTACTAACCTTAGCAAACTATGCCAAACTCACCTAAATTACTTCAGCTATCAAAAATAACCCCCAACTACACTTTACAGCAATAAACTAAGCCCAATCACTTTAAAATTACAAAAAAATACTAAAAATCATAACAAGCTATACCAGAATCACCTAAATTACTTCGGCTACCGTAAATCACCCCCAAATATCCCTTACCACAACAAACCAAACCATATCATCTTAAAATTACAAAAAAGGTGTACAAATCATAACAAACTATGCCAGACTTACCTAAATTACTTCGGCTACTCTAAATCATCACCAACTAACCCTTACCACAACAAACTAAACCCAATCACTTTTAAATTACAAAAAAATGCTAGTAACCATAGCAAACTATGCCAAACTCACCTAAATTACTTCGGCTACCATAAATCATCACCAACTAACCCTTACCACAACAAACTAAACCCAATCACTTTTAAATTACAAAAAAATGCTACTTAGCATAGCAAACTATGCCAAAATCTCCTAAATTACTTCGGCTATCAAAAAACACCCCCAACTACACTTTACAGCAACAAACTAAGCCCAATCACTTTAAAATTACAAAAAATGCTAAAACTCATAACAAACTATACCAGAATCACCCAAATTACTTCGGCTACCGTAAATCACCCCCAACTATCCCTTACCACAACAAACCAAACCATATCATCTTAAAATTACAAAAAAAGGTGTACAAATTATAACAAACTATGCCAGACTCACCTAAATTACTTCGGCTACTCTAAATCATCACCAACTAACCCTTACCACAACAAACTAAACCCAATCACTTTTAAATTACAAAAAAATGCTACTAACCTTAGCAAACTATGCCAAACTCACCTAAATTACTTCAGCTATCAAAAATAACCCCCAACTACACTTTACAGCAATAAACTAAGCCCAATCACTTTAAAATTACAAAAAAATACTAAAAATCATAACCAGCTATACCAGAATCACCTAAATTACTTCGGCTACCGTAAATCACCCCCAACTATCCCTTACCACAACAAACCAAACCATATCATCTTAAAATTACAAAAAAAGATGTACAAATCATAACAAATTATGCCAGACTCACCTAAATTACTTCGGCTACTCTAAATCATCACCAACTAACCCTTACCACAACAAACTAAACCCAATCACTTTTAAATTACAAAAAAATGCTAGTAACCATAGCAAACTCACCTAAATTACTTCGGCTACCATAAATCATCACCAACTAACCCTTACCACAACAAACTAAACCCAATCATTTTTAAATTACAAAAAAATGCTACTAACCATAGCAAACTATGCCAAACTCACCTAAATTACTTCGGCTATCAAAAATCACCCCCAACTACACTTTACAGCAACAAACTAAGCCCAATAACTTTAAAATTACAAAAAAATTCTAAAAATTGAAACAAACTATACCAGAATCACCTAAATTACTTCGGCTACCGTAAATCACCCCCAACTATCCTTTACCACAACAAACCAAACCATATCATCTTAAAATTACAAAAAAAGGTGTACAAATCATAACAAACTATGCCAGATTCACCTAAATTACTTCGGCTACTTTAAATCATCACCAACTAACCCTTACCACAACAAACTAAACCCAATCACTTTTAAATTACAAAAAAATGCTAGTAACCATAGCAAACTATGCCAAACTCACCTAAATTACTTCGGCTATCAAAAATCACCCCCAACTACACTTTACAGCAACAAACTAAGCCCAATAACTTTAAAATTACAAAAAAAATTCTAAAAATTGAAACAAACTATACCAGAATCACCTAAATTACTTCGGCTACCGTAAATCAACCCCAACTATCCTTTACCACAACAAACCAAACCATATCATCTTAAAATTACAAAAAAAGGTGTACAAATCATAACAAACTATGCCAGATTCACCTAAATTACTTCGGCTACTTTAAATCATCACCAACTAACCCTTACCACAACAAACTAAACCCAATCACTTTTAAATTACAAAAAAATGCTAGTAACCATAGCAAACTATGCCAAACTCACCTAAATTACTTCGGATACCATAAATCATCACCAACTAACCCTTACCACAACAAACTAAACCCAATTACTTTTAAATTACAAAAAAATGCTACTAACCATAGCAAACTATGCCAAACTCACCTAAATTACTTCGGCTATCAAAAATCACCCCCAACTACACTTTACAGCAAGAAACTAAGCCCAATCATTTTAAAATTACAAAAAAATGCTAAAAATCATAACAAATTATACCAGAATTACCTAAATTACTTCGGCTACCGTAAATCACCCCCAACTATCCCTTACCACAACAAACCAAACCATATCATCTTAAAATTACAAAAAAAGGTGTACAAATCATAACAAGCTATGCCAGACTCACCTAAATTACTTCGACTACTCTAAATCATCACCAACTAACCCTTACCACAACAAACTAAACCCAATCACTTTTAAATTACAAAAAAATGCTAGTAACCATAGCAAACTCTGCCAAACTCACCTGAATTACTTCGGCTATCATAAATCATCACCAACTAACCCTTACCACAACAAACTAAACCCAATCACTTTTAAATTACAAAAAAATGCTACTAACCTTAGCAAACTATGCCAAACTCACCTAAATTACTTCAGCTATCAAAAATCACCCCCAACTACACTTTACAGCAACAAACTAAGCCCAATCACTTTAAAATTACAAAAAAATGCTAAAAATCATAACAGAATCACCTAAATTACTTCGGCTAACGTAAATCACCCCCAACTATCCCTTACCACAACAAACCAAACCATATCATCTTAAAATTACAAAAAAAGGTGTACAAATCATAACAAACTATGCCAGACTCACCTAAATTACTTCGGCTACTCTAAATCATCACCAACTAACCCTTACCACAACAAACTAAACCCAATCACTTTTAAATTACAAAAAAATGCTAGTAACCATAGCAAACTATGCCGAACTCACCTAAATTACTTCGGCTACCATAAATCATAACCAACTAACCCTTACCAAAACAAACTAAACCTAATCACTTTTAAATTACAAAAAAATGCTACTAACCATAGCAAACTATGCCAAACTCACCTAAATTATTTCGGCTATCAAAAATCACCCCCAACTACACTTTACAGCAACAAACTAAGCCCAATCACTTTAAAATTACAAAAAAATGCTAAAAATCATAACAAACTATACCAGAATCACCTAAATTACTTCGGCTACCGTAAATCACCCCCAGCTATCCCTTACCACAACAAACCAAACCATATCATCTTAAAATTACAAAAAAAGGTATACAAATCATAACAAACTATGCCAGACTCACCTAAATTACTTCGGCTACCCTAAATCATCACCAACTAACCCTTACCACAACAAACTAAACCCAATCACTTTTAAATTACAATAAAATGCTAGTAACCATAGCAAACTATGCCAAACTCACCTAAATTACTTCGGCTACCATAAATCATCACCAACTAACCCTTACCACAACAAACTAAACCCAATCACTTTCAAATTACAAAAAAATGCTACTAACGATAGCAAATTATGCCAAACTCACCTAAATTACTTCGGCTATCAAAAATCACCCACAACTACACTTTACTGCAACAATCTAAGCCCAATCACTTTAAAATTACAAAAAAATTCTAAAAATCATAACAAACTCTACCAGAATCACCTAAATTACTTCGGCTACCGTAAATCACCCCCAACTATCCCTTACCACAACAAACCAAACCATATCATCTTTAAATTACAAAAAAAGGTGTACAAATCATAACAAACTATGCCAGACTCACCTAAATTACTTCGGCTACTCTAAATGATCACCAACTAACCCTTACCACAACAAACTAAACCCAATCACTTTTAAATTACAAAAAAATGCTAGTAACCATAGCAAATTATGTCAAACTAACCTAAATTACTTCAGCTATCAAAAATAACCCCCAACTACACTTTACAGCAATAAACTAAGCCCAATCACTTTAAAATTACAAAAAAATACTAAAAATCATAACAAGCTATACCAGAATCACCTAAATTACTTCGGCTACCGTAAATCACCCCCAAATATCCCTTACCACAACAAACCAAACCATATCATCTTAAAATTACAAAAAAGGTGTACAAATCATAACAAACTATGCCAGACTTACCTAAATTACTTCGGCTACTCTAAATCATCACCAACTAACCCTTACCACAACAAACTAAACCCAATCACTTTTAAATTACAAAAAAATGCTAGTAACCATAGCAAACTATGCCAAACTCACCTAAATTACTTCAGCTATCAAAAATAACCCCCAACTACACTTTACAGCAATAAACTAAGCCCAATCACTTTAAAATTACAAAAAAATACTAAAAATCATAACAAGCTATACCAGAATCACCTAAATTACTTCGGCTACCGTAAATCACCCCCAAATATCCCTTACCACAACAAACCAAACCATATCATCTTAAAATTACAAAAAAGGTGTACAAATCATAACAAACTATGCCAGACTTACCTAAATTACTTCGGCTACTCTAAATCATCACCAACTAACCCTTACCACAACAAACTAAACCCAATCACTTTTAAATTACAAAAAAATGCTACTAACCATAGCAAACTATGCCAAACTCACCTAAATTACTTCGGCTATCAGAAATCACACCCAACTACACTTTACAGCAACAAACTAAGCCCAATCACTTTAAAATTACAAAAAAATGCTAAAAATCATAACAAACTATACCAGAATCACCTAAATTACTTCGGCTACCGTAAATCACCCCCAACTATCCCTTACCACAACAAACCAAACCATATTATCTTAAAATTACAAAAAAAGGTGTACAAATCATAACAAACTATGCCAGACTCACCTAAATTACTTCGGCTACTCTAAATCATCACCAACTAACCCTTACCACAACAAACTAAACCCAATCAATTTTAAATTACAAAAAAATTCTAGTAACCATAGCAAACTATGCCAAACTCACTTAAATTACTTCGGCTACCATAAATCATCACCAACTAACCCTTACCACAACAAACTAAACCCAATCACTTTTAAATTACAAAAAAATGCTACTTAGCATAGCAAACTATGCCAAAATCTCCTAAATTACTTCGGCTATCAAAAAACACCCCCAACTACACTTTACAGCAACAAACTAAGCCCAATCACTTTAAAATTACAAAAAATGCTAAAACTCATAACAAACTATACCAGAATCACCCAAATTACTTCGGCTACCGTAAATCACCCCCAACTATCCCTTACCACAACAAACCAAACCATATCATCTTAAAATTACAAAAAAAGGTGTACAAATTATAACAAACTATGCCAGACTCACCTAAATTACTTCGGCTACTCTAAATCATCACCAACTAACCCTTACCACAACAAACTAAACCCAATCACTTTTAAATTACAAAAAAATGCTACTAACCTTAGCAAACTATGCCAAACTCACCTAAATTACTTCAGCTATCAAAAATAACCCCCAACTACACTTTACAGCAATAAACTAAGCCCAATCACTTTAAAATTACAAAAAAATACTAAAAATCATAACCAGCTATACCAGAATCACCTAAATTACTTCGGCTACCGTAAATCACCCCCAACTATCCCTTACCACAACAAACCAAACCATATCATCTTAAAATTACAAAAAAAGATGTACAAATCATAACAAATTATGCCAGATTCACCTAAATTACTTCGGCTACTTTAAATCATCACCAACTAACCCTTACCACAACAAACTAAACCCAATCACTTTTAAATTACAAAAAAATGCTAGTAACCATAGCAAACTATGCCAAACTCACCTAAATTACTTCGGCTATCAAAAATCACCCCCAACTACACTTTACAGCAACAAACTAAGCCCAATAACTTTAAAATTACAAAAAAAATTCTAAAAATTGAAACAAACTATACCAGAATCACCTAAATTACTTCGGCTACCGTAAATCAACCCCAACTATCCTTTACCACAACAAACCAAACCATATCATCTTAAAATTACAAAAAAAGGTGTACAAATCATAACAAACTATGCCAGATTCACCTAAATTACTTCGGCTACTTTAAATCATCACCAACTAACCCTTACCACAACAAACTAAACCCAATCACTTTTAAATTACAAAAAAATGCTAGTAACCATAGCAAACTATGCCAAACTCACCTAAATTACTTCGGATACCATAAATCATCACCAACTAACCCTTACCACAACAAACTAAACCCAATTACTTTTAAATTACAAAAAAATGCTACTAACCATAGCAAACTATGCCAAACTCACCTAAATTACTTCGGCTATCAAAAATCACCCCCAACTACACTTTACAGCAAGAAACTAAGCCCAATCACTTTAAAATTACAAAAAAATGCTAAAAATCATAACAAATTATACCAGAATTACCTAAATTACTTCGGCTACCGTAAATCACCCCCAACTATCCCTTACCACAACAAACCAAACCATATCATCTTAAAATTACAAAAAAAGGTGTACAAATCATAACAAGCTATGCCAGACTCACCTAAATTACTTCGACTACTCTAAATCATCACCAACTAACCCTTACCACAACAAACTAAACCCAATCACTTTTAAATTACAAAAAAATGCTAGTAACCATAGCAAACTCTGCCAAACTCACCTGAATTACTTCGGCTATCATAAATCATCACCAACTAACCCTTACCACAACAAACTAAACCCAATCACTTTTAAATTACAAAAAAATGCTACTAACCTTAGCAAACTATGCCAAACTCACCTAAATTACTTCAGCTATCAAAAATCACCCCCAACTACACTTTACAGCAACAAACTAAGCCCAATCACTTTAAAATTACAAAAAAATGCTAAAAATCATAACAGAATCACCTAAATTACTTCGGCTAACGTAAATCACCCCCAACTATCCCTTACCACAACAAACCAAACCATATCATCTTAAAATTACAAAAAAAGGTGTACAAATCATAACAAACTATGCCAGACTCACCTAAATTACTTCGGCTACTCTAAATCATCACCAACTAACCCTTACCACAACAAACTAAACCCAATCACTTTTAAATTACAAAAAAATGCTAGTAACCATAGCAAACTATGCCGAACTCACCTAAATTACTTCGGCTACCATAAATCATAACCAACTAACCCTTACCAAAACAAACTAAACCTAATCACTTTAAAATTACAAAAAAATGCTAAAAATCATAACAAACTATACCAGAATCACCTAAATTACTTCGGCTACCGTAAATCACCCCCAGCTATCCCTTACCACAACAAACCAAACCATATCATCTTAAAATTACAAAAAAAGGTATACAAATCATAACAAACTATGCCAGACTCACCTAAATTACTTCGGCTACCCTAAATCATCACCAACTAACCCTTACCACAACAAACTAAACCCAATCACTTTTAAATTACAATAAAATGCTAGTAACCATAGCAAACTATGCCAAACTCACCTAAATTACTTCGGCTACCATAAATCATCACCAACTAACCCTTACCACAACAAACTAAACCCAATCACTTTTAAATTACAAAAAAATGCTACTAACCATAGCAAACTATGCCAAACTCACCTAAATTATTTTGGCTATCAAAAATTACCCCCAACTACACTTTACAGCAACAAACTAAGCCCAATAACTTTAAAATTACAAAAAAATGCTAAAAATCATAACAAACTATACCAGAATCACCTAAATTACTTCGGCTACCGTAAATCACCCCCAACTATCCTTTACCGCAACAAACCAAACCATATCATCTTAAAATTACAAAAAAAGGTGTACCAATCATAACAAACTATGCCAGACTCACCTAAATTACTTCGGCTACTCTAAATCATCACCAACTAACCCTTACCACAACAAACTAAACCCAATCACTTTTAAATTACAAAAAAATGCTAGTAACCATAGCAAACTATGCCAAACTCACCTAAATTAATTCGGCTACCATAAATCATCACCAACTAACCCTTACCACAACAAACTAAACCCAATCACTTTTAAATTACAAAAAAATGCTACTAATTATAGTAAACTATGCCAAACTAACCTAAATTACTTAGGCTATCAAAAATCACCCCCAACTACACTTTACAGCAACAAACTAAGTCCAATCACTTTAAAATTACAAAAAAATGCTAAAAATTATAACAAACTATACCAGAATCACCTAAATTACTTCGGCTACCGTAAATCACCCTTAACTATCCCTTACCACAACAAACCCAACCATATCATCTTAAAATTACAAAAAAAGGTGTACAAATCATTGCAAACTATGCCAGACTCACCTAAATTACTTCGGGTACTCTAAATCATCAGCAACTAACCCTTACCACAACAAACTAAACCCAATCACTTTTAAATTATACAAAAAAGCTAGTAACCATAGCAAACTATGCCAAACTCACCTAAATTACTTCGGCTACCATAAATCATCACCAACTAACCCTTACCACAACAAACTAAACCCAATCACTTTTAAATTACAAAAAAATGCTACTAACCATAACAAACTATGCCAAACTCACCTAAATTATTTCGGCTATCAAAAATCACCCCCAACTACACTTTACAGCAACAAACTAAGCCCAATCACTTTAAAATTACAAAAAATGCTAAAAATCATAACAAACTATACCAGAATCACCTAAATTACTTCGGCTACCGTAAATCACCCCCAACTATCCCTTACCACAACAAGCCAAACCATATCATCTTAAAATTACAAAAAAAGGTGTACAAATCATAACAAACTATGCCAGACTCACCTAAATTACTTCGGCTACTCTAAATCATCACCAACTAACCCTTACCACAACAAACTAAACCCAATCACATTTAAATTACAAAAAAATTCTAGTAACCATAGCAAACTATGCCAAACTCACTTAAATTACTTCGGCTACCATAAATCATCACCAACTAACCCTTACCACAACAAACTAAACCCAATTACTTTTAAATTACAAAAAAATGCTACTAACCGTAGCAAACTATGCCAAACTCACCTAAATTACTTCGGCTATCAAAAATCACCCCCAACTACACTTTACAGCAACAAACTAAGCCCAATCACTTTAAAATTACAAAAAATGCTAAAAATCATAACAAACTATACCAGAATCACCTAAATTACTTCGGCTACCGTAAATCACCCCCAACTATCCCTTACCACAACAAACCAAACCATATCATCTTAAAATTACAAAAAAAGGTGTACAAATCATAACAAACTATGCCAGACTCACCTAAATTACTTCGGCTACTCTAAATCATCACCAACTAACCCTTACCACAACAAACTAAACCCAATCACTTTTAAATTACAAAAAAATGCTAGTAACCATAGCAAACTATGCCAAACTCACTTAAATTACTTCGGCTACCATAAATCATCACCAACTAACCCTTACCACAACAAACTAAACCCAATCACTTTTAAATTACAAAAAAATGCTACTAACCGTAGCAAACTATGCCAACTTCACCTAAATTACTTCGGCTATCAAAAATCACCCCCATCTACACTTTACAGCAACAAACTAAGCCCAATCATTTTAAAATTACAAATAAATGCTAAAAATCATAACAAACTACACCAGAATCACCTAAATTACTTCGGCTACCGTAAATCACCCCCAACTATCCCTTACCACAACAAACCAAACCATATCATCTTAAAATTACAAAAAAAGGTGTACAAATCATAACAAGCTATGCCAGACTCACCTAAATTACTTCGGCTACTCTAAATCATCACCAACTAACCCTTACCACAACAAACTAAACCCAATCACTTTTAAATAACAAATAAATGCTAGTAACCATAGCAAACTATGCCAAACTCACCTAAATTACTTCGGCTACCATAAATCATCACCAACTAACCCTTACCACAACAAACTAAACCCAATCACTTTCAAATTACAAAAAAATGCTACTAACGATAGCAAACTATGCCAAACTCACCTAAATTACTTCGGCTATCAAAAATCACCCACAACTACACTTTACAGCAACAAACTAAGCCCAATCACTTTGAAATTACAAAAAAATGCTAAAAATCATAACAAACTATACCAAAATCACCTAAATTACTTCGGCTACCGTAAATCACCCCCAACTATCCCTTACCACAACAAACCAAACCATATCATTTTAAAATTACAAAAAAAGGTGTACAAATCATAACAAACTATGCCAGACTCACCTAAATTACTTCGGCTACTCTAAATCATCACCAACTAACCCTTACCACAACAAACTAAACCCAATCACTTTCAAATTACAAAAAAATGCTAGTAACCATAGCAAACTATGCCAAACTCACCTAAATTACTTCGGCTACCATAAATTATCACCAACTAACCCTTACCACAAAAAACTAAACCCAATCACTTTTAAATTACAAAAAAATGCTACTAACCGTAGCAAACTATGCCAAACTCACCTAAATTACTTCGGCTATCAAAAATTACCCCCAACTACAATTTACAGCAACAAACTAAGCCCAATCACTTTAAAATTACAAATAAATGCTAAAAATCATAACAAACTACACCAGAATCACCTAAATTACTTCGACTACCGTAAATCACCCCAACTATCCCCTACCACAACAAACCAAACCATATCATCTCAAAATTACAAAAAAAGGTGTACAAATCATAACAAACTATGCCAGACTCACCTAAATTACTTCGGCTACTTTAAATCATCACCAACTAACCCTTACCACAACAAACTAAACCCAATCACTTTTAAATTACAAAAAAATGCTAGTAACCATAGCAAACTATGCCAAACTCACCTAAATTACTTCGGCTACCATAAATCATCACCAACTAACCCTTACCACAACAAACTAAACCCAATCACGTTTAAATTACAAAAAAATGCTACTAACCATAGCAAACTATGCCAAACTAACCTAAACTACTTCGGCTATCAAAAATCACCCCCAACTACACTTTACAGCAAGAAACTAAGCCCAATCACTTTAAAATTACAAAAAAATGCTAAAAATTATAACAAACTATACCAGAATCACCTAAATTACTTCGGCTACCGTAAATCACCCCCAACTATCCCTTACCACAACAAACCCAACCATATCATTTTAAAATTACAAAAAAAGGTGTACAAATCATTACAAACTATGCCATACTCACCTAAATTACTTCGGCTACTCTAAATCATCAGCAACTAACACTTACCACAACAAACTAAACCCATTCACTTTTAAATTATACAAAAATGCTAGTAACCATAGGAAACTATGCCAAACTCACCTAAATTACTTCGGATACCATAAATCATCACCAACTAACCCTTACCACTACAAACTAAACCCAATCACTTTTAAATTATACAAAAATGCTAGTAACCATAACAAGCTATGCCAAACTCACCTAAATTACTTCGGTTACCATAAATCATCACCAACTAACCCTTACCACAACAAACTAAACCCAATCACTTTTAAATTACAAAAAAATGCTACTAACCATAGCAAATTATGCCAAACTCACCTAAATTACATCGGCTATCAAAAATCACCCCCAACTACACTTTACAGCAACAAACTAAGCCCAATCACTTTAAAATTACAAAAAAATGCTAAAAATCATAACAAACTATACCAAAATCACCTAAATTACTTCGGCTACCGTAAATCACCCCCAACTATCCCTTACCACAACAAACCAAACCATATCATCTTAAAATTACAAAAAAAGGTGTACAAATCATAACAAACTATGCCAGCCTCACCTAAATTACTTCGGCTACTCTAAATCATCACCAACTAACCCTTACCACAACAAACTAAACCCAATCACTTTCAAATTACAAAAAAATGCTAGTAACCATAGCAAACTATGCCAAACTCACCTAAATTACTTCGGCTACCATAAATTATCACCAACTAACCCTTACCACAAAAAACTAAACCCAATCACTTTTAAATTACAAAAAAATGCTACTAACCGTAGCAAACTATGCCAAACTCACCTAAATTACTTCGGCTATCAAAAATTACCCCCAACTACAATTTACAGCAACAAACTAAGCCCAATCACTTTAAAATTACAAATAAATGCTAAAAATCATAACAAACTACACCAGAATCACCTAAATTACTTCGACTACCGTAAATCACCCCAACTATCCCCTACCACAACAAACCAAACCATATCATCTCAAAATTACAAAAAAAGGTGTACAAATCATAACAAACTATGCCAGACTCACCTAAATTACTTCGGCTACTTTAAATCATCACCAACTAACCCTTACCACAACAAACTAAACCCAATCACTTTTAAATTACAAAAAAATGCTAGTAACCATAGCAAACTATGCCAAACTCACCTAAATTACTTCGGCTACAATAAATCATCACCAACTAACCCTTACCACAACAAACTAAACCCAATCACTTTTAAATTACAAAAAAATGCTACTAACCATAGCAAACTATGCCAAACTAACCTAAACTACTTCGGCTATCAAAAATCACCCCCAACTACACTTTACAGCAAGAAACTAAGCCCAATCACTTTAAAATTACAAAAAAATGCTAAAAATTATAACAAACTATACCAAAATCACCTAAATTACTTCGGCTACCGTAAATCACCCCCAACTATCCCTTACCACAACAAACCCAACCATATCATTTTAAAATTACAAAAAAAGGTGTACAAATCATTACAAACTATGCCATACTCACCTAAATTACTTCGGCTACTCTAAATCATCAGCAACTAACACTTACCACAACAAACTAAACCCAATCACTTTTAAATTATACAAAAATGCTAGTAACCATAGGAAACTATGCCAAACTCACCTAAATTACTTCGGATACCATAAATCATCACCAACTAACCCTTACCACTACAAACTAAACCCAATCACTTTTAAATTATACAAAAATGCTAGTAACCATATCAAGCTATGCCAAACTCACCTAAATTACTTCGGTTACCATAAATCATCACCAACTAACCCTTACCACAACAAACTAAACCCAATCACTTTTAAATTACAAAAAAATGCTACTAACCATAGCAAATTATGCCAAACTCACCTAAATTACATCGGCTATCAAAAATCACCCCCAACTACACTTTACAGCAACAAACTAAGCCCAATCACTTCAAAATTACAAAAAAATGCTAAAAATCATAACAAACTATACCAAAATCACCTAAATTACTTCGGCTATCGTAAATCACCCCCAACTATCCCTTACCACAACAAACCAAACCATATCATCTTAAAATTACAAAAAAAGGTGTACAAATCATAACAAACTATGCCAGACTCACCTAAATTACTTCGGCTACTCTAAATCATCACCAACTAACCCTTACCACAACAAACTAAACCCAATCACTTTCAAATTACAAAAAAATGCTAGTAACCATAGCAAACTATGCCAAACTCACCTAAATTACTTCGGCTACCATAAATTATCACCAACTAACCCTTACCACAAAAAACTAAACCCAATCACTTTTAAATTACAAAAAAATGCTACTAACCGTAGCAAACTATGCCAAACTCACCTAAATTACTTCGGCTATCAAAAATTACCCCCACCTACAATTTACAGCAAGAAACTAAGCCCAATCACTTTAAAATTACAAATAAATGCTAAAAATCATAACAAACTACACCAGAATCACCTAAATTACTTCGACTACCGTAAATCACCCCCAACTATCCCTTACCACAACAAACCAAACCATATGATCTTAAAATTACAAAAAAAGGTGTACAAATCATAACAAACTATGCCAGACTCACCTAAATTACTTCGGCTACTCTAAATCATCACCAACTAACCCTTACCACAACAAACAAAACCCAATCACTTTTAAATTACAAAAAAATGCTAGTAACCATAGCAAACTATTCCAAACTCACCTAAATTACTTCGGCTACCATAAATCATCACCAACTAACCCTTACCACAACAAACTAAACCCAATCACTTTTAAATTACAAAAAAATGCTACTAACCATAGCAAACTATGCCAAACTAACCTAAATTACTTCGGCTATCAAAAATCACTCCCAACTACAATTTACAGCAACAAACTAAGCCCAATCACTTTAAAATTACAAAAAAATGCTAAAAATCATAACAAACTACACCAGAATCACCTAAATTACTTCGACTACCGTAAATCACCCCCAACTATCCCTTGCCACAACAAACCAAACCATATCATCTTAAAATTACAAAAAAAGGTGTACAAATCATAATAAACTATGCCAGACTCACCTAAATTACTTCGGCTACTCTAACTCATCACCAACTAACCCTTACCACAACAAACTAAACCCAATCACTTTTAAATTACAAAAAAATGCTAGTAACCATAGCAAACTATCCCAAACTCACCTAAATTATTTCGGCTACCATAAATCATCACCAACTAACCCTTACCACAACAAACTAAACCCAATCACTTTTAAATTATAAAAAAATGCTACTAACCATAGCAAACTATGCTAAAAGCACCTAAATTACTTCGGCTATCAAAAATCACCTCCAACTACACTTTACAGCAACAAACTAAGCCCAATCACTTTAAAATTACAAAAAAATGCTAAAAATCATAACAAACTATACCAGAATCACCTAAATTACTTCGGCTAACGTAAATAACCCCCTACTATCCCTTACCACAACAAACCAAACCATATCATTTTAAAATTACAAAAAAAGGTGTAGAAATCATAACAAACTATGCCAAACTCACCTAAAGTACTTCGGCTACCATAAATCATCACCAACTAACCCTTACCACAACAAACTAAAACCAATGACTTTTAAATTATAAAAAAATGCTATTAACCATAGCAAACTATGCCAAACTCACCTAAATTACTTCGGCTATCAAAAATCACCCCCAACTACACTTTACAGCAACAAACTAAGCCCAATCACTTTAAAATTACAAAAAAATTCTAAAAATCATAACAAACTATACCAAAATCACCTAAATTACTTCGGCTACCGTAAATCACCCCCAACTATCCCTAACACACAACAAACCAAACCATATCATCTTAAAAATACAAAAAAAGGTGTACAAATCATAACAAACTATGCCAGACTCACCTAAATTACTTCGGCTACTCTAAATCATCACCAACTAACCCTTACCACAACAAACTAAACCCAATCACTTTTAAATTACAAAAAAATGCTAGTAACCATAGCAAACTATGCCAAACTCACCTAAATTACTTCGGCTACCATAAATCATCACCAACTAACCCTTATCACAACAAACTAAACCCAATCACTTTTAAATTACAAAAAAATGCTACTAACCGTAGCAAACTATGCCAAACTCACATAAATTACTTCGGCTATCAAAAATCACCCCCAACTACACTTTACAGCAACAAACTAAGCCCAATCACTTTAAAATTACAAAAAAATGATAAAAATCATAACAAACTATATCAAAATCACCTAAATTACTTCGGCTACCGTAAATCACCCCCAACTATCCCTTACCACAACAAACCAAACCATATCATCTTAAAATTACAAAAAAAGGTGTACAAATCATAACAAACTATGCCAGACTCACCTAAATTACTTCGGCTACTCTAAATCATCACCAACTAACCCTTACCACAACAAACTAAACCCAATCACTTTTAAATTACAAAAAAATGCTAGTAACCATAGCAAACTATGCCAAACTCACCTAAATTACTTCGGCTACCATAAATCATCACCAACTAACCCTTACCACAAAAAACTAAACCCAATCACTTTTAAATTACAAAAAAATGCTACTAACTATAGCAAACTATGCCAAACTAACCTAAATTACTTCGGCTATCAAAAATCACCCCCAACTACACTTTACAGCAACAAACTAAGCCCAATCACTTTAAAATTACAAAAAAATGCTAAAAATTATAACAAACTACACCAGAATCACCTAAATTACTTCGGCTACCGTAAATCACCCCCAACTATTTCTTACCACAACAAACCCAACCATATCATCTTAAAATTACAAAAAAAGGGGTACAAATCATTGCAAACTATGCCAGACTCACCTAAATTACTTCGGCTACTTTAAATCATCAGCAACTAACCCTTACCACAACAAACTAAACCCAATCACTTTTAAATTATACAAAAATGCTAGTAACCATAGCAAACTATGCCAAACTCACCTAAATTACTTCGGCTACTCTAAATCATCACCAACTAACCCTTACCACAACAAACTAAACCCAATCACTTTTAAATTACAAAAAAATGCTAGTAACCATAGCAAACTATGCCAAACTCACCTAAATTACTTCGGCTACCATAAATCATCACCAACTAACCCTTACCACAACAAACTAAACCCAATCACTTTTAAATTACAAAAAAATGCTACTAACCGTAGCAAACTATGCCAAACTCACCTAAACTACTTCGGCTATCAAAAATCACCCCCAACTACACTTTACAGCAACAAACTAAGCCCAATCACTTTAAAATTACAAAAAAATGTTAAAAATCATAACAAACTATATCAAAATCACCTAAATTACTTCGGCTACCGTAAATCACCCCCAACTATCCCTTACCACAACAAACCAAACCATATCATCTTAAAATTACAAAAAAAGGTGTACAAATCATAACAAACTATGCCAGACTCACCTAAATTACTTCGGCTACTCTAAATCATCACCAACTAACCCTTACCACAACAAACTAAACCCAATCACTTTTAAATTATACAAAAATGCTAGTAACCATAGCAAACTATGCCAAACTCACTTAAATTACTTCGGCTACCATAAATCATCACCAACTAACCCTTACCACTACAAACTAAACCCAATCACTTTTAAATTATACAAAAATGCTAGTAACCATAACAAACTATGCCAAACTCACCTAAATTACTTCGGCTACCATAAATCATCACCAACTAACCCTTACCACAACAAACTAAACCCAATCACTTTTAAATTACAAAAAAATGCTACTAACCATAGCAAACTATGCCAAACTCACCTAAATTACATCGGCTATCAAAAATCACCCCCAACTACACTTTACAGCAACAAACAAAGCCCAATCACTTTAAAATTACAAAAAAATGCTAAAAATCATAACAAACTATACCAAAATCACCTAAATTACTTCGGCTACCGTAAATCACCCCCAACTATCCCTTACCACAACAAACCAAACCATATCATCTTAAAATTACAAAAAAAGGTGTACAAATCATAACAAACTATGCCAGACTCACCTACATTACTTCGGCTACTCTAAATCATCACCAACTAACCCTTACTACAACAAACTAAACCCAATCACTTTTAAATTACAAAAAAATGCTAGTAACCATAGCAAACTATGCCAAACTCACCTAAATTACTTCGGCTACCATAAATCATCACCAACTAACCCTTACCACTACAAACTAAATCCAATCACTTTTAAATTACACAAAAATGCTAGTAACCATAACAAACTATGCCAAACTCACCTAAATTATTTCGGCTACCATAAATCATCACCAACTAACCCTTACCACAACAAACTAAACCCAATCACTTTTAAATTATAAAAAAATGCTACTAACCATAGCAAACTATGCTAAAAGCACCTAAATTACTTCGGCTATCAAAAATCACCTCCAACTACACTTTACAGCAACAAACTAAGCCCAATCACTTTAAAATTACAAAAAAATGCTAAAAATCATAACAAACTATACCAGAATCACCTAAATTACTTCGGCTAACGTAAATAACCCCCTACTATCCCTTACCACAACAAACCAAACCATATCATTTTAAAATTACAAAAAAAGGTGTAGAAATCATAACAAACTATGCCAAACTCACCTAAAGTACTTCGGCTACCATAAATCATCACCAACTAACCCTTACCACAACAAACTAAAACCAATGACTTTTAAATTATAAAAAAATGCTATTAACCATAGCAAACTATGCCAAACTCACCTAAATTACTTCGGCTATCAAAAATCACCCCCAACTACACTTTACAGCAACAAACTAAGCCCAATCACTTTAAAATTACAAAAAAATTCTAAAAATCATAACAAACTATACCAAAATCACCTAAATTACTTCGGCTACCGTAAATCACCCCCAACTATCCCTAACACACAACAAACCAAACCATATCATCTTAAAAATACAAAAAAAGGTGTACAAATCATAACAAACTATGCCAGACTCACCTAAATTACTTCGGCTACTCTAAATCATCACCAACTAACCCTTACCACAACAAACTAAACCCAATCACTTTTAAATTACAAAAAAATGCTAGTAACCATAGCAAACTATGCCAAACTCACCTAAATTACTTCGGCTACCATAAATCATCACCAACTAACCCTTATCACAACAAACTAAACCCAATCACTTTTAAATTACAAAAAAATGCTACTAACCGTAGCAAACTATGCCAAACTCACATAAATTACTTCGGCTATCAAAAATCACCCCCAACTACACTTTACAGCAACAAACTAAGCCCAATCACTTTAAAATTACAAAAAAATGATAAAAATCATAACAAACTATATCAAAATCACCTAAATTACTTCGGCTACCGTAAATCACCCCCAACTATCCCTTACCACAACAAACCAAACCATATCATCTTAAAATTACAAAAAAAGGTGTACAAATCATAACAAACTATGCCAGACTCACCTAAATTACTTCGGCTACTCTAAATCATCACCAACTAACCCTTACCACAACAAACTAAACCCAATCACTTTTAAATTACAAAAAAATGCTAGTAACCATAGCAAACTATGCCAAACTCACCTAAATTACTTCGGCTACCATAAATCATCACCAACTAACCCTTACCACAAAAAACTAAACCCAATCACTTTTAAATTACAAAAAAATGCTACTAACTATAGCAAACTATGCCAAACTAACCTAAATTACTTCGGCTATCAAAAATCACCCCCAACTACACTTTACAGCAACAAACTAAGCCCAATCACTTTAAAATTACAAAAAAATGCTAAAAATTATAACAAACTACACCAGAATCACCTAAATTACTTCGGCTACCGTAAATCACCCCCAACTATCCCTTACCACAACAAACCCAACCATATCATCTTAAAATTACAAAAAAAGGTGTACAAATCATTGCAAACTATGCCAGACTCACCTAAATTACTTCGGCTACTTTAAATCATCAGCAACTAACCCTTACCACAACAAACTAAACCCAATCACTTTTAAATTATACAAAAATGCTAGTAACCATAGCAAACTATGCCAAACTCACCTAAATTACTTCGGCTACTCTAAATCATCACCAACTAACCCTTACCACAACAAACTAAACCCAATCACTTTTAAATTACAAAAAAATGCTAGTAACCATAGCAAACTATGCCAAACTCACCTAAATTACTTCGGCTACCATAAATCATCACCAACTAACCCTTACCACAACAAACTAAACCCAATCACTTTTAAATTACAAAAAAATGCTACTAACCGTAGCAAACTATGCCAAACTCACCTAAACTACTTCGGCTATCAAAAATCACCCCCAACTACACTTTACAGCAACAAACTAAGCCCAATCACTTTAAAATTACAAAAAAATGTTAAAAATCATAACAAACTATATCAAAATCACCTAAATTACTTCGGCTACCGTAAATCACCCCCAACTATCCCTTACCACAACAAACCAAACCATATCATCTTAAAATTACAAAAAAAGGTGTACAAATCATAACAAACTATGCCAGACTCACCTAAATTACTTCGGCTACTCTAAATCATCACCAACTAACCCTTACCACAACAAACTAAACCCAATCACTTTTAAATTATACAAAAATGCTAGTAACCATAGCAAACTATGCCAAACTCACTTAAATTACTTCGGCTACCATAAATCATCACCAACTAACCCTTACCACTACAAACTAAACCCAATCACTTTTAAATTATACAAAAATGCTAGTAACCATAACAAACTATGCCAAACTCACCTAAATTACTTCGGCTACCATAAATCATCACCAACTAACCCTTACCACAACAAACTAAACCCAATCACTTTTAAATTACAAAAAAATGCTACTAACCATAGCAAACTATGCCAAACTCACCTAAATTACATCGGCTATCAAAAATCACCCCCAACTACACTTTACAGCAACAAACAAAGCCCAATCACTTTAAAATTACAAAAAAATGCTAAAAATCATAACAAACTATACCAAAATCACCTAAATTACTTCGGCTACCGTAAATCACCCCCAACTATCCCTTACCACAACAAACCAAACCATATCATCTTAAAATTACAAAAAAAGGTGTACAAATCATAACAAACTATGCCAGACTCACCTACATTACTTCGGCTACTCTAAATCATCACCAACTAACCCTTACTACAACAAACTAAACCCAATCACTTTTAAATTACAAAAAAATGCTAGTAACCATAGCAAACTATGCCAAACTCACCTAAATTACTTCGGCTACCATAAATCATCACCAACTAACCCTTACCACTACAAACTAAATCCAATCACTTTTAAATTACACAAAAATGCTAGTAACCATAACAAACTATGCCAAACTCACCTAAATTACTTCGGCTACCATAAATCATCACCAACTAACCCTTACCACAACAAACTAAACCCAATCACTTTTAAATTACAAAAAAATGCAACTAACCATAGCAAACTATGCCAAACTCACCTAAATTACATCGGCTATCAAAAATCACCCCCAACTACACTTTACAGCAACAAACTAAGCCCAATCACTTTAAAATTACTAAAAAATGCTAAAAATTATAACAAACTATACCAGAATCACCTAAATTACTTCGGCTACCGTAAATCACCCCCAACAATCCCTTACCACAACAAACCCAACCATATCATCTTAAAATTACAAAAAAAGGTGTACAAATCATTACAAATTATGCCATACTCACCTAAATTACTTCGGCTACTCTAAATCATCAGCAACTAACCCTTACCACAACAAACTAAACAAAATCACTTTTAAATTATACAAAAATGCTAGTAACCATAGCAAACTATGCCAAACTCACCTAAATTACTTCGGCTACCATAAATCATCACCAACTAACCCTTACCACTACAAACTAAACCCAATCACTTTTAAATTATACAAAAATGCTAGTAACCATAACAAACTATGCCAAACTAACCTAAATTACTTCGGCTACCATAAATCATCACCAACTAACCCTTACCACAACAAACTAAACCCAATCACTTTTAAATTACAAAAAAATGCTACTAACCGTAGCAAACTATGTCAAACTCACCTAAATTACATCGGCTATCAAAAATCACCCCCAACTACACTTTACAGCAACAAACTAAGTCCAATCACTTTAAAATTACAAAAAAATGCTAAAAATCATAACAAACTATACCAAAATCACCTAAATTACTTCGGCTACCGTAAATCACCCCCAACTATCCCTTACCACAACAAACCAAACCATATCATTTTAAAATTACAAAAAAAGGTGTGCAAATCATAACAAACTATGCCAGACTCACCTACATTACTTCGGCTACCCTAAATCATCACCAACTAACCCTTACCACAACAAACTAAACCCAATCACTTTTAAATTACAAAAAAATGCTAGTAACCATAGCAAACTATGCCAAACTCACCTAAATTACTTCGGCTACTATAAATCATCACCAACTAACCCTTACCACAACAAACTAAACCCAATCACTTTTAAATTAAAAAAAATGCTACTAACCGTAGCAAACTATGCCAAACTCACCTAAATTACTTCGGCTATCAAAAATTACCCCCAACTACACTTTACAGCAACAAACTAAGCTCAATCACTTTAAAAGTACAAATAAATGCTAAAAATCATAACAAACTACACCAGAATCACCTAAATTACTTCGACTACCTTAAATCACCCCCAACTATCCCTTACCACAACAAACCAAACCATATCATCTTAAAATTACAAAAAAAGGTGTACAAATCATAACAAACTATGCCAGACTCACCTAAATTACTTCGGCTACTCTAAATCATCACCACTAACCCTTACCACAACAAACTAAACCCAATCACTTTTAAATTACAAAAAAATGCTAGTAACCATAGCAAACTATGCCAAACTCACCTAAATTACTTCGGCTACCGTAAATCATCACCAACTAACCCTTACCACAACAAACTAAACCCAATCACTTTTAAATTACAAAAAAATGCTACTAACCATAGCAAACTATGCCAAACTAACCTAAATTACTTCGGCTATCATAAATCACTCCCAACTACAATTTACAGCAACAAACTAAGCCCAATCACTTTAAAATTACAAAAAAATGCTAAAAATCATAACAAACTACACCAGAATCACCTAAATTACTTCGACTACCGTAAATCACCCCCAACTATCCCTTGCCACAACAAACCAAACCATATCATCTTAAAATTACAAAAAAAGGTGTACAAATCATAATAAACTATGCCAGACTCACCTAAATTACTTCGGCTACTCTAAATCATCACCAACTAACCCTTACCACAACAAACTAAACCCAATCACTTTTAAATTACAAAAAAATGCTAGTAACCATAGCAAACTATGCCAAACTCACCTAAATTATTTCGGCTACCATAAATCATCACCAACTAACCCTTACCACAACAAACTAAACCCAATCACTTTTAAATTATAAAAAAATGCTACTAACCATAGCAAACTATGCCAAACGCACCTAAATTACTTCGGCTATCAAAAATCACCTCCAACTACACTTTACAGCAACAAACTAAGCCCAATCACTTTAAAATTACAAAAAAATGCTAAAAATCATAACACTATACCAGAATCACCTAAATTACTTCGGCTACCGTAAATAACCCCCTACTATCCCTTACCACAACAAACCAAACCATATCATCATAAAATTACAAAAAAAGGTGTAGAAATCATAACAAACTATTCCAAACGCACCTAAATTACTTCGGCTACCATAAATCATCACCAACTAACCCTTACCACAACAAACTAAACCCAATGACTTTTAAATTATAAAAAAATGCTATTAACCATAACAAACTATGCCAAACTCACCTAAATTACTTAGTCTATCAAAAATCACCCCCAACTACACTTTACAGCAACAAACTAAGCCCAATCATTTTAAAATTACAAAAAAATGCTAAAAATCATAACAAACTATACCAAAATCACCTAAATTACTTCGGCTACCGTAAATCACCCCCAACTATCCCTTACCACAACAAACCAAACCATATCATCTTAAAATTACAAAAAAAGGTGTACAAATCATAACAAACTATGCTAGACTCACCTACATTACTTCGGCTACTCTAAATCACCACCAACTAACCCTTACCACAACAAACTAAACCCAATCACTTTTAAATTACAAAAAAATGCTAGTAACCATAGCAAACTATGCCAAACTCACCTAAATTACTTTGGCTACCATAAACCATCACCAACTAACCCTTACCACAACAAACTAAACCCAATCGCTTTTAAATTACAAAAAAATGCTAAAAATCATAACAAACTACACCAGAATCACCTAAATTACTTCGACTACCGTAAATCACCCCCAACTATCCCTTGCCACAACAAACCAAACCATATCATCTTAAAATTACAAAAAAAGGTGTACAAATCATAATAAACTATGCCAGACTCACCTAAATTACTTCGGCTACTCTAAATCATCACCAACTAACCCTTACCACAACAAACTAAAACCAATCACTTTTAAATTACAAAAAAATGCTAGTAACCATAGCAAACTATGCCAAACTCACCTAAATTATTTCGGCTACCATAAATCATCACCAACTAACCCTTACCACAACAAACTAAACCCAATCACTTTTAAATTATAAAAAAATGCTACTAACCATAGCAAACTATGCCAAACGCACCTAAATTACTTCGGCTTTCAAAAATCACCTCCAACTACACTTTACAGCAACAAACTAAGCCCAATCACTTTAAAATTACAAAAAAATGCTAAAAATCATAACAAACTATATCAAAATCACCTAAATTACTTCGGCTACCGTAAATCACCCCCAACTATCCCTTACCACAACAAACCAAACCATATCATCTTAAAATTACAAAAAAAGGTGTACAAATCATAACAAACTATGCCAGACTCACCTAAATTACTTCGGCTTCTCTAAATCATCACCAACTAACCCTTACCACAACAAACTAAACCCAATCACTTTTAAATTACAAAAAAATGCTAGTAACCGTAGCAAACTATGCCAAACTCACCTAAATTACTTCGGCTATCAAAAATGACCTCCAACTACACTTTACAGCAACAAACTAAGCCCAATCACTTTAAAATTACAAAAAAATGCTAAAAATCATAACAAACTATACCAGAATCACCTAAATTACTTCGGCTACCGTAAATAACCCCCTACTATCCCTTACCACAACAAACCAAACCATATCATCTTAAAATTACAAAAAAAGGTGTAGAAATCATAACAAACTATGCCAAACTCACCTAAATTACTTCGGCTACCATAAATCATCACCAACTAACCCTTACCACAACAAACTAAACCCAATGACTTTTAAATTATAAAAAAATGCTATTAACCATAGCAAACTATAACAAACTCACCTAAAGTACTTCGGCTATCAAAAATCACCCCCAACTACACTTTACAGCAACAAACTAAGCCCAATCACTTTAAAATTACAAAAAAATGCTAAAAATCATAACAAACTATACCAAAATCACCTAAATTACTTCGGCTACCGTAAATCACCCCCAACTATCCCTTACACACAACAAACCAAACCATATCATCTTAAAAATCCAAAAAAAGGTGTACAAATCATAACAAACTATGCCAGACTCACCTAAATTACTTCGGCTACTCTAAATCATCACCAACTAACCCTTACCACAACAAACTAAACCCAATCACTTTTAAATTACAAAAAAATGCTTGTAACCATAGCAAACTATGCCAAACTCACCTAAATTACTTCGGCTACCATAAATCATCACCAACTAACCCTTACCACAACAAACTAAACCCAATCACTTTTAAATTACAAAAAAATGCTACTAACCGTAGCAAACTATGCCAAACTCACCTAAATTACTTCGGCTATCAAAAATCACCCCCAACTACACTTTACAGCAACAAACTAAGCCCAATCACTTTAAAATTACAAAAAAATGCTAAAAATCATAACAAACTATACCAGAATCACCTAAATTACTTCGGCTACCGTAAATCATCCCCAACTAACCCTTACCACAACAAACCAAACCATATCATCTTAAAATTACAAAAAAAGGTGTACAAATCATAACAAACTATGCCAAACTCACCTAAATTACTTCGGCTACCATAAATCATCACCAACTAACCCTTACCACAACAAACTAAACCCAATGATTTTTAAATTATAAAAAAATGCTATTAACCATAGCAAACTATGCCAAACTCACCTAAATTACTTCGGCTATCAAAAATCACCCCCAACTACACTTTACAGCAACAAACTAAGCCCAATCACATTAAAATTACAAAAAAATGCTAAAAATCATAACAAACTATACCAAAATCACCTAAATTACTTCGGCTACCGTAAATCACCCCCAACTATCCCTTACACACAACAAACCAAACCATATCATCTTAAAAATACAAAAAAAGGTGTACAAATCATAACAAACTATGCCAGACTCACCTAAATTACTTCGGCTACTCTAAATCATCACCAACTAACCCTTACCACAACAAACTAAACCCAATCACTTTTAAATTACAAAAAAATGCTAGTAACCATAGCAAACTATGCCAAACTCACCTAAATTACTTCGGCTACCATAAATCATCACCAACTAACCCTTACCACAACAAACTAAACCCAATCACTTTTAAATTACAAAAAAATGCTACTAACCGTAGCAAACTATGCCAAACTCACCTAAATGACTTCGGCTGTCAAAAATCACCCCCAACTACACTTTACAGCAACAAACTAAGCCCAATCACTTTAAAATTACAAAAAAATGTTAAAAATCATAACAAACTATATCAAAATCATCTAAATTACTTCGGCTACCGTAAATCACCCCCAACTATCCCTTACCACAACAAACCAAACCATATCATCTTAAAATTACAAAAAAAGGTGTACAAATCATAACAAACTATGCCAGACTCACCTAAATTACTTCGGCTACTCTAAATCATCAGCAACTAACCCTTACCACAACAAACTAAACCCAATCACTTTTAAATTATACAAAAATGCTAGTAACCATAGCAAACTATGCCAAACTCACCTAAATTACTTCGGCTACCATAAATCATCACCAACTAACCCTTACCACAACAAACTAAACCCTATCACTTTTAAATTATACAAAAATGCTAGAAACCATAGCAAACTATGCCAAACTCACCTAAATTACTTGGGCTACCATAAATCATCACCAACTAACCCTTACCACAACAAACTAAACGCAATCACTTTTAAATTACAAAAAAATGCTACTAACCATAGCAAACTATGCCAAACTCACCTAAATTACTTCGGCTATCAAAAATCACCACCAACTACACTTTACAGCAACAAACTAAGCCCAATCACTTTAAAATTACAAAAAAATGTTAAAAATCATAACAAACTATATCAAAATCACCTAAATTACTTCGGCTACCGTAAATCACCCCCAACTATCCCTTACCACAAGAAACCAAACCATATCATCTTAAAATTACAAAAAAAGGTGTACAAATCATAACAAACTATGCCAGACTCACCTAAATTACTTCGGCTACTCTAAATCATCACCAACTAACCTTACCACAGCAAACTAAACCCAATCACTTTTAAATTACAAAAAAATGCTAGTAACCATAGCAAACTATGCCAAACTCACCTAAATTACTTCGGCTACCATAAATCATCACCAACTAACCTTTACCACAACAAACTAAACCCAATCACTTTTAAATTACAAAAAAATGCTACTAACCATAGCAAACTATGCCAAACTAACCTAAATTACTTCGGCTATCAAAAATCACCCCCAACTACACTTTACAGCAACAAACTAAGCCCAATCACTTTAAAATTACAAAAAAATGCTAAAAATCATAACAAACTACACCAGAATCACCTAAATTACTTCGACTACCGTAAATCACCCCCAACTATCCCTTGCCACAACAAACCAAACCATATCATCTTAAAATTACAAAAAAAGGTGTACAAATCATAATAAACTATGCCAGACTCACCTAAATTACTTCGGCTACTCTAACTCATCACCAACTAACCCTTACCACAACAAACTAAACCCAATCACTTTTAAATTACAAAAAAATGCTAGTAACCATAGCAAACTATCCCAAACTCACCTAAATTATTTCGGCTACCATAAATCATCACCAACTAACCCTTACCACAACAAACTAAACCCAATCACTTTTAAATTATAAAAAAATGCTACTAACCATAGCAAACTATGCTAAAAGCACCTAAATTACTTCGGCTATCAAAAATCACCTCCAACTACACTTTACAGCAACAAACTAAGCCCAATCACTTTAAAATTACAAAAAAATGCTAAAAATCATAACAAACTATACCAGAATCACCTAAATTACTTCGGCTAACGTAAATAACCCCCTACTATCCCTTACCACAACAAACCAAACCATATCATTTTAAAATTACAAAAAAAGGTGTAGAAATCATAACAAACTATGCCAAACTCACCTAAAGTACTTCGGCTACCATAAATCATCACCAACTAACCCTTACCACAACAAACTAAAACCAATGACTTTTAAATTATAAAAAAATGCTATTAACCATAGCAAACTATGCCAAACTCACCTAAATTACTTCGGCTATCAAAAATCACCCCCAACTACACTTTACAGCAACAAACTAAGCCCAATCACTTTAAAATTACAAAAAAATTCTAAAAATCATAACAAACTATACCAAAATCACCTAAATTACTTCGGCTACCGTAAATCACCCCCAACTATCCCTAACACACAACAAACCAAACCATATCATCTTAAAAATACAAAAAAAGGTGTACAAATCATAACAAACTATGCCAGACTCACCTAAATTACTTCGGCTACTCTAAATCATCACCAACTAACCCTTACCACAACAAACTAAACCCAATCACTTTTAAATTACAAAAAAATGCTAGTAACCATAGCAAACTATGCCAAACTCACCTAAATTACTTCGGCTACCATAAATCATCACCAACTAACCCTTATCACAACAAACTAAACCCAATCACTTTTAAATTACAAAAAAATGCTACTAACCGTAGCAAACTATGCCAAACTCACATAAATTACTTCGGCTATCAAAAATCACCCCCAACTACACTTTACAGCAACAAACTAAGCCCAATCACTTTAAAATTACAAAAAAATGATAAAAATCATAACAAACTATATCAAAATCACCTAAATTACTTCGGCTACCGTAAATCACCCCCAACTATCCCTTACCACAACAAACCAAACCATATCATCTTAAAATTACAAAAAAAGGTGTACAAATCATAACAAACTATGCCAGACTCACCTAAATTACTTCGGCTACTCTAAATCATCACCAACTAACCCTTACCACAACAAACTAAACCCAATCACTTTTAAATTACAAAAAAATGCTAGTAACCATAGCAAACTATGCCAAACTCACCTAAATTACTTCGGCTACCATAAATCATCACCAACTAACCCTTACCACAAAAAACTAAACCCAATCACTTTTAAATTACAAAAAAATGCTACTAACTATAGCAAACTATGCCAAACTAACCTAAATTACTTCGGCTATCAAAAATCACCCCCAACTACACTTTACAGCAACAAACTAAGCCCAATCACTTTAAAATTACAAAAAAATGCTAAAAATTATAACAAACTACACCAGAATCACCTAAATTACTTCGGCTACCGTAAATCACCCCCAACTATTTCTTACCACAACAAACCCAACCATATCATCTTAAAATTACAAAAAAAGGGGTACAAATCATTGCAAACTATGCCAGACTCACCTAAATTACTTCGGCTACTTTAAATCATCAGCAACTAACCCTTACCACAACAAACTAAACCCAATCACTTTTAAATTATACAAAAATGCTAGTAACCATAGCAAACTATGCCAAACTCACCTAAATTACTTCGGCTACTCTAAATCATCACCAACTAACCCTTACCACAACAAACTAAACCCAATCACTTTTAAATTACAAAAAAATGCTAGTAACCATAGCAAACTATGCCAAACTCACCTAAATTACTTCGGCTACCATAAATCATCACCAACTAACCCTTACCACAACAAACTAAACCCAATCACTTTTAAATTACAAAAAAATGCTACTAACCGTAGCAAACTATGCCAAACTCACCTAAACTACTTCGGCTATCAAAAATCACCCCCAACTACACTTTACAGCAACAAACTAAGCCCAATCACTTTAAAATTACAAAAAAATGTTAAAAATCATAACAAACTATATCAAAATCACCTAAATTACTTCGGCTACCGTAAATCACCCCCAACTATCCCTTACCACAACAAACCAAACCATATCATCTTAAAATTACAAAAAAAGGTGTACAAATCATAACAAACTATGCCAGACTCACCTAAATTACTTCGGCTACTCTAAATCATCACCAACTAACCCTTACCACAACAAACTAAACCCAATCACTTTTAAATTATACAAAAATGCTAGTAACCATAGCAAACTATGCCAAACTCACTTAAATTACTTCGGCTACCATAAATCATCACCAACTAACCCTTACCACTACAAACTAAACCCAATCACTTTTAAATTATACAAAAATGCTAGTAACCATAACAAACTATGCCAAACTCACCTAAATTACTTCGGCTACCATAAATCATCACCAACTAACCCTTACCACAACAAACTAAACCCAATCACTTTTAAATTACAAAAAAATGCTACTAACCATAGCAAACTATGCCAAACTCACCTAAATTACATCGGCTATCAAAAATCACCCCCAACTACACTTTACAGCAACAAACAAAGCCCAATCACTTTAAAATTACAAAAAAATGCTAAAAATCATAACAAACTATACCAAAATCACCTAAATTACTTCGGCTACCGTAAATCACCCCCAACTATCCCTTACCACAACAAACCAAACCATATCATCTTAAAATTACAAAAAAAGGTGTACAAATCATAACAAACTATGCCAGACTCACCTACATTACTTCGGCTACTCTAAATCATCACCAACTAACCCTTACTACAACAAACTAAACCCAATCACTTTTAAATTACAAAAAAATGCTAGTAACCATAGCAAACTATGCCAAACTCACCTAAATTACTTCGGCTACCATAAATCATCACCAACTAACCCTTACCACTACAAACTAAATCCAATCACTTTTAAATTACACAAAAATGCTAGTAACCATAACAAACTATGCCAAACTCACCTAAATTATTTCGGCTACCATAAATCATCACCAACTAACCCTTACCACAACAAACTAAACCCAATCACTTTTAAATTATAAAAAAATGCTACTAACCATAGCAAACTATGCTAAAAGCACCTAAATTACTTCGGCTATCAAAAATCACCTCCAACTACACTTTACAGCAACAAACTAAGCCCAATCACTTTAAAATTACAAAAAAATGCTAAAAATCATAACAAACTATACCAGAATCACCTAAATTACTTCGGCTAACGTAAATAACCCCCTACTATCCCTTACCACAACAAACCAAACCATATCATTTTAAAATTACAAAAAAAGGTGTAGAAATCATAACAAACTATGCCAAACTCACCTAAAGTACTTCGGCTACCATAAATCATCACCAACTAACCCTTACCACAACAAACTAAAACCAATGACTTTTAAATTATAAAAAAATGCTATTAACCATAGCAAACTATGCCAAACTCACCTAAATTACTTCGGCTATCAAAAATCACCCCCAACTACACTTTACAGCAACAAACTAAGCCCAATCACTTTAAAATTACAAAAAAATTCTAAAAATCATAACAAACTATACCAAAATCACCTAAATTACTTCGGCTACCGTAAATCACCCCCAACTATCCCTAACACACAACAAACCAAACCATATCATCTTAAAAATACAAAAAAAGGTGTACAAATCATAACAAACTATGCCAGACTCACCTAAATTACTTCGGCTACTCTAAATCATCACCAACTAACCCTTACCACAACAAACTAAACCCAATCACTTTTAAATTACAAAAAAATGCTAGTAACCATAGCAAACTATGCCAAACTCACCTAAATTACTTCGGCTACCATAAATCATCACCAACTAACCCTTATCACAACAAACTAAACCCAATCACTTTTAAATTACAAAAAAATGCTACTAACCGTAGCAAACTATGCCAAACTCACATAAATTACTTCGGCTATCAAAAATCACCCCCAACTACACTTTACAGCAACAAACTAAGCCCAATCACTTTAAAATTACAAAAAAATGATAAAAATCATAACAAACTATATCAAAATCACCTAAATTACTTCGGCTACCGTAAATCACCCCCAACTATCCCTTACCACAACAAACCAAACCATATCATCTTAAAATTACAAAAAAAGGTGTACAAATCATAACAAACTATGCCAGACTCACCTAAATTACTTCGGCTACTCTAAATCATCACCAACTAACCCTTACCACAACAAACTAAACCCAATCACTTATAAATTACAAAAAAATGCTAGTAACCATAGCAAACTATGCCAAACTCACCTAAATTACTTCGGCTACCATAAATCATCACCAACTAACCCTTACCACAAAAAACTAAACCCAATCACTTTTAAATTACAAAAAAATGCTACTAACTATAGCAAACTATGCCAAACTAACCTAAATTACTTCGGCTATCAAAAATCACCCCCAACTACACTTTACAGCAACAAACTAAGCCCAATCACTTTAAAATTACAAAAAAATGCTAAAAATTATAACAAACTACACCAGAATCACCTAAATTACTTCGGCTACCGTAAATCACCCCCAACTATTTCTTACCACAACAAACCCAACCATATCATCTTAAAATTACAAAAAAAGGGGTACAAATCATTGCAAACTATGCCAGACTCACCTAAATTACTTCGGCTACTTTAAATCATCAGCAACTAACCCTTACCACAACAAACTAAACCCAATCACTTTTAAATTATACAAAAATGCTAGTAACCATAGCAAACTATGCCAAACTCACCTAAATTACTTCGGCTACTCTAAATCATCACCAACTAACCCTTACCACAACAAACTAAACCCAATCACTTTTAAATTACAAAAAAATGCTAGTAACCATAGCAAACTATGCCAAACTCACCTAAATTACTTCGGCTACCATAAATCATCACCAACTAACCCTTACCACAACAAACTAAACCCAATCACTTTTAAATTACAAAAAAATGCTACTAACCGTAGCAAACTATGCCAAACTCACCTAAACTACTTCGGCTATCAAAAATCACCCCCAACTACACTTTACAGCAACAAACTAAGCCCAATCACTTTAAAATTACAAAAAAATGTTAAAAATCATAACAAACTATATCAAAATCACCTAAATTACTTCGGCTACCGTAAATCACCCCCAACTATCCCTTACCACAACAAACCAAACCATATCATCTTAAAATTACAAAAAAAGGTGTACAAATCATAACAAACTATGCCAGACTCACCTAAATTACTTCGGCTACTCTAAATCATCACCAACTAACCCTTACCACAACAAACTAAACCCAATCACTTTTAAATTATACAAAAATGCTAGTAACCATAGCAAACTATGCCAAACTCACTTAAATTACTTCGGCTACCATAAATCATCACCAACTAACCCTTACCACTACAAACTAAACCCAATCACTTTTAAATTATACAAAAATGCTAGTAACCATAACAAACTATGCCAAACTCACCTAAATTACTTCGGCTACCATAAATCATCACCAACTAACCCTTACCACAACAAACTAAACCCAATCACTTTTAAATTACAAAAAAATGCTACTAACCATAGCAAACTATGCCAAACTCACCTAAATTACATCGGCTATCAAAAATCACCCCCAACTACACTTTACAGCAACAAACAAAGCCCAATCACTTTAAAATTACAAAAAAATGCTAAAAATCATAACAAACTATACCAAAATCACCTAAATTACTTCGGCTACCGTAAATCACCCCCAACTATCCCTTACCACAACAAACCAAACCATATCATCTTAAAATTACAAAAAAAGGTGTACAAATCATAACAAACTATGCCAGACTCACCTACATTACTTCGGCTACTCTAAATCATCACCAACTAACCCTTACTACAACAAACTAAACCCAATCACTTTTAAATTACAAAAAAATGCTAGTAACCATAGCAAACTATGCCAAACTCACCTAAATTACTTCGGCTACCATAAATCATCACCAACTAACCCTTACCACTACAAACTAAATCCAATCACTTTTAAATTACACAAAAATGCTAGTAACCATAACAAACTATGCCAAACTCACCTAAATTATTTCGGCTACCATAAATCATCACCAACTAACCCTTACCACAACAAACTAAACCCAATCACTTTTAAATTATAAAAAAATGCTACTAACCATAGCAAACTATGCTAAAAGCACCTAAATTACTTCGGCTATCAAAAATCACCTCCAACTACACTTTACAGCAACAAACTAAGCCCAATCACTTTAAAATTACAAAAAAATGCTAAAAATCATAACAAACTATACCAGAATCACCTAAATTACTTCGGCTAACGTAAATAACCCCCTACTATCCCTTACCACAACAAACCAAACCATATCATTTTAAAATTACAAAAAAAGGTGTAGAAATCATAACAAACTATGCCAAACTCACCTAAAGTACTTCGGCTACCATAAATCATCACCAACTAACCCTTACCACAACAAACTAAAACCAATGACTTTTAAATTATAAAAAAATGCTATTAACCATAGCAAACTATGCCAAACTCACCTAAATTACTTCGGCTATCAAAAATCACCCCCAACTACACTTTACAGCAACAAACTAAGCCCAATCACTTTAAAATTACAAAAAAATTCTAAAAATCATAACAAACTATACCAAAATCACCTAAATTACTTCGGCTACCGTAAATCACCCCCAACTATCCCTAACACACAACAAACCAAACCATATCATCTTAAAAATACAAAAAAAGGTGTACAAATCATAACAAACTATGCCAGACTCACCTAAATTACTTCGGCTACTCTAAATCATCACCAACTAACCCTTACCACAACAAACTAAACCCAATCACTTTTAAATTACAAAAAAATGCTAGTAACCATAGCAAACTATGCCAAACTCACCTAAATTACTTCGGCTACCATAAATCATCACCAACTAACCCTTATCACAACAAACTAAACCCAATCACTTTTAAATTACAAAAAAATGCTACTAACCGTAGCAAACTATGCCAAACTCACATAAATTACTTCGGCTATCAAAAATCACCCCCAACTACACTTTACAGCAACAAACTAAGCCCAATCACTTTAAAATTACAAAAAAATGATAAAAATCATAACAAACTATATCAAAATCACCTAAATTACTTCGGCTACCGTAAATCACCCCCAACTATCCCTTACCACAACAAACCAAACCATATCATCTTAAAATTACAAAAAAAGGTGTACAAATCATAACAAACTATGCCAGACTCACCTAAATTACTTCGGCTACTCTAAATCATCACCAACTAACCCTTACCACAACAAACTAAACCCAATCACTTTTAAATTACAAAAAAATGCTAGTAACCATAGCAAACTATGCCAAACTCACCTAAATTACTTCGGCTACCATAAATCATCACCAACTAACCCTTACCACAAAAAACTAAACCCAATCACTTTTAAATTACAAAAAAATGCTACTAACTATAGCAAACTATGCCAAACTAACCTAAATTACTTCGGCTATCAAAAATCACCCCCAACTACACTTTACAGCAACAAACTAAGCCCAATCACTTTAAAATTACAAAAAAATGCTAAAAATTATAACAAACTACACCAGAATCACCTAAATTACTTCGGCTACCGTAAATCACCCCCAACTATCCCTTACCACAACAAACCCAACCATATCATCTTAAAATTACAAAAAAAGGTGTACAAATCATTGCAAACTATGCCAGACTCACCTAAATTACTTCGGCTACTTTAAATCATCAGCAACTAACCCTTACCACAACAAACTAAACCCAATCACTTTTAAATTATACAAAAATGCTAGTAACCATAGCAAACTATGCCAAACTCACTTAAATTACTTCGGCTACCATAAATCATCACCAACTAACCCTTACCACTACAAACTAAACCCAATCACTTTTAAATTATACAAAAATGCTAGTAACCATAACAAACTATGCCAAACTCACCTAAATTACTTCGGCTACCATAAATCATCACCAACTAACCCTTACCACAACAAACTAAACCCAATCACTTTTAAATTACAAAAAAATGCTACTAACCATAGCAAACTATGCCAAACTCACCTAAATTACATCGGCTATCAAAAATCACCCCCAACTACACTTTACAGCAACAAACAAAGCCCAATCACTTTAAAATTACAAAAAAATGCTAAAAATCATAACAAACTATACCAAAATCACCTAAATTACTTCGGCTACCGTAAATCACCCCCAACTATCCCTTACCACAACAAACCAAACCATATCATCTTAAAATTACAAAAAAAGGTGTACAAATCATAACAAACTATGCCAGACTCACCTACATTACTTCGGCTACTCTAAATCATCACCAACTAACCCTTACTACAACAAACTAAACCCAATCACTTTTAAATTACAAAAAAATGCTAGTAACCATAGCAAACTATGCCAAACTCACCTAAATTACTTCGGCTACCATAAATCATCACCAACTAACCCTTACCACTACAAACTAAATCCAATCACTTTTAAATTACACAAAAATGCTAGTAACCATAACAAACTATGCCAAACTCACCTAAATTACTTCGGCTACCATAAATCATCACCAACTAACCCTTACCACAACAAACTAAACCCAATCACTTTTAAATTACAAAAAAATGCAACTAACCATAGCAAACTATGCCAAACTCACCTAAATTACATCGGCTATCAAAAATCACCCCCAACTACACTTTACAGCAACAAACTAAGCCCAATCACTTTAAAATTACTAAAAAATGCTAAAAATTATAACAAACTATACCAGAATCACCTAAATTACTTCGGCTACCGTAAATCACCCCCAACAATCCCTTACCACAACAAACCCAACCATATCATCTTAAAATTACAAAAAAAGGTGTACAAATCATTACAAATTATGCCATACTCACCTAAATTACTTCGGCTACTCTAAATCATCAGCAACTAACCCTTACCACAACAAACTAAACAAAATCACTTTTAAATTATACAAAAATGCTAGTAACCATAGCAAACTATGCCAAACTCACCTAAATTACTTCGGCTACCATAAATCATCACCAACTAACCCTTACCACTACAAACTAAACCCAATCACTTTTAAATTATACAAAAATGCTAGTAACCATAACAAACTATGCCAAACTAACCTAAATTACTTCGGCTACCATAAATCATCACCAACTAACCCTTACCACAACAAACTAAACCCAATCACTTTTAAATTACAAAAAAATGCTACTAACCATAGCAAACTATGTCAAACTCACCTAAATTACATCGGCTATCAAAAATCACCCCCAACTACACTTTACAGCAACAAACTAAGTCCAATCATTTTAAAATTACAAAAAAATGCTAAAAATCATAACAAACTATACCAAAATCACCTAAATTACTTCGGCTACCGTAAATCACCCCCAACTATCCCTTACCACAACAAACCAAACCATATCATTTTAAAATTACAAAAAAAGGTGTGCAAATCATAACAAACTATGCCAGACTCACCTACATTACTTCGGCTACCCTAAATCATCACCAACTAACCCTTACCACAACAAACTAAACCCAATCACTTTTAAATTACAAAAAAATGCTAGTAACCATAGCAAACTATGCCAAACTCACCTAAATTACTTCGGCTACTATAAATCATCACCAACTAACCCTTACCACAACAAACTAAACCCAATCACTTTTAAATTAAAAAAAATGCTACTAACCGTAGCAAACTATGCCAAACTCACCTAAATTACTTCGGCTATCAAAAATTACCCCCAACTACACTTTACAGCAACAAACTAAGCTCAATCACTTTAAAAGTACAAATAAATGCTAAAAATCATAACAAACTACACCAGAATCACCTAAATTACTTCGACTACCTTAAATCACCCCCAACTATCCCTTACCACAACAAACCAAACCATATCATCTTAAAATTACAAAAAAAGGTGTACAAATCATAACAAACTATGCCAGACTCACCTAAATTACTTCGGCTACTCTAAATCATCACCACTAACCCTTACCACAACAAACTAAACCCAATCACTTTTAAATTACAAAAAAATGCTAGTAACCATAGCAAACTATGCCAAACTCACCTAAATTACTTCGGCTACCGTAAATCATCACCAACTAACCCTTACCACAACAAACTAAACCCAATCACTTTTAAATTACAAAAAAATGCTACTAACCATAGCAAACTATGCCAAACTAACCTAAATTACTTCGGCTATCATAAATCACTCCCAACTACAATTTACAGCAACAAACTAAGCCCAATCACTTTAAAATTACAAAAAAATGCTAAAAATCATAACAAACTACACCAGAATCACCTAAATTACTTCGACTACCGTAAATCACCCCCAACTATCCCTTGCCACAACAAACCAAACCATATCATCTTAAAATTACAAAAAAAGGTGTACAAATCATAATAAACTATGCCAGACTCACCTAAATTACTTCGGCTACTCTAAATCATCACCAACTAACCCTTACCACAACAAACTAAACCCAATCACTTTTAAATTACAAAAAAATGCTAGTAACCATAGCAAACTATGCCAAACTCACCTAAATTATTTCGGCTACCATAAATCATCACCAACTAACCCTTACCACAACAAACTAAACCCAATCACTTTTAAATTATAAAAAAATGCTACTAACCATAGCAAACTATGCCAAACGCACCTAAATTACTTCGGCTATCAAAAATCACCTCCAACTACACTTTACAGCAACAAACTAAGCCCAATCACTTTAAAATTACAAAAAAATGCTAAAAATCATAACACTATACCAGAATCACCTAAATTACTTCGGCTACCGTAAATAACCCCCTACTATCCCTTACCACAACAAACCAAACCATATCATCATAAAATTACAAAAAAAGGTGTAGAAATCATAACAAACTATGCCAAACGCACCTAAATTACTTCGGCTACCATAAATCATCACCAACTAACCCTTACCACAACAAACTAAACCCAATGACTTTTAAATTATAAAAAAATGCTATTAACCATAACAAACTATGCCAAACTCACCTAAATTACTTAGTCTATCAAAAATCACCCCCAACTACACTTTACAGCAACAAACTAAGCCCAATCATTTTAAAATTACAAAAAAATGCTAAAAATCATAACAAACTATACCAAAATCACCTAAATTACTTCGGCTACCGTAAATCACCCCCAACTATCCCTTACCACAACAAACCAAACCATATCATCTTAAAATTACAAAAAAAGGTGTACAAATCATAACAAACTATGCTAGACTCACCTACATTACTTCGGCTACTCTAAATCACCACCAACTAACCCTTACCACAACAAACTAAACCCAATCACTTTTAAATTACAAAAAAATGCTAGTAACCATAGCAAACTATGCCAAACTCACCTAAATTACTTTGGCTACCATAAACCATCACCAACTAACCCTTACCACAACAAACTAAACCCAATCGCTTTTAAATTACAAAAAAATGCTAAAAATCATAACAAACTACACCAGAATCACCTAAATTACTTCGACTACCGTAAATCACCCCCAACTATCCCTTGCCACAACAAACCAAACCATATCATCTTAAAATTACAAAAAAAGGTGTACAAATCATAATAAACTATGCCAGACTCACCTAAATTACTTCGGCTACTCTAAATCATCACCAACTAACCCTTACCACAACAAACTAAAACCAATCACTTTTAAATTACAAAAAAATGCTAGTAACCATAGCAAACTATGCCAAACTCACCTAAATTATTTCGGCTACCATAAATCATCACCAACTAACCCTTACCACAACAAACTAAACCCAATCACTTTTAAATTATAAAAAAATGCTACTAACCATAGCAAACTATGCCAAACGCACCTAAATTACTTCGGCTTTCAAAAATCACCTCCAACTACACTTTACAGCAACAAACTAAGCCCAATCACTTTAAAATTACAAAAAAATGCTAAAAATCATAACAAACTATATCAAAATCACCTAAATTACTTCGGCTACCGTAAATCACCCCCAACTATCCCTTACCACAACAAACCAAACCATATCATCTTAAAATTACAAAAAAAGGTGTACAAATCATAACAAACTATGCCAGACTCACCTAAATTACTTCGGCTTCTCTAAATCATCACCAACTAACCCTTACCACAACAAACTAAACCCAATCACTTTTAAATTACAAAAAAATGCTAGTAACCGTAGCAAACTATGCCAAACTCACCTAAATTACTTCGGCTATCAAAAATGACCTCCAACTACACTTTACAGCAACAAACTAAGCCCAATCACTTTAAAATTACAAAAAAATGCTAAAAATCATAACAAACTATACCAGAATCACCTAAATTACTTCGGCTACCGTAAATAACCCCCTACTATCCCTTACCACAACAAACCAAACCATATCATCTTAAAATTACAAAAAAAGGTGTAGAAATCATAACAAACTATGCCAAACTCACCTAAATTACTTCGGCTACCATAAATCATCACCAACTAACCCTTACCACAACAAACTAAACCCAATGACTTTTAAATTATAAAAAAATGCTATTAACCATAGCAAACTATAACAAACTCACCTAAATTACTTCGGCTATCAAAAATCACCCCCAACTACACTTTACAGCAACAAACTAAGCCCAATCACTTTAAAATTACAAAAAAATGCTAAAAATCATAACAAACTATACCAAAATCACCTAAATTACTTCGGCTACCGTAAATCACCCCCAACTATCCCTTACACACAACAAACCAAACCATATCATCTTAAAAATCCAAAAAAAGGTGTACAAATCATAACAAACTATGCCAGACTCACCTAAATTACTTCGGCTACTCTAAATCATCACCAACTAACCCTTACCACAACAAACTAAACCCAATCACTTTTAAATTACAAAAAAATGCTTGTAACCATAGCAAACTATGCCAAACTCACCTAAATTACTTCGGCTACCATAAATCATCACCAACTAACCCTTACCACAACAAACTAAACCCAATCACTTTTAAATTACAAAAAAATGCTACTAACCGTAGCAAACTATGCCAAACTCACCTAAATTACTTCGGCTATCAAAAATCACCCCCAACTACACTTTACAGCAACAAACTAAGCCCAATCACTTTAAAATTACAAAAAAATGCTAAAAATCATAACAAACTATACCAGAATCACCTAAATTACTTCGGCTACCGTAAATCATCCCCAACTAACCCTTACCACAACAAACCAAACCATATCATCTTAAAATTACAAAAAAAGGTGTACAAATCATAACAAACTATGCCAAACTCACCTAAATTACTTCGGCTACCATAAATCATCACCAACTAACCCTTACCACAACAAACTAAACCCAATGATTTTTAAATTATAAAAAAATGCTATTAACCATAGCAAACTATGCCAAACTCACCTAAATTACTTCGGCTATCAAAAATCACCCCCAACTACACTTTACAGCAACAAACTAAGCCCAATCACATTAAAATTACAAAAAAATGCTAAAAATCATAACAAACTATACCAAAATCACCTAAATTACTTCGGCTACCGTAAATCACCCCCAACTATCCCTTACACACAACAAACCAAACCATATCATCTTAAAAATACAAAAAAAGGTGTACAAATCATAACAAACTATGCCAGACTCACCTAAATTACTTCGGCTACTCTAAATCATCACCAACTAACCCTTACCACAACAAACTAAACCCAATCACTTTTAAATTACAAAAAAATGCTAGTAACCATAGCAAACTATGCCAAACTCACCTAAATTACTTCGGCTACCATAAATCATCACCAACTAACCCTTACCACAACAAACTAAACCCAATCACTTTTAAATTACAAAAAAATGCTACTAACCGTAGCAAACTATGCCAAACTCACCTAAATGACTTCGGCTGTCAAAAATCACCCCCAACTACACTTTACAGCAACAAACTAAGCCCAATCACTTTAAAATTACAAAAAAATGTTAAAAATCATAACAAACTATATCAAAATCATCTAAATTACTTCGGCTACCGTAAATCACCCCCAACTATCCCTTACCACAACAAACCAAACCATATCATCTTAAAATTACAAAAAAAGGTGTACAAATCATAACAAACTATGCCAGACTCACCTAAATTACTTCGGCTACTCTAAATCATCAGCAACTAACCCTTACCACAACAAACTAAACCCAATCACTTTTAAATTATACAAAAATGCTAGTAACCATAGCAAACTATGCCAAACTCACCTAAATTACTTCGGCTACCATAAATCATCACCAACTAACCCTTACCACAACAAACTAAACCCTATCACTTTTAAATTATACAAAAATGCTAGAAACCATAGCAAACTATGCCAAACTCACCTAAATTACTTGGGCTACCATAAATCATCACCAACTAACCCTTACCACAACAAACTAAACGCAATCACTTTTAAATTACAAAAAAATGCTACTAACCATAGCAAACTATGCCAAACTCACCTAAATTACTTCGGCTATCAAAAATCACCACCAACTACACTTTACAGCAACAAACTAAGCCCAATCACTTTAAAATTACAAAAAAATGTTAAAAATCATAACAAACTATATCAAAATCACCTAAATTACTTCGGCTACCGTAAATCACCCCCAACTATCCCTTACCACAAGAAACCAAACCATATCATCTTAAAATTACAAAAAAAGGTGTACAAATCATAACAAACTATGCCAGACTCACCTAAATTACTTCGGCTACTCTAAATCATCACCAACTACCCTTACCACAGCAAACTAAACCCAATCACTTTTAAATTACAAAAAAATGCTAGTAACCATAGCAAACTATGCCAAACTCACCTAAATTACTTCGGCTACCATAAATCATCACCAACTAACCTTTACCACAACAAACTAAACCCAATCACTTTTAAATTACAAAAAAATGCTACTAACCATAGCAAACTATGCCAAACTAACCTAAATTACTTCGGCTATCAAAAATCACCCCCAACTACACTTTACAGCAACAAACTAAGCCCAATCACTTTAAAATTACAAAAAAATGCAAAAAATTATAACAAACTATACCAGAATCACCTAAATTACTTCGGCTACCGTAAATCACCCCCAACTATCCCTTACCACAACAAACCCAACCATATCATCTTAAAATTACAAAAAAAGGTGTACAAATCATTGCAAACTATGCCAGACTCACCTAAATTACTTCGGCTACTCTAAATCATCAGCAACTAACCCTTACCACAACAAACTAAACCCAATCACTTTTAAATTATACAAAAATGCTAGTAACCATAGCAAACTATGCCAAACTCACCTAAATTACTTCGGCTACCATTTATCATCACCAACTAACCCTTACCACAACAAACTAAACCCAATCACTTTTAAATTATACAAAAATGCTAGTAACCATAGCAAACTATGCCAAACTCACCTAAATTACTTCGGCTACCATAAATCATCACCAACTAACCCTTACCACAACAAACTAAACGCAATCACTTTTAAATTACAAAAAAATGCTACTAACCATAGCAAACTATGCCAAACTCACCTAAATTACTTCGGCTATCAAAAATCACCCCCAACTACACTTTACAGCAACAAACTAAGCCCAATCACTTTAAAATTACAAAAAAATGCTAAAAATCATAACAAACTATACCAGAATCACCTAAATTACTTCGGCTACCGTAAATCATCCCCAACTAACCCTTACCACAACAAACCAAACCATATCATCTTAAAATTAAAAAAAAGGTGTACAAATCATAACAAACTATGCCAGACTCACCTAAATTATTTCGTGCTACTCTAAATCATCACCAACTAACCCTTACCACAACAAACTAAACCCAATCACTTTTAAATTACAAAAAAATGCTAGTAACCATAGCAAACTATGCCAAACTCACCTAAATTACTTCGGCTACCATAAATCATCACCAACTAACCCTTACCACAACAAACTAAACCCAATCACTTTTAAATTACAAAAAAATGCTACTAACCGTAGCAAACTATGCCAAACTCACCTCAATTACTTCGGCTATCAAAAATCACCCCGAACTACACTTTACAGCAACAAACTAAGCCCAATCACTTTAAAATTACAAATAAATGCTAAAAATTATAACAAACTACACCAGAATCACCTAAATTACTTCGACTACCGTAAATGACCCCCAACTATCCCTTACCACAACAAACCAAACCATATCATCTTAAAATTACAAAAAATGGTGTACAAATCATAACAAACTATGCCAGACTCACCTAAATTACTTCGGCTACTCTAAATCATCAGCAACTAACCCTTACCACAACAAACTAAACCCAATCACTTTTAAATTATACAAAAATGCTAGTAACCATAGCAAACTATGCCAAACTCACCTAAATTACTTCGGCTACCATAAATCATCACCAACTAACCCTTACCACAACAAACTAAACCCTATAACTTTTAAATTATACAAAAATGTTAGTAAAAATAGCAAACTATGCCAAACTCACCTAAATTACTTCGGCTACCATAAATCATCACCAACTAACCCTTACCACAACAAACTAAACGCAATCACTTTTAAATTACAAAAAAATGCTACTAACCATAGCAAACTATGCCAAATTCACCTAAATTACTTCGGCTATCAAAAATCACCCCCAACTACACTTTACAGAAACAAACTAAGCCCAATCACTTTAAAATTACAAAAAAATGTTAAAAATCATAACAAACTATATCAAAATCACCTAAATTACTTCGGCTACCGTAAATCACCCCCAACTATCCCTTACCACAAGAAACCAAACCATATCATCTTAAAATTACAAAAAAAGGTGTACAAACCATAACAAACTATGCCAGACTCACCTAAATTACTTCGGCTACTCTAAATCATCACCAACTAACCCTTACCACACCAAACTAAACCCAATCACTTTTAAATTACAAAAAAATGCTAGTAACCATAGCAAACTATGCCAAATTCACCTTAATTTTTCGGCTACCATAAATCATCACCAACTAACCCTTACCACAACAAACTAAACCCAATCACTTTTAAATTACAAAAAAATGCTACTAACCATAGCAAACTATGCCAAACTAACCTAAATTACTTCGGCTATCAAAAATCACCCCCAACTACACTTTACAGCAACAAACTAAGCCCAATCACTTTAAAATTACAAAAAAATGCTAAAAATTATAACAAACTATACCAGAATCACCTAAATTACTTCGGCTACTCTAAATCACCAGCAACTAACCCTTACAACAACAAACTAAACCCAATCACTTTTAAATTATACAAAAATGCTTGTAACCATATCAAACTATGCCAAACTCACCTAAATTACTTCGGCTACCATAAATCATCACCAACTAACCCTTACCACAACAAACTAAACCCAATCACTTTTAAATTATACAAAAATGCTAGTAACCATAGCAAACTATGCCAAACTCACCTAAATTACTTCGGCTACCATAAATCATCACCAACTAACCCTTACCACAACAAACTAAACCCAATCACTTTTAAATTACAAAAAAATGCTACTAACCATAGCAAACTATGCCAAACTCACCTAAATTACTTCGGCTATCAAAAATCACCCCCAACTACACTTTACAGCAACAAATTAAGCAAAATCACTTTAAAATTACAAAAAAATGCTAAAAATCATAACAAACTATACCAGAATCACCTAAATTACTTCGGCTACCGTAAATAACCCCCTACTATCCCTTACCACAACAAACCAAACCATATCATCTTAAAATTACAAAAAAAGGTGTACAAATTATAACAAACTATGCCAAACTCACCTAAATTACTTCGGCTACCATAAATCATCACCAACTAACCCTTACCACAACAAACTATACCCAATCACTTTTAAATTACAAAAAAATGCTAGTAACCATAGCAAATTATGCCAAACTCACCTAAATTACTTCGACTACCATAAATCATCACCAACTAACCCTTACCACAACAAACTAAACCCAATCACTTTTAAATTATAAAAAAATGCTACTAACCATAGCAAACTATGCCAAACGCACCTAAATTACTTCGGCTATCAAAAATCACCTCCAACTACACTTTACAGCAACAAACTAAGCCCAATCACTTTAAAATTACAAAAAAATGCTAAAAATCATAACAAACTATACCAGAATCACCTAAATTACTTCGGCTACCGTAAATAACCCCCTACTATCCCTTACCACAACAAACCAAACCATATCATCTTAAAATTACAAAAAAAGGTGTACAAATCATAACAAACTATGCCAAACTCACCTAAATTACTTCGGCTACCATAAATCATCACCAACTATCCCTTACCACAACAAACTAAACCCAATGACTTTTAAATTATAAAAAAAATGCTATTAACCATAGCAAACTATGCCAAACTCACCTAAATTACTTCAGCTATCAAAAATCACCCCCAACTACACTTTACAGCAACAAACTAAGCCCAATCACTTTAAAATTACAAAAAAATGCTAAAAGTCATAACAAACTATACCAGAATCACCTAAATTACTTCGGCTACCGTAAATCACCCCCAACTATCTCTTACCACAACAAACAAAACCATATCATCTTAAAATTACAAAAAAAGGTGTACAAATCATAACAAACTATGCCAGACTCACCTAAATTACTTCGGCTACTCTAAATCATCACCAACTATCCCTTACCACAACAAACTAAACCCAATCACTTTTAAATTACAAAAAAATGCTAGTAACCATAGCAAACTATGCCAAACTCACCTAAATTACTTCGGCTACCATAAATCATCACCAACTAACCCTTACCACAACAAACTAAACGCAATAACTTTAAATTACACAAAAATGCTACTAACCATAGCAAACTATGCCAAACTCACCTAAATTACTTCGGCTATCAAAAATCACCCCCAACTACACTTTACAGCAACAAACTATGCCCAATCACTTTAAAATTACAAAAAAATGTTAAAAATCATAACAAACTATATCAAAATCACCTAAATTACTTCGGCTACCGTAAATCACCCCCAACTATCCCTTACCACCACAAACCAAACCATATCATCTTAAAATTACCAAAAAAGGTGTACAAATCATAACAAACTATGCCAGACTCACCTAAATTTCTTCGGCTACTCTAAATCATCACCAACTAACCCTTACCACAACAAACTAAACCCAATCACTTTTAAATTACAAAAAAATGCTAGTAACCATAGCAAACTATGCCAAACTCACCTAAATTACTTCGGCTACCATAAATCATCACCAACTGACCCTTACCACAACAAACTAAACCCAATCACTTTTAAATTACAAAAAAATGCTACTAACCATAGCAAACTATGCCAAACTAACCTAAATTACTTCGGCTATCAAAAATCACCCCCAACTACACTTTACAGCAACAAACTAAGCCCAATCACTTTAAAATTACAAAAAAATGCTAAAAATTATAACAAACTATACCAGAATCACCTAAATTACTTCGGCTACCGTAAATCACCCCCAACTATCCCTTACCACAACAAACCCAACCATATCATCTTAAAATTACAAAAAAAGGTGTACAAATTATTGCAAACTATGCCAGACTCACCTAAATTACTTCGGCTACTCTAAATCATCAGCAACTAACCCTTACCACAACAAACTAATCCCAATCACTTTTAAATTATACAAAAATGCTAGTAACCATAGCAAACTATGCCAAACTCACCTAAATTACTTCGGCTACCATAAATCATCACCAACTAACCCTTACCACAACAAACTAAACCCAATCACTTTTAAATTATACAAAAATGCTAGTAACCATAGCAAACTATGCCAAACTCACCTAAATTACTTCGGCTACCATAAATCATCACCAACTAAGCCTTACCACAACAAACTAAACCCAATCACTTTTAAATTACAAAAAAATGCTACTAACCATAGCAAACTATGCCAAACTCACCTAAATTACTTCGGCTATCAAAAATCACCCCCAACTACACTTTACAACAACAAATTAAGCCCAATCACTTTAAAATTACAAAAAAATGCTAAAAATTATAACAAACTATACCAGAATCACCTAAATTACTTCGGCTACCGTAAATAACCCCCTACTATCCCTTACCACAACAAACTAAACCATATCATCTTAAAATTACAAAAAAAGGTGTACAAATTATAACAAACTATGCCAAACTCACCTAAATTACTTCGGCTACCATAAATCATCACCAACTAACCCTTACCAAAACAAACTAAACCCAATCACTTTTAAATTACAAAAAAATGCTAGTAACCATAGCAAATTATGCCAAACTCACCTAAATTACTTCGGCTACCATAAATCATCACCAACCAACCCTTACCACAACAAACTAAACCCAATCACTTTTAAATTATAAAAAAATGCTACTAACCATAGCAAACTATGCCAAACGCACCTATATTACTTCGGCTATCAAAAATCACCTCCAACTACACTTTACAGCAACAAACTAAGCCCAATCACTTTAAAATTACAAAAAAATGCTAAAAATCATAACAAACTATACCAGAATCACCTAAATTACTTCGGCTACCGTAAATAACCCCCTACTATCCCTTACCAGAACAAACCAAACCATATCATCTTAAAATTACAAAAAAAGGTGTACAAATCATTACAAACTATGCC